>VWZI01013984.1:821-24094 GCA_013396835.1 Psilopogon haemacephalus | reverse complement strand
TTTCATTAAAAATGGGTAGGAGCCTTTCTGGAAGGTGATATTGGGTGCAAAAGGGACTGAAATCTTCTGTATGTCCATAGGATGTACATAACATTGGCAGAACTGTCTGACCTCACATACCTTGATTCCTCACTTTTGTTTTGTCTTGACATTACAGAATCCAGAATATATCTGTTTGGAAGATACCTCAAAGATCATCCAGTCCGACCTTTTTCCCACTGCAGAAGTGTCCACACTAAACCATGTCCCTAAGTGCCAGGTCCATACACTGCTGGAACTTGTCTGGGGCTGGTGACACCATCACTGCCCTGGGCAGATTATTCCAATGTTTGATGACTCTTTCAGTGAGGAAATATTTCCTAATATCCAGCCTGAACCTCCCCTGGTGCAGCTTGAAACCACTTCCTCAAGTCCTTTTGCTTGACACCAAGGTGAGAGGCTACCCCCCTCCCAAGGAATGCCATCAGCTGGTCTCCTAAACAAGTCAAAGTCTGCCCTCTGGAAGTCCAAGGATGTAGTTCTATTGACTCCACTCTCAGCTTCAGTAAGAATTGAGAACTCCAGCATCTTGTGGTCACTTTGCTCAAGACAGCCACCAGCCTTTATGTCTCCTACTAGTCCATCTCTGTTTACAAGCAGCGAGTCTAGGAAAGAGACATCCCTTGTTGGCTCATTCACCAGCTGTGTTAGGAAATTTTCTTCCACGCAATCCAAGAACCGCTGAGGCTGCTTCCTGTCTACTGTATTGTGTTTCCAGCAGATATGCAGTAAGTTGAAGTCTCCCACAAGAACAAGGGCTAGCAGTTCTGAGACCTTCTCCAGACACCTATAAAACACTTCATCAACCTCCTCATCCTGGCTGGGTGGTCTATAGCACACCATCATAATGATATCTGCCTCATAGGGATTTCCACTGATTACTCACAGCATTCAACCCTATCATCACCATCATCACCATGGTCAGGACAGTGCAGACCTTCCCTAACACAAAGGGCCACTCCACCACCTCTCCTTCTGGGCCTATTTCTTCTCTTCCAATATAAAACTCCAGCTACAGGATTCATCCCACCATGTTTCCATCAGGGCAATAATACCGTAATTTTCCTGATAGACAAGAGCTTTGAGCTCTTCTTGCTTGTTCCCCATGATCTATGCATTGGCATAGATACACTTCATTTGGTGTGCCTTTTTGCAGGGTAGGGGTCTACTCCGTGCCTGATTGTTCCCAGACAATCCTAGTGAATACTAGCTTGTCAGTGGACCTTACATCTTCCTTATCGTGGGGTCCACTGTCCCCTACTTCCCTTGGGACAGCAGTGGAGCCATCACACCATTGCACAACTGTTCCAGGCTTGTCTGCATCAAGCCTGATTCTTGCCCTTTCCCCCATCCAATCTAGTTTAAAGCCCTGACAATGAGTTCAGGCAACTCCTGTGATAAAGCACTCTGCACTGGCATTATTGATAAGAAAGTGGTATAATGATAGGAAGGTAGTTTAATTTCCATGTCAGCTTTATTCTAGGCCTCTTTAAAGGGGACATTCTCTCCCTTCTGATACCAATATGAAAAATGGCTATGTCTTGAAAGCCTTCATAGTTTAGCAGTGTCCCTTTTACTATATGATGCTACAAAACTTTAATGATCACCTCTGGTCTCATAGCTGTCCTTTGTTCTTGTTGGAATGCAAATTATTTTTTTTTTCTGTGGGTTAGGTGTTTTTGTTTTGTTTCCATAGTTTTTTAAAATTTAATTTAATTTTATTTTTTATTTAGCTCTCGTTGCTGAAGGTTTTAAGTTTAAAGCCAAGTCAGAACACAGGTTGGCCTCTTTCCAGTTCAATATAATCTCAGGTCTGCCTGTCTTTGGAAAGAATTTGATTTCCTGTAGTAGTCAGGTGGTGCGGCTGCCATCCTTTCCTCCTGGCTGAGAGTTTTGGTTACTGTTTTATATAAAGACTTTGCATATCTCATTCATGTGTTCACACGATCACTGAGACTGTAAACTCACTTGCATTTTTTCCCCTTTATTTGTACACCCTCAGCACAGTGAAGACTTAATATCATGGGGTTCTAGATGCTATCTTTATAAAATCTCAATAATATTCAGAAATAGACTAGGTACATCACTTTATGTAGGCTGCTGAACAGTGTGTTAGTAATGCCAAATTGCTGATTTAAAATTGGTTTGACCAAGTAATGTGAAGTTTGTTTGCTTTGATGTGAAAGTTCCTTAGTTTTGATCACTTCAAACACTTCTTTTATTCCCCCCACCAGCTCCCGTCTACTGTGTCTGAGAATACATGTGGAATTTCATGCTTTTAGTATTCTCATGAGTCCACATTAGCCAGAAATTTCCCGTTGATTCAATATTCCTTAAATCAGGGGAAGCACTCTGAAAATAGCAAAGGCAAACAAAACCTGAATTTGAGTTGGTCTCTGGATCCTTTAAAACAGGTAACTGTTTTCTTTTTTATATCTCTGTTTAAATCATAGAATCAGAGAATCAGTCAGGGTTGGAAGGGACCACAAGCATCATCTAGTTCCAACACCCCTGCCATGCCCAGGGACAACCTACCCTAGATCAGGCTGGACAGAGCTTCATCCAGCCTGGCCTTAACTCCAGGGATGTGGCCCCAACCACCTCCCTGGGCAACCTGTTCCAGGCTCTCACCACTCTCACAGTGAAGAACTCCCTCCTCATATCCAGTCTGAATCTCCCCACCTCCAGCTTTGCTCCATTCCCCCTAGTCCTATCACTACCTGGTATCCTAAAATCCCTCCCTTTTTTGTAGGCTCACTTCAGATACCGGAAGGCCACAATAAGTTCACCTTGGAGCCTCCTCTTCTCCAGCCCCAACTCTTTCATTCTGTCTCCATAGGAGAGGTGCTCCAGCCCTCTGATCCTCCTCATGGCCCTTCACTAGACATGCTCTAGCATGTCTACATCCTTCTTGTAATAGGGGCTCCAAAACCGGACACAGTATATGCCTTCTTAATTTAAAAAAAGTATAAAAATAGCATTTTATAACTTTTTCATGCACTCAAATAACACTTTAGGGTTTAATTTTTTTTCATTGTTTTGAATGCAGCTTGCTCTCTTGTGCTGGTTAGAGTTTTTATTACAACTTTTTTGAAAGGTGACAAACAGTATTTTGATGCATTCATGGAGCTGAGGTCCATCAGTATGTATTGGCCCTTTGAGGGAGGAGGTTTCTTAAGACACTGATTTCTCTAGCAGAGCTTCTTAGTTCTTGTCAAAGATTGCTGCTATATTCATTTACGTTGTTCTCTTGGCTACTGGCTTATGTGTCCCCCAACCTGTCCTGCTCAAGAGGGTGAGAACATAGCTTCTTGCCACTTCCACAGTGCAACTGAGTTTCCTGCATTTGGAGGAACTGCAGGAGTGAGCACACAGGAGTGTTGAGGGTTGCTCTTCATCAAGGAAACTGCATTATTGCTAAGGATGTTTTCCCCCAGCTTCTGCTGGCAGCAGGATGATTAGGTGAAGGAGCCCTTGGTCTAGATTTGTTCTTGCTTCTTACAAATCCTCTGGTGTGCTGGATGACAGTGCTGAAGCTTTCCTTTTCCAGGTTTAGTATTTGTTCACCTTGGCACCTGGATTACTGTGTAAATGACCCACGAAAATGAAACATGACACATTAATCCTTTTGTGGTGGCACCAAATTTTAGGCAAAAACCCTGAAGTTTTTCTTCTGTCTTGAAAACAAGATAAATTATAAAATTTGCATATTTGATCAATTGGTTTTGAAAACTCACTTGCAAATGGAGTATTTAAAAAAAATTTCAACTCAGTCTCTTGAAAATGTGTGGAAGCTGTAAAACAGCAGAAAACCAGATTACTAAAAGCATCCAGAGGATTATAATTTTATTTTCCTAAACTTATCTACCCTCTCACATCTAGCTGTGTAAACTAATTACTTTTTTTAATTAGGCAGCCTTTTTGATTGCTTATGGAGAGCTATGGTGAAATTTACCACTAATTATGCTAGGGCAGGAGGAAGCCTCTGGTTTGTTAGGAAGGATGGGGAAAATGTTGTTTTTGTTGAAATAGGGAGCAAGTAGTAATTGATACATAAATAATGCGTTTATTTTTTCCAATTTCAACCTATTCAGCTTCTGTTAACCTTACTAATTGAGGCTTTTTGAATGGGTCACTGGGTTTTCTCTCACATCTACAGGAACTTCACAACAACATGGAAACAAAACTTTCTTCTCTCTGTTAAAGGCACAGTTTATGCTGAGTGGTTTGGAGTTCAGTGATGTTCATCCCAAAATGCTGGAAGTAATTGGCAAAGTTTAAGTACTTTTTTCCCCCTCTGTTGTTCGGTATGTCTTTAGAAAACTGGAGGAATGTGGCAGTTTTGTATCCCTTGTGCCATCTCCTTTGAAGTCCTAAGTCAATCATTTGTACTTACTGCAAAACCTCTGTTACAGAGCATAGACAAGATTGCACATGGAAGACAGTGATTGTCCTTCATTTTCTGCTCATGCTTTCCTTAGAAAGAGTGGGTGCTCTGAAAGCTGAGATGGGAGTGGGGCTGTTGAGATGGTTAGGTCATAAACAGCCTGTTTTCTTCTCTCCCCTCCAAGTCTGTACTACAGGTAAGACTTTAAACTGAATTTGCTACTTTCCTCCCAGATTGTTTCCAGCAGGTCCCACAGTCACTTCTGGTATCTTGCAAGCTTCATCTTCATTTGACTGAAGTGCAAAACTAAGTCTGGCCTCTCACCTTTGCCTGGGTGTGCACTTGTACACAAAACAAACATGACTGACATGAATTGGTGTGAATAAAAAATGGCAATATAGACAAAATTACTTCATCTGGATTGTAATCTAGTTATTTTCATTCTCAGGAAGACCATCTTCTTTGAGGCCACGGTGTTCTAATGTCCATTGCAACGTCTAAAAGGTCTGGTATGTGTCACTGAAATGCAGTGCTTTGAGTGGGCTCTGAAGATCACCTCTGCAGTGTACACAGAGTAGTTCACTTCAGCTACGTCACAAATCTTGCCTTTTCCATTTCTGGGTGAGTAAAAGCATGACTTCTGCTAAGGGAAGGATGGTTACTTCATTAATCTTGAAAATCCTTAAAATCCTTTTCCCCAGTGTGCAAATGCAAAGCGGAACCAGGTGTCCCTGTGTGTTGTGTGTGGCAGAACTTCCTGGTCAAGANCCCATCACTGTAACTGAAGCTCACTGCATCTTACTCTTACTGCCAAGCAAGTTTATTCCTGTACTCCACAACTTTGTATGTCCTTGGAGACTATTACCATTACCAGCCTCAGCATTCTTCAGCCAGTAACATCTGGGATTTTTCCATCTTTCTTAGAGACTATTTTCCTGTGTCTTTCATAATTTTCACTGTTTTCCTCTGAATCTTTCCTATTTTCTCATTCCTTTAGTTACATCTTCTAGCTGCGATAATAATACTTCTAGCTGTGTGAAAAAGCTTCCTAGTGTGAAGGAGTACAAGGGCTGTTGCCAAGGTCTTGTGAGCTAGGCTGATATTTTGCATGTAGGACACTAAAACCCCTGTATGTCTTAAAAAATGCTGTCTGGCTTTTACCTTTTCTAGTGTTTGTGCAGGAGAAAATTTCTACTATTATGTAAAATTTTGAAAATTTCCTTATGTTTTTACTGAAATAGTTTTCTAAACTTTCTCCAGTTTGCCAGAAACCCTGACATATAATCTTGGGTTTTAAGATACTGAACAGCTTTGTATCACCCACATATTTAAAAGCATACAATTCTTTTATATCTTTTGCTATACAGGTCACTTGAACAGAACTGCACCTTTTGGGGAAGTCAGACCAGTCAATCTTAGTAGTACATTCTTGATAATCCCCAGCCTCACACCTGTTGTAATGTAATTTTTAGGACACATATGCTAGGAATGAGTAGCAGGCATTGCCCAGTAGCTAAGCATTTTTCCCTGATGCGAACAGCACTTGAATTTGTAATTTTAAAAAATTCCTTTTCCCTAAATATTTTGAGCTGTTGCTGCTGGAGGGAGAGGCCTCTGCCTGGGCTTTAAAAGACAGTTTTTGACTGTAACACAGTGCTTAAGTCTTTCAGCAAAGGTGTGGGGAAGGTGGTTGCCAAAATAGCATGTTATTCTATAGAAATACAGCAGTGCTGTATGGGGTTTTGTTTGCAGCTGTTTGGGTAGGTGAGTATTGGTGTTGGTGGTGTTTTGCGTTTTGAGTGGTGTTTTGTGGTTGGCTTGGGTTTTTTTTTTGTTTGGACTTTTTGGGTTTGTATTTGGTTGGTTTCTGTTTTATGTGTGTGTGATTTTGGGTTTTTATTGTCGGCTTAGTCTTGTTTTTATCTGGCAGATCTCGATTCAAGCTTCTGCTTTAAGCAGAAAGGACATGAAAATGCATCTTCTAGATGGCAGATAAAACCTTGGTTTTCCTGCTCCTAATACTTTTCTGATAGCTAGAAACTGTTGCTTAGTTTGTTGCCTTATAGGAATGCCCATTCTGAAGGCTGGAACTTCTTTCTTGCCTGGAAGTCAAAATATGGACAGAGCAGGACCAAGTGTTTGTGGCATAGGGCAAATTGTATTCTGCAGATCCATGACCGTTTGACATTTATGAAATGCCCTTGGGATTTGCTGGTACTGTGCTACCTGGCTCTGCATTGTGCAGTGAGTCTTTTCCTACCTCAAGATATTTAGCAGGGCTTCAAAAAGGGATGGGGTGTACCACCTTTATCCTTTCTGTGGATTTAACCCAAAATATCTATGTACAATTAGCTTTTCTCTCCTCTTACAGGATCTTTGAGCCTGAAGGATGTACCTTGTAGTCATCTTAGCTAATGATGTGCCTACGTGATAGGCTTATTTTCTTGGATATTAACAAGTCCTGAACCTCATATACATTATCCCTTCTCAAACCGTTTCAGTGGATAAATGGCCTGAAGTGATTCTCCTTGTGCAAGTAGTTTTGCAACAGATGATGCTTCCCTCTGCTCCCTGCACTTAATTCCAAAATTGTGGTTTCAGTGTAAGAAAAATCAGTCTTGTGTTGTTCATTGTAGTATGGCAAATTACAAGAAGTTTTCAAGAAAGTGGTGGTACCTTTTTAGCTAATAAAAGGGTGCAAAGATGCTTCTACTTGTGTTTTGGAAGAAACAACTGATAATAGATATTGGACAGCAAGCAGAGGTTCAGGGTTGCAAATGCTGGAGAGAGAGATGCAGCTTACTTATTGCAAGAATAGAATCATAGAATTGTTCCAGTTGGAAAAGATCTCCAAGATCAAGTCCAACTGCCAAGGAAAGGATATGTGGTTTAATGGCCTGCTTCATAGAACCATAGAATGTCAGGGGTTGGAAGGGACCTCAGAAGAGCATCTGGTCCAGCCCCCCTGCCAGAGCAGGATCACCTAGAGCAGATCACATTGGAACACATCCAGTTCCTGAATATCTCCAGAGAGGGAGACTCCACAACCTCCCTGGACAGCTGGTTCCAGTGATCTGTCACACAGTGAAAAAATTCTTTCTCAGGTTCGCATGGAACCTCCCATGCCTCAGCTTCTACCCACTGCCCCTTGTCCTGTCACTGGGCATCACTGAGAAGAGGCTGGATACATCCTCCTGGCACTCAGCCCTTACATATTTATAAACATGAATGAGATAACCCCTTAGCCTCCTCTTCTCCAAGCTAAAAAGCCTCAGCTCCCTCAGTCCCTCCTCATAAGGAAGCATTAGTAAAACTAGTGACAAAGTTCAAAGAAGATGGAGATCAAAAGAAGTTGCTGATGGATTTTTGTTTTGCGATGATCAGCCAATGATTAAAAAATATATATCTAAGAGAGAAACACCATTAAAATTAGAAATAGTGTGGTATTACTTGAGTTGGGGATCTGAGAGTGTAGTAACAATACTACTGCTTATGTTTAATTTTCTGCATTTTACTTCACCATGGAATTCTGATCTAGACTAAATATTTTGTCAACAAAACTAATATTATGAATAACCTGCATCTGACCATTCAGAGCACTACTAGAAAAATGACCTATTGTAATAGATCACTGGAATCACATATTCTGCTAGCACAAATACATCATCTGCACAACTCTGCCAATCCACCCCTCAACCATCCTATGTTATTGCTGCCTTGATACAATTTTTTATTGTAGTTTTAACATGTATCATAATGCTGTCCCCTTCAACGTTTGACACTTGTAGAGGCATTCTGAGACATGAAGAGAACAAGTACTCTCAAGTATGAGCATGCCTTATTTTTCATCAGTGAGGTTGGCTATTATCTCTACAACAGAACATGCTCTCTCCAACTAAGTTGGAGAACTTGGAGGGTAGAAGAGGTGGACAGGAGAGTATCATCTTGGTTCATGATGCAGTAGGAGGGAGCTAGAAAATAGTCTGGACAGAGATATATTAGGCAAACATAAGAAATCACTCTAAGCCTGTAACTATTGTGCCAAGTACCTTTCTCAGGAGTCTGGTTTATATGGTAGCTATTCAGTGCCATGTGTCTTCAGCTCTAACTGCCAACTTAAGTCACATCACAATGCTACTTTACTTCAGCTACTATATATGATAGGTCATGCCTCTGTTTAGTTCTCATGCTGACCAGCATTTCTTGGGGTACTTGGCAACTACACATCGTTCTTCTGTGGGTTTGTTTTCCAGAAGTATGTATTCTTTCTTCTTCTGAAGAATATTTTTATCTTAAATCTTGTTTTAATCAGCAGATATGACACTTCCTAATGCTCCTTTGCAGCTTAGCATTTATTCACCACTCCACTCAAGAGGCACAAGCATGGAGTTTCTGTTATGCTAACTTCAGCCAGTCAGTTAAGACATGTGATCCATTTTGTCTGCTCCAACTACCTTTCCTTGTGAAGCTCCACAGAAGCTGACTGAAATTAGTATTCAAAGACACATGTTCTCCTCAAAAGCAGTTAATTTGTGCTGTGACCTGAGCACTTATCTGTTTGGTGGTGGTGTGCATAAGACATGATAGTGGTAAGGTGTGCATGTACTCTTACAAAATCACAGTACTTTCACAGAAGTCTTTACCTCTTAGCACTGTCTAGTACTGGTCTGGGGTCACCTCAAAAGTGAGGTGAAGAAGCAGATTTGCCATTCTCAATAGGGTTAAGGTACACAAATAGAGGTACTGAAACAGAAGTTTACCCAAATTCAGGCAAATTAACAAAATTTTATTAATAATATTCAATAGCACCACACAAAAAGTACAATGTGCTTTGTGTTGCCTTTAAGAAACATGCCAGAGCACTTTCAAACTAGAAAAACAAATAAGAAATGCTTTCTGGTTCATCAGCAGAGTTTGCTGTTTAGAGAAGCTATTTTGAAAGAACCACAGCTCTTATATATAATGTTTGAATGGTCTTCCAGACAGACACAGCATTCATCCCTTACTCATTACTTCTGTTGCATCTTCTGGGGTTTGAGCTTTGTTCAGAAAAAAAAAAATCCCTTAGAACAAGGTGCTTTCGGGAAATGCATTCAGCCTAGAACTCTTAACAGCAGATCTAACTGAAAACATACTAATTAGCTATAAAATTCCTTTTGTTGGAAAAGCAACAGAATTTTGATCAATGGTAATTGTCTGAAATGGACTCTACAAATCTACTGCAGCCAAACTGAGAAAGCTTTGGAATCTGTTCCTAATTCTGTCTTGGGCTCAAAGATAAACAGGGAGTACATACCTGACAAAATTACAGATAAATTGTATCCAAAAAAAGAGGGGTGACTTTGAAGGGTCATTTGGTCCATCTCATCCTTCAGTGCCAATTGTTGTGCTGTAATGGCTTTAAATTATTTGAAATGTAAAGTGCTTCTAAATCCCATGGCAGGGGGGTTGGAACTAGATACATCTCTAAGGTCTCTTCCTATGTCTATTTCATTCTAAAGTATTTATTGGTCCCTCACATTCCTTAAGTAGCTAAACTTTGTTCAAATCAAGTTCTGTGTATTAGCTGTTTAAACTATTACACTTACATTAAATCAGCTTTATTTTTACTTTTGTAAGTGAGGTAAGCTGGAAACATTTCTGTTTTGCTTGAATATGGAACACACAGATGCTTCAGAACATCCTTTATTTGATGCATCTTGCAGTTAGAGGAAGGCCTGTTTGCCTAAGGGGAACCTTAGCAAGTCAGCAATAGTAGTAGAGCCATAGTCAAATTACAAGTGTGGAATGGACTCAGGGCTAATGCATATAAAGACAGTACTGAAAAACTTCTAGGCTTCCAGCTTCACTGACTCCAGTATGGAACGTGCTTCTTTATACTCTTCAGCTTCTTCCAATTCTTTTTCGTTTTCCTGAAATCAAAACCAGAATTTCTGAATATTTTGAAAATAATTGACATGGGATTAAATTTGACTATGGGGAAAAAGAAAACAACTGCTAACAACAGAAATAGGAGGCTGAAGTACTCAACAAGTCATTTGCTCTAGCCTTCACTGGTAACTTCACTTCCCACACCAAGTGAATGGACTGCAAGGCAGGGTCTGGAGGAGCAAAGTCTCTCCCACTCTAAGATCACGTTTGTGATCCCCTAAGGAACTTGAACATGGAAAAGTCTATGTGACCTAGAAAGATACATCTCAGAAGTCCTGAGGGAATTGGCTGATATAGTTGCCAAGCCACTCTCCATGATACTTGAAAAGTCATGGTAGTCAGATGAAGTGCCAGGTGACTGGAAAAAAGGATGTATCATTACTGAAAACAACTAGCTCTGTATGATTGAAAGCACACATAATTTATTTTGTCCTACTTAAAAGTCCTGGATAATGGCTGTCATGTGTGAGCAGATCTGATATGCACACCTTTAATTTATTACATTAAATATTTTAAATCAAGGACAGCATAACTTAGAACCCATAATAACAGAAGACGTACAAATACTGAACAGTAGCTCCCCCATTCCTTGTTCTAAGTTTGTACAGTACACCATATGACAAATACCACTGCTTCTTGATGCCACTGAAATCTAGACCAACTAATTGTCCTGGGTCCAACTAGGATAGGGTTAAATTTTTGGCTTGTGCTTTTTCTTCCCTTCACAAGAGTCTGGCTGGGCCATCGTGGTGCTGAGTTTTTTAATCACTTGCTGTAAAGATGTATGTGCTACATACATCTACACTATTTTAAAACTACCTAAAGCAGATGGACTATTTTTTCTCAACATGTAACTAACAAAGGAGTTCAGGCAGTTGAATATACATTCTCACATTCTAACACAGTTTTCAGACTGAAGACTAAGTCTGCAAACAGTTATCTGGTTTTGGGACCTTCAGTCCAGTTGCAGTTGCACTGCAGTGTAAGAGGGAAGAGTCAGTATGTGTTTTATCAGACTTGGGCAACAGGCTCATAGTCACTAAGTTACCAAGAGATAAACCTGGGGAAAAGCAGCTGCAAGCTCTAAAGAGGTAACTAAGCAAAAGGGAGCCTGCAGGTACCATCCCTGTGATCAAAGGTAGGAATGTGGTGCTGGCTAAACAGCAGGTACAGCCAGTAATGACCTTGAAAGGCTCTGTAGAGAACAAGCAGCTGCAGAGAAAGCTTAAGATGAGGAAGGCTCTCACTAGTGAGTGGTGCGTGACCCTCCAAAGCCAACTATGTGTATGAGCGGTAGGGAAAGATGTTCTTTAACAAACTGAAAAATAAAGGAGGAGCTCTGTTCTCCTTGGTTTGGCCTTCTGGGACATACTGGCCATATGTCACAGAATTCTGAACCCATATATCCCTAGAGCCTCCAGGTGGAGATGACTACCTTAAAGATGAGTGCCAACCAGCCCTGCAATCTATGCATTTCAGGCGTGTTGCTGGTCAGTCGGTTAGAGCAAGTATAACCTGCTCTTTGATCAACTGAGTTATTCTGTATTCTTTATCCTATCTTACTCAGCATTGTCGTTTCCAGTGTATCTCTCTTTCAATGATTTTAATATTTGAGTTTTAATAAAGTGTGGAAACTATAGCCAGAATGGGGGTGCCTTTGCGTTGTGTGTTTGCTTCCTGGATCCCGAAGAACCCACTGGAACATACAGACAAGTACGTTTGTGAAGGTTCATAGAGGAACAGCAGCATTTCTTAATAGGTGCATTATAGCACTATACTTACTAGTAGCTGAGTAAGATCTGCATGTGCAACTTCTAATCTGCGCTGGCAGTCTGGAATCATCATTCTGGACTCTTGCAAGATCTCAATCTGTGAAAATTAGAAACAAATAATCATATAATATATTACAGATACATACTCTTTGTCTTTTTTTTTTAAGGTAAGTCTACCCTGAAAAATCAGTAGTCCAGCCATCATCTAGGAACTTCAGTTATGTCTTTTTTAGAAAATAGACTTTTTTATTAAAAGGTACTTGACTTAGCACAACTGTTTAATTTATAGGACATTTCCACTTATGTGCTTAATTAAATATAAAGTATTAAGCGCAAAAGGTGGTTTAAAATAATTTTTCCTTAGGAAAAAAAAAAGTACTAAAGTACTGCCTGGCAAGCTTTCCATATAGCATTTGTTAAAAAGGCTATTTAAAACAAACTTTCTCCTGCTGTCATGAAGCAGCTTCATCCAAAATGGGATCAGCTGGTTATATAAATATCTCCTGCATCTTTTGAGTAATAAAGAAAAACAGTGTTCAGGTAATACCACATAGAGATAATTACTGCATGAAAAAAGTTATTGAGTTATTGATCACATTGTGTGCACACTGCAGGAGGCTCTGACTGAAAGACAAAGGTAAAGAAAAACGAAAAGCAAAGATCAGCAGGCTCATATTTTTGATGCTTATCATGCATAAAAAGTTATTACTTATCCTTGTGCTTCATTTTAGGAGAAAGATTATTCTCACCATGCACTATGAAAAAAATTACTAAACTGGCACCCTGCTGAATCTGAACATCCTGCCTCCACTTACAGAAAACAACTTCAGATTTGAACAAGGGAACATTTATTCCATGGAACATTTCTGGTTCTGAAATCCAGCCACTGAAAAGAAAGAAAAGGTGTGCTGAGTTGTTCAGTAACGTTAAATTGAAATGAAAACCTGTTTGGTATTTAAATATGTAACCTCTTCTGCATTCGCAATAAACTGCCAACAGAAAGCATTCCCCCTCAATGGCTTACTTAATTTTGTCATTCCTGTGTTGCATTCTCTTTTCAGTACTAATGCTGCTATACCAAAGGGACACTATAAAAGGAAAGATAAGCTATATGTAAGAAAGAATTTAAACACACAGAAAGGCCTTCTGAAGTCAGACATTATCATCATATTAAGTGTAATATTTAAGTAATTTTTGAGAGATAAGATAGCAAAACTTTGTTTCTTATTTTCTTTCAGAGAATCTAGGGAAAAATCTGTCTACCTTAATAGAAACGGGTATTTTAAGATAAAAAGGTTCCCCCCATGTTCTAGTTCTCACTGATATTTTCACTTCTCCTTCATGCGTTCAGTGGTGGACTGTATTAAGACTAGGAACTCTGCAAAACACACTTTAAGCAGTGCATGAATAGATAAAGGTTTGTAACTTCCACAGAATGAGGTGTGCTATAAACTAAATGAGATGATGCCTTCTCCTTTATGTAACAGAAATTTGTTCTATAAAGAATTCCTACAGGAGTGGGAATATCCAATAATGACTTCTTTGGGCCAGCTTTGCTGGGAAGGCATATAGATCTAGAACCTGTGAGCTGCAGTCCTGGCTGCTGTAAGAAAAAAAATGCTGCAATCATTCTGTCCAAAACAGAATTTGACTGAGATCCAGAGGAGTACTTGAGTTTTACTGACATTTACCTCCAGTTATGCAATTAAGAAGCAGCAGAAGGATAATTTTTAAAGTAAATATTGCTGTGCATAAATGCCAATCCAAAGTGTTCTGTAACAGAAAGCAATTCTGCTCAGACTAGCATGTATTGCATAATGGGTACCACAGTTTTAACAGACTCAAAAAGATGGAAGCTGTTTTTGTATTTCCAGCTGACCCACATCTAACCAAGACTTAAGAGCTATGCAGATCCACAAATAATTTAAAAACAAGAAGAACATTTCCACAGGGCTCTCTCTTTTTGCTATGTCATAGGGCCTAGTGAAAATACTGTTTTATGTGACAAGAGTGGTGCTCTAAACACAACAGATAGACTAAAAATATGCTAAATACGAATCACATACACCGGTTATGCACACACACAAATATATATTCATTCTTCTACATACTGCCTCAACCACTTGTCCTTTGTTGCACAGGTAATTTTAAAAGTATGGATCTACTCAAAGATGGTAGAGGAAAAAAGAGAGAGACACACAAGTGTAGATTTTGTTTAAGAGCGTGACAGATTATCTTCATGCTTTTTCTAAGAAAAAGGGGCAGTAAAATAATAATGCTCTTGCTGAACTGGAGATGAATAGAGAAATGCTGTATTTAAGAATATGCAGGAAAAGGTATGGCATACATGAATCCTTAACACCTAATAAAGACAAAAGGTATATGAGAACTCCCCCAAAACTTTTCCCCCAAGCAAATCAAAAACCCCAGTGCTCATTTTCTCCCATCCCCCATTATCTCCTAATGAGGCCCAAGCAGGCTGAAATTCAAAGTGGCCCTTGGTCTTGATTTCTCCAGAGAGCTGAAAGGAAAAGGAGAAAAAAGAATGAACTGACCTTGTTGCTTACTTTTAAAGTGTCTGCAGGATTCTGGGATTGCATAACATAATTATGATATCTGCGGGTGACCAATTCATCCACTGGGACTGATCTTGGTCTGTATATTTTTTAGGAAATCTGGGATAACCTGGAACCCCTCAAACCATGACAACAAGTACTGCAGTTTGCTGAGAAAAGTGATACTGCTGTGAACTACCTTTCATCACAAAGTTTGTACAATACTTGATATTGATTGACTTATTACAGCTGTATCTGATGGAAGAACAGACACTCAAAACCAAGAAAGGTCATCTCTAAGTATCATGAACCCTAATGGTTCCAAAATTAATAATCCTACTAAAAAAGTAATTGTAGCACAAAATAAACTTGTCATGCTAAGGCTAGTGGTTGGCTATCCAATGCATTTGTAGCTTAAATTTGTAGCATGCTTTTACTTGTCACTGTCAATGAGGAAATAAAAATGCACTAAGTGGTGGGCTAGGGTGGTGGCCTGGGGAAGTATGGAAGTATGACAGCATAGGTGATACAGAAGAAAGGTGGGCATAGGGAAGGTAGGAACTTAAGAGGAAGTAGGCCATTAAGGTGAATACAGACAGAAAATAACCCAAGCACACACAGGTCTATAGGAAACCAAGTGTTGTTAGTTCTGCTTCCTTTGAAGCAACCTGTTGTATTTTCATGTAGCAAGCTAGACACAAAAAAGCTTGCACTATCCAGAAGTAGGGGATATAAGAGCATACTGCAGTCTGTTGGAGGCAAGATGTTAAATACATTGATCAAAGTATTTCCAAAGGACTGTGAAGAAAAGCTAGCTGTAAAGAACTGGAGAATACAGTTTTGTTTCTGTAGTACTTGTGCATTTCACGAACTGAAATGGCCATTTTGCAAACCACCTACCAGTGCAGCAGAAACCTGGAGAAAGAAAACACTTAGATGTGTTAGGAAAGAATATCTTACAATTTCAAATAAGCTTTCTGTGCAGCTTCTCAGGTGAGGGCTAATCCTCTTTATTCTAAGGCGGATTACTTCAGGACATAAAAGGCAGAAAAATTCTTTTGATGTTTTTGAAAACTTTGTCACCGGCCGATTTCCTATAATGCACTGCTGTCAACTGTCACCTTCACTGTCAGCAGTGGGGAGTGGAGGAAGAAAACCACTTAACCTGAAACTGAGATACTTTTCAGAGGACAGAAGTAATACTCCATGTCCTCCACTGAAAGAGGTTTTAATTGAATACACTGTAACATAAATTGCAAATGTTGCTCTTTTGAAGTTAACTTAAGGGATGTTAATGGAATTATCCATTACAGAAAGTTGTCATTTAATCAACAGGCAGTACATTTCCTTTCAGCAACTCAAAAATTTTATCTGAACATACCTATGTTGCTGCAATTATCAGCATCACTGTGAAAAGCTGAGAGGTGATAAACATTTGAATAAAGAGTTTTATTTGGAAATAGCATTAGAAAATACTGACAAAAGAAAGACCTTCCCAAAACAATGGCTCGGCTTTCTTAGAAAAAAACAGCCAAATTTTCTGTCTGCCCTGCCCCACGAGGCTAACCTTGGGGGAGGTTCACAAAGGTGCTGTTTCTTTCTTTCTGTTGCATATTTTCAGGTGGTTTGTGTTTAAGGTAGCAAGCTGGTTACAAAATATTTTTGAATAAGCCTGATTTTGCTTTCCTGTTTGTTTTGTGGAGCTGAAATATCTGGAAAAATATTTGTGCTAAAACTGGAAGCAGAACTGACATGGGAAGCTTCCTAGACAGACAGAAGGCACAAAAGTCAGGTTCATATTTTTTTTTCTCCCTCAAAGCACAGGAAAGTTGACTCTGAGTAAGAAATTAATTATTATGTCCCAACATGGTGGCAGATCTTTTCCTCCCATACTACCTTACTCCAAGCACTGCAGGAGTACCTGTCTGAAATCCAAAAGGTAATTACACTTGCCAAACAGAAAAGATCACAATATGGATTTGTCTTTGGCCTCTGTCAGAAAGCACATTAGGCAATAATCTCAAAGTGTGAGTGCATTTTTAATACTACTTGTGTGCTACGAATCCCATTCTGTACTTAGTACAGAGAATTCCAAGTTGCTAGCTTTTAAGGAAAGAAACTGTACTTATAAAGGTATTTCTATTGCCTCTTTACCTGAGCAATGAGAACTAGATTATTAATCAAAGGTCATATATTCTTAGGAATAGAAAAAAAAGAACACCACCAACGTGAAACTGTGCATTTCATCTAATGTTACTGTACTTGATTTGTGGTAAGAATGAAACTTTGTTTGAATGAATCAAGTAGGGGGTGGAAAGAGCTCTAAAAAAGCAAAACGCAAGCTGAGCTAAAAGGAGTATTTCTTTGCATTAAATTAAGCGTTTTAAAAGGAAGAAGTTAGAGAACATTACAATGTTCCCTTTCAGTGAGAACTCCTCCAGTAACAGGATTAGCAGCAAATTGTAATCTTCCACAAAAATTTTCAAAAACATATACATGGAAATTTAGAATTTATTAGTAAAACTGGTGACAGTTAACGAAACTACCAGAGTACATCTACAGTCCGCTGATGAGAAACAAGAAGTGGCTACCTCAGGCTTCTCCCATACTGACAAGCCTGAAGGTAAAAGCATTAGTTAGGAAAGGGTGTTTACTTCAGTATGAGACAGATCAACAACCACAGAAAATAGAAAACTACTGGTTCCAATCATTAGTCTGCACTTGTGGGTGATCACAGTGTGAAAAGTTTTGATTACAGGTGAAGTAGTATGAGGCTCTGTATAAAATATACCGGGTATCATTACAACTGTGTAGAAAGTAAGGCTTCATTATGAAAAAATCCATATGGAGGTACAATTGCACTATTTGCTGCTCCAGTCAGGGTTCTTCATGACCATCTACAGAAACTATATGCAGAATCCCACCAGGTGGAATAGTATTTTATTCCCACCCCTGCAACAGCTACAAACCTGATATATATAGTATAAAATAGTTTTAAAAAATAAAATTATTTTAAATTTATTATTCTACTGAAGTACTTAATAGCCCTCCTTCCTACAAGTGTTATCATTGAAGGTAGTATAGGTTTGAGATACAAAATTTCTTTCACAGCTACTTTTTCTCCCAAATACTGCTCTTCATTTATTAATGAACTGCTCTCCCCTGAACTCCGAATTTCTCATCTGCCTTTTGTACACAGAATCCAGATGACAGGAGAACGATTTTTTCACTTATTTTTAAATAAGATGTAAGTGAAAGAAAAGGAGGGGCTTTGTTGTCCAATAATGTTAAAAGTTTCTTGCAAAACTATCACTAGTTCCCAGCTTGGTTTCAGCTGATCTGAGGCCCAACAAGTAGTGGAAACATGACCTGCATCAGGGTGATAGTAATACACAGATCTTACAGGTAAAAATCAGGTGCAGACCTCTCAGGGATAAGTGATGACATTTGAAAAGTGAAAACTCTGGCTGTATTGAAAGCGTAGTTGTTGCCACAGTGGTAGCTCTAGAGCACCAATCCTGTTCAAAATGGGGACCTGGAATAGCAGAACCCTGTTCAGGGTTGAAGGTCAAAGGAAGCACTGCAGGGGTGGATAATACAACTTTGACTGATTAACATACTATACATACGTCATGGCCCAATTTGCTCATTTGTGAACTCTTTGATGTACAGCAGCTGCTGTAGTCTGAATTCTGAGATCTGCCATCATGCTAGTGATGGTGCAAAGGTGGTTGTTGCAGATGACCATGACAATGACAAAAAAAATGTTGAGACTCTACATATCTGGATGGGAGGAAGGGAATTATTCTGAATTGCTGTAACAAAGTCTTCTCATGTCTGATTTAGCTGGTACCATGGATAAAATAATAGTTAAAATTATTATCCTAGTGCCAAGTGATTGAATTAATTTCCATCTCCCCAATGCTTTATTACTGAAATAAATAATACAACTGTATATTTAAATAAATACAATTACTCAGAGTAGGAATTATTAACTAAAAGCAACTCTTAAAATGTGTAACTACAGATACTTTCCCAAATGACACCTCAAAGTATTAACTTTGTCCAAAATATGATTCTGAGCAAGCTTTTGTGGCATTATACAATCTTCTTTCCCAACTCTGGTCCTGTAGAAAATGTGTGCATGCTTTCTGAACCTCCAGCTCTTCATCATAACTAATATTTTAACTTCCAGAACACAAAATGCAGCAAAAGAAAAAGATATGAAGATGTCTTTGGAAGAACTGATTGCTTTCAAAGTGGATCAGGCAATTTCTCACTGAATTGAGACTATTCACTGAGAAGGTTTTTGTCATTGGTCTCTGAAAGTACCTTCAAGTAGTGTGCAGCATTTCATTTCATAGCAGAAGTTCACAGCCTCCACTGTTTTTGACTTTGATGATATCTTGCAGGTCACTGCAGAAACAGTACAGTGCAGTCAAATAATCTGATAAATGTGGGACACTAAAAATTGGAATTGCATTCATTAGTTCTTGTTAGCACCAGCCGATCTTTGGAAAGACTACTATTTTGTAGGATCTTAAGAGTCTCAGTCTGTTGAGAGCAGAAGGCAGTTCAACTCTATAAATACAATTCTTTATTTGTGTCCAAATTATTTATTTGGTTTTTTTTTCTCATGGTACAATGAAAGCAAAGCAGGATAGACACATGTGAACTGGTTTAGCTTGTTCTAAAAGGGCTTTTTCCTATCTTTTAAGAAAAAATATTATTAATTTTTATATTTGAATTTTAACATATTCTTCCATTGCTTCAAAATGAATATGGGAGGTTTTACAACACAGCTAAAAGATAACATATTTAATTCAAAGAATAAAGGCCACAATACAACACAGACATACCACAAGTCTTTAACAAATGAATAGGAATGTCTCAAGCCCAAGCACTCTTCCTAGTGAGAAGGAAACCAGACACTCCTCCTTCAAAAAAAAAGCACGTACCAACTGTCTACAACCATTGTCTTTTGTAACAGTGACACTAAACCATACTCTGGAGCAAATGAAACTACAGCACGCACATTGTTAGTCAGAGACCGCACTACAAGCTCTACCCATTGTCTCTGTTTGAGGTCTGTGATTTTATCAAAGAGATATTGCTATGTACTCAAGAGCTGAAACATTTTGTCTTCATAACTATAGATCACCAGTGAGCACTTAGTTTGCCTAAATGCATCCAGCAAGGCAAGGGAGGTGATTTTCCCCCTTTACTCCGCTCTCGTCAGACGCCACCCAGAGTACTATGTGCAGTTCTGGAGCCCCCAACACAAGAAGGATATCAAACTGTTTGGAGTGAGTCCAGAGGAAGGGCACGAAGATGAACAGAGGGCTAGAGCACCTCTGTTATGAGGACAAGCTGAGAGAGCTGGGGTTTCAGCCTGGAGAAGAGGAGGCTTCAAGGAGACCTTATAGTAGCCTACCAGTATCTGAAGGGGGCCTACAGGAGGGCTGGGGAGGGACTATTCACAAGGTCTTGTAATGACAGGACAAGGGGTAATGAGTTTAAGCTGGCAGAGTGGAGATTTAGATGGGATGTTAGGAGGAAGTTCTTTACAGTAAGGGTGGTGAGAACCTGGAATGGATTGCCCAGGGAGGTTGTGGCTGCTCCCTCCCTAGAGGTGTTCAAGGCCAGGCTGAATGAAGCCTTGAGCAACCTGTTGTAGTGGGAGGTGTCCCTGCCTATGGCAGGAGGTTGGAACTGGATGACCTTTAAGGTCCCTTCCAACATAAACCATTCTATGATTCTATGTTCAGGCTCCTGGTATTTCTGAGAATGAGTTTATGACAGTCTCATACACTATTAGCTAGTGACAGCCACCCTGACACTGAGTGCTAACTAATCCATATGCACTGTCTTTATGGTCTGACAGTTCTGGAATAAAGGAATAAACATTTCTACAAGTGCTTACTATGACTTCTACAGGACATTAGTCTAGTATTTATAGCATAGCAGTCTGAAAAAGACACAGAAGATTCTTTTATTTAAGGACAATGATGATGAAAGCAAAAGATTTTGTAAAATGAGTTTTAGGATAGTTTACCTGCTTCTTGATTCCATAATCATCACATGCTTCAGCTTTCATTTTTTCCACCTTTTCTTCTTGTTGTTTTGCTTCTTTTTCATACATAACTTTCTCTTTCACCAGTCTGCAATTAAACCAAGTGATTGTGTTAATCTGGCTGTATTATAGGGAAAAGTTACACCATGGATAACAAACCCCACCCATGAAAGCTGCAACCTTATAAAATAATACACTGTTGTATTTAAGAAGACTCTTAGCCACTTCAAAAAACCCCAGCATCTAGCAAATGCTGAATTTAGCTAAAATGCATAATTATTCCTCTGATTTAAAATATTTGAAATGATTCTCAGTGAACTTATCCATATAGAATATCCAAAAAAACCCCTAATCAGTATTCCATTTCAAATACATAACAGAAACAGAGAAGCTGCCTTATAAACCTGGAGAAATATTAATAAAAGCAGTAGTATAAAGAAAGCTCTCTATCTCAAAAAAGTCCTCGTGTTGTAGGAAGTCAAACCAAACAATACTAAGTTGTTTAAAAAAGACAACTAATCACGATTTCCTAGATCTCCTCAACATCATCCAGGTTCTCAGAGTTTTGTGATTGACCTACACTGGTTGTTACAGTCAAGTAAGCAATGCCACTGCACTCCCATTATTAGATGAATGATAGACAACCTGCTTAGTAGTAACTTTGAAAAAATCTATCACATGTAACTGAAAAGAAACAGTCCTTTCAGGTTCAAAAACTGTGATTCTTGAACATTTTTTCCTGATTGCTACATTTCATTCATGCTGTTAAAGGTATTATTTCCCATACTAGTTCAATAATGAAAAGTAAAATTTCCAAACAACCCAGTAACCTCAGTCTTATGTGCCTTTGGAGTACTTTCTCCCTTTACCTGGTTTGGGCGTTATAGTCAAAAGACTATAGTAATTTTCTTTATGGCCTGTCTTTCAAAAGGAAAAGAATCCATCATTTAATGCTAATAAAGGACCCATATTTGGGACCATGGCAATTTTTGCTAATATGCACAGGCTCAAGAGTAATGCAAAAAGTTTTGAAAGTCAGAAAGGAACAGAAACGTAGTCTACTATGATGCCCTACAGTTATTTTTACATTGCAATCCCATTATCAAACTTTATTATTTGTTGTTACTGCATCTTAGCCACTGCATCTCCCACTTTGGTATGTACAATCATTAGGCATATACTGGATTATGTAACACTAATCTGAACCAAAGCAACCTTTAGTATCTAGAAAATAAATAATTTCTGATCCAGGACCAAAGCAAACATTAAGATACTACTGCAAACTTGAGAGCATGCCAAAGAAAATCTTTCCTTGAACAGGAATAAACATCAGATTAGCCTATGCAAGATTCAGAAGAATTTAACCACGAAAAGAACATAATGGTATCAAAGAAGTAAAGAAGATGATATACAAATGAAAAAAAGAATAAATAGAGGTCGAGAGCTTCATGGTCACATTAGTGTATTAGAGCAAATTAATTCCTAATTTGTCACAGTTAAGTGCCTTCCTAGAAGTGATGCTAAGACAGAATAATATGGGTGATACAAGAGCTTTTTGTTAACTGAAGCTACCACAAAAGCACCACTGAAGTAGTATCTTGAGAAAAATTCCAAAGAGAATATAGTGACACTGTAACAACAGAAACTCTCCTTGCTTTTATTGCAGTAAACTCTAACATCATCAAAACTGTTTTACTGAAATAGCTTTAATCTATGGTTCCGTAACAGCTGTTCTAAGGTGGGCTGTGGCAACATGCACCTGAATTTATTTCAACCCTTGCGAAGTCACACACAGATGCTTATAAAGAAGCCTTAACCATGTGTGGAGTGTGTACTGTTGGTATGGTCTAGGTCAGTTTCTACAAGACAGCCAAGTACTAGCTTTGGGAAGTAGGACTGGGGAAAGACAGCAGCCTAATTACTAATAATAAAGACACTAAATCAGTGACTGTAATTCCAACTACTGGAACTAGCTCTGGTATTAGCACCAGTAAATATTGATTTAGTAGAGGATGAGTTAATTGTTTTATCAAGGTCTCTTGATTTAATTCCAGACAGTATTATTTGCTTTACTATTCTTAGGTTGAAAAAAAGTTAATTTTAATCAACTTGTGAGACAGATGAATTTTTAACAAGAACAACAAATTCCCTTAGGGAGGAAGGGGAGAGAGATATGATTAAATGCAGTTTTTATGTTGATTTACTTACTGAAGTGTGTATGCCATTGAAACTAGTCAACTTGTATTGCTAAACCCAGCATTTTTAATTTTAGCGAAAACAAAAGCAACAATGTTTGCCATTGCTTAGATTTTCACATGATCTCCCATTCATATCTCTGTTTATGCATACTAACTTTTCAAACTGATGGATATTCAAATTTGTTTATTTTTATCAAACAGGAAAGAACTGCATGTTCTGGTCTAATTTAGAACTGAATTTAATGTTTCCCCCATTTTTCTCATATTTGGATGAATTGTATCTGTATTGATGTACCTATTTTTATTTCTGTAGTAACT
>VWZI01013970.1:0-14436 GCA_013396835.1 Psilopogon haemacephalus | reverse complement strand
CAACTTTATTTCCTATTTTTCATCTTGGTCTGGGAACAGAAATCAATAGTTTCCCCTCGCCAAATCTGTTCTCAGAACAGATGCCAAAGATATAACTAAACCACATGGCAATTTCAAATCCCACTCATAGGAAAAAAAAAAACAAAACAGTTTCCTCATATATTTTTAAATTAATGGTATTAAAATAACTTATTTATAAAAATGTTCAAAAAAATCTCTTTTTGTTTTCATGATCTCTTCTACCTATCAGCACAGATGGTATGAAAATAGATATGGAGAAATGTTCAGAAGTACTCACAACATTCAAAATGCTAGTGACTTATGTTTAAGGCTTAGCTGATGTACCTTCAGGTATAGGGCTTATTCTTTGTGGTTCCCTGTGAAGTATTTTGGACAAAAAACCCAAAACAAGAAAAACCCCCACAGCCTAGTCTGACATATGTAATTCAGTATTATTTACATGTTTCCTTTAATAAAACCTATTATAACTAAGAGAGATGATAGTCTTGCATGAGATCATATCTAGGTTGCAAATATGTATAACAACGGTAGAATTGTGGCTAATCTAATATTATTAGATTACATATTTAAAATAAATAAGAGTGGAATTCAGAATTCTTTCACCGTTTGAGACCAACATTGCTGTCACAATTCTAGCATAGATATATATTCCAGTCCAAACTGAGTTCTGCAAAGACACAACCTAAGGAAGTTCTCATAATGCACAAAATCTCTGGTCATTTTATCATGAAGACTCTGCCAATAGTACTTTTGCACTTTTCGTTCTGTATAATATTACATGAAATTAGGGCCTTTCTGATAATAGTCCTTTCTTTACTTAATTGTTGTAGTAAAGTAACTATCTGTACTTATATCTTCTAACTATATATATAGCATACATGATATGTAAAGGTTTGAGTATTTGAGTTTTCATGTCTGAAACATCGTCTCTTCTCAAAACCATGACTTTGAGATTGCTGAGTAAACCTTTCCTGGCACTACTAATCTAACGGAAAACATATGCCTTACTCCAGGTAATATTTAGACAGATTTATCAAAGCCATATTATGAATTAGGTACCCGGCTTCTACTGGGTAGTCATGGGATTCTGAAATTCATCTGTTTTGTTTGTATAAAATTATGCCCTCTTTAGTGTCACTATAGTTGAAATAAAAGGATTAATTAACAAATAAATACAGAAGAGTCAAAATTCACAAGACACTGGCATATAAATTTGTAACTGTGGCAAGAAAATTCAGAAGTGTCATGAGTTCTGTGAAAATTAAAAAATTAATTGTAGCTGTGTATAACAATCAGTCAAATTTTCATTTCCTGAAATTCTGCCACAAGGGTGTGGAAATACCCAAATCAACTGCACTTCATCTTGAGATCCATTATCTGTATTACTTTCATGTTTTGCTCAATACCATAGGACAAAAAAAACTATTAAAAAAAACATGACAAATTGTCATGGAAGACCTGAACAGGCCAAAATAGGCACAAACATGTCCTGCCTTGCCCAAACACATTTTTCTTCTCTCCTTCTTTCTGTTGTTGGGAGGAAAAACTGCAGCAAAGGAAGACAAAAGGGCTGGGTGCCTCCACATCTGTCCGAACTTGTTTACAAGGTACCCGCACATGTTTAGACACTTGTTTGTGTTCTGCCCTAGAAGGTAAAAGTAAGCCCTGACTTCACCTGATATGGTTAAGGTTGGCAAAGTGTAATTCTGATTGGCTAATCTGTGTGCAAAGGCCCATTAGACTTGAGCTTCTTTGATAAAAGAGATGAGCAGGTAGCACATTTGCTGCTGCTGCTGCCATTGCTCTTCTGCGTTATCTTGCTCTCTGCTTTTGACAGTGCTACTGCCTCATTTCATTCTCCCATGCTTTGCTAAACTATAAGCTATTTCTCCTACATGGTAACAGTCCCTGATGCTTTGGGCTTGTCTGCCTGGACACTGCTTCAAGTTTACAAGGAATAGGCACCAAATGCCTCCAAGCAACAGGCTTGCTTAGCCAGCATGACATAGTGCCGAAACTGCACATCTGCAAGGCATCCTGCCTACACCTGCCAAGACAAGGAACTCTGAAAGGGATGCAGATAATCCAGAATGAACCAGGACCAGATCAGAGATTGTCTGCTTTCTCCCAGCACTTCTGTTAAGAGCCTGGGAGGATCAGAAGCCACTCAATGGCTGACAAGATACTGACAGAACTCCTTGCAGGTATGCATACTGTCTGCAGTGGTAGTTAGCCCAACGAGTCAGGAAATAATATTTTTGTGAGTAAATACTCAAAAGCCTGTTTAGCAATTCTTTAGCAAACTCCGTAATGGAATGTAATTGAATCCTAGCCTTCTACCTTAAAGTAGAAAGGAGCTCCCTGAGTCCATCTAGTGACAAGCAGTATAATTAACTGCAAGACCTTCTCCTCCAGTTCAAATGGTTTAATGTTTGTGTTATTGACATTTATTTCTTGAGTTTTCTAGATGCAGTTATTCATTTGTATAATATTTTCATGACCCTTGCACAGAACCTAATTATTACTAGAAATTACTGGGCAGGTAACAAGAATCCTGAATATAAACATTGATAAACAATATTAGCCATGGAAAAATACCATCTCACATTAATTAATACCTCTCCATTACACCAGTGTCTTAGATAGTATTTAATTTGTGGCCTTAAATGACACTAAAGCAGTTTTCAAATTATCTATACTGCAGATCAGGGAAGAAAAGATCTTGCTGCAGTTTAAAATAAACACTTCCTGCAAAAACACAGGGAAGAAAGAGTAAGCCAAGGAATTGCTCAGATAGCAAAGGTAACAAGTCTGCTTTTCTACCCACAAAATAGGTTACAAATAGCTTATTTTCCCATAAAGTGAGATAGAAATCTACCCACTGTTATCAAGTGGCTAGAATAAAGAAAATGTGCTGCTTACTAACTGGATGGTCCAGCTTTGCTGACTTCTGCCAGGATTATAAGGAAAAAGTCTGAAAGCAGCTAGAAAATAGTCTTGTTTATATACTATGTGTAAAATAGACCCTCATGCTATAATTAATTTAGTCTTCTTGATATATCCTTCCCAGTTTCATCTGACTTTTGATCTTCCTTGGAATGTTTACTTTTTATTCACTATGATGTCTGCCTAGTATTAAGAGACTCTTAGTCAATACAGTGAAGTGGATTGAGATGAAGCCACAGCAAATACGCGTAAATATAAACACATACAGACACATGTCACTTCACCTTTCCCATACACATGTTAACACAGATGAGCTTGAAACTTACTGTGGAACCAAGACCTAACCATTGCTACTAGTTAAATCGCTAAGGACCATTGTACTGTCCAGTATCAGTTTTGGGGAAATAAATATATCTCTGAAAATTTCCTCAGGCAAGAATTGTACACTCTGTGAGGAACTGTTGGCTAAAAAGCACTTTGCAGCTGCTGGAAATAATGTTCCAACAAAGAGAGGCCATAATTTCTCAGCATACTTAAACAAAGAAATCTTGATGTAAAGACCAGAATCAAAATTACCAAAATTAAGAGACTAATTTAAAGTAATAAAAATTCTGAATCACTAATATGAAGGAGGCCTGGTCCACTAGAATTGAAGAGCATAATTTTTGGCTGTTTAAAACAGAGAACATGGATTCTGCATATATAATTAATTTCCACCTGAGATTATACCAAAATTTTCTTCTATGCATTTGTTTTCTGCAATGATCACCATATGTTTCTTTTTTTCTCTGGAAAACAACAGAGAGAGTGGGGGAAGAAAGACCACAAACTGCCTTGCTTTTATAGAAACTGACAAAAAAGTGATTTATTTCCTCATTAATTTTGACAATGATCTATTTGTTTATGTTTATTGCTAAGGGGGTAGTTACACTGTTGCATGCTTACATCTGATTCACAGCTCAGTCCTTGGTAGGACAAGTTCCTACATAATTTTGAGATCATTAGATGTTCCTAATGTCATGGGTGTTAGTGTGTTTGATACCAAAGATGAACTGGAATTTTGTTTCATAATCCTCTTGAAATATGTTGATAATGCTACCAAGAGCCTTCCCAGGCAGCAGACAAACAATGAAAAAAAAAATCCAAACTCCACACTTCTTCCCTATGCAGTGATCCTGCAA
Source organism: Psilopogon haemacephalus (assembly GCA_013396835.1). NCBI lineage: Eukaryota > Metazoa > Chordata > Aves > Piciformes > Megalaimidae > Psilopogon > Psilopogon haemacephalus. The sequence continues at coordinate 10,288 of VWZI01013970.1, read as the reverse complement.
GATCCTAATTACATTGGTTCAGTTCAACTAGAATACTGGAAAAGCAGTGGGGTGTGTTTCTTCTACACTTTAGATGATTAACATCATATTTATAAAAGGAATGTGATCCTTTTTTTTCCTCTTTGTGAAACTTCAGAACAGTGTGTTAGCCCACAAAGAGCTAACAAGTTCAGGCTCTGTGTCTGAAGGAAGTTAATGAAACCATTACAAGTGGCTGATACTGTGATTGACGGCTTTTACAGAATTCAGCTCTTGTAAAGTAAGTTGTTCATCAGACTGACACTAAACCCACTGAATTGCATGATGATAGTGTTGTTTTCCTCAATCAGCACAACTGATCAATCAACACCAATACTTCTCGGTTTCTGTGAACTATGTATAATCTATGGCTTTGATTCGATCTTGGTGAATATAACAGACAAAGTAATGAACATAGTATGTCCAAAAGTCTCAAATAACAAATGATATGAACATAAAGAATTTTGTCATTCATAAGGTCACGCATGACTGTTCTTTTTACAAACATTAAGCATTATATTTTCTATGGAGTATCCCAGAAGAGATATAACTATGCTAGTCTTCTTCAAGCATTAATTTTTTGCCATTCAGAAGAAAACATGGGAAAAAATAGCATTGTCTTCCAAGTAAACTACAAAAAGTTTTGCTTTCTTATATCCACAGACTGAAGTGGAAATTTATATTTTTGAAGAAAACTTTTAACCAATGCATTAGTTTAAGCTATCCACCCTGGGCTCAAAAGCTCGAAAAATAGACTTAATTAAATTTGGAAGTAAATAACAAACTTTAACAATAAATAGAAGGTATTTTAGGTAAGGGGAATTACAGAGTATAGGGAAAGGGAACAAAACACAAAATATAGGTGTAAAGTAAGGGGAATTACAGAGGACATGGGGTAAGAAAGCAAAATACAAAATATATGTATGAAATTGGTAGGTGGGGTTGGATGGAAGTTGAATCCAAGTGGTGAAGTTGGAATTGGTGGTAGATGCAGATGGATGCAAGGTGATCATGAAATGGTTTGAGGAAAAAAAAAAAAAATTCCTAATATGGTTGCTCTCCCCATGTGTTTGCTGCAGAGCACATGGAAAATGGCAGGACCAGCAGCAGGAAAACATGATGCTGGCTGATGAGGAGCAGAAGAAATAGGGAGAAAGAGGAAGTTCATCTCCCCTTTATAGAGAGTCTCAGCAGGAAGTGTGATCTTGCTGAACATGACACCTGGGGGCAGGTCACACCACTCCAGAGAAGTCAGGATCCAGCTCAGGTAAGCCCACCAGGAGGGCTTAACCCTTTATAACCAATAATATCAAAGCTCTAAAAATGTATTAGCAACAATAGTTAAGAAATAATCCAATTTATGCAACAAAGCAATGTTCCGAGAACTGCTGATATAGGAAAGTAAATACCAATTCTATAACAAACCTATTCTATGTATGCTGCAAAAAGCATGGAAAGATTTCTGGCAAAGAAAGTCATTCTCCACTTCCAACAGCTTTCATGAGCAAGAAACTCTTTTCTTCAGAACTGACAAGACCTTTTCTATATTCAAAATGTGATATTCTCCTATAGGTCACGAGTTTTGTTACTAATGAATAGGAGCAGTAAGTTCTTGCATTCTGAAATTGTAGAAATTCACTTTAGTAATATCAAACAAACTTGATTTTTCTTTCAAGTAAAGGGTTACTTCTGCTAATTGTTAGCCTTATATAACCTACTGTGTACTAAACACTCCAAGATTTTTTAATAACCAGAATCAGGAGTCATTGTATATGCAGAGTATGAATAAATATGTACTTTTAGTTTCTCCAACTTCAATATGTTTAAGATCTATTTCAAGGGAAATCCTTTTGTTAGAACTTTGTACTGTGAAACATAAAATGCCAGAAAGAGCATGGTTTATTCTCTCTTCTTTTACAGGACTCCGATGGAGCAGGTTAAGTTGAATTATTTTATAGAAGGACTTCTGGACCCAAAAGTACCAAAACTGCTAACTGCTTCACTATGTCTAGTAGAATCACAGAATCACAGACTAATTTAGGTTTGAAAAGACCTGTAGAAGCATCAAGTCCAACTGGAAAACTAACGCTGTCAAATCCACGACTAAATCATGTCATTAAGACCTACATCTACACATCTTTTAAATACCTCCAGAAATAGTGAGTCAACCACTTCCCTGACCAACACTCAAAAATCCTTTCAGTGAAGAAATTCTTCCTAAGATCCAGTCTAAACCTTTTCTGGCACAATTTGAGGCCATTTCCTCTCTTCCTATCACTTCCTACTTGGAGAAGGTTCCTTTCAGGTAGTTGCAGAGACTGATAAGGTCTCCCTTTGGCCTCCTTTTCTCCAGACTTATCAACACCCGGTACCTCAGGCAATTCTCATAGAACTCACGTTCTAGTCACTTCTTCAGCTTTGTTTTTCACCTTTTGAGCTGCTTCAGCACCTCAATGTCTTTATTGAATTAGGACTCCCAAAGCTGAACACACCACTAGTGACAAGTACAGGAAGATTATTGCATCCTTATTGGTGATGGCCATGCTATCCTGATGCAGGACAGGATATTGTTGCCCTTCTTGGCTGCCAGGGCACATTGATGCCTCATGTCCAGCTGGTTGTCCATCAGCGAACCCAGACCTTCTTTACTGGGCACCTTTCCAGGAGCTCTCACCCAAGCCTGTAGCATTTTAGGGGATGGTTGTCATTGAAGTATGGGAGCCAGCGCTTGGCCATACCCATTGATCCCTGCTATCCAAATCCTTCTGTAGATCCTTCCTACTCTCAAGATGGCAAACACTGCAAAAATACAGAAGCTGCATTCAATCTCATCATCCATATCATTGATATGGATATTTATAAGAACTGGATCCAATACTGAGCCCTGAGGAACACCACTTAGGACCAGCCACCAATCAGATTTAACTCCTTGCACCAAAAAATTTTGGGCCAGGCCATCCTGTCACTTCTTTCACCCAGACAGTTTTTTTTCAACCAGCAAAGAGTACCTCCACCCAAGCCACAAGCAGACAATTTCTCTAGGAAGATGCTATAGGAAAGAGTATCAAAGGTCTAAAGTCTAAGTAAACAACATCCACAGCATTTCTAAGGGGGCCACCTTTTCACAGAGATCAGGTTACTCAGTGTTAATAGTTTCCAGGCCTGCATTTGGCAAAGCATTGTCAGGGAGGTGTAACATGCCTTTTATTCAGCACCAGTGAGGCCATTTCTGGAGTACTCTCAGCTCCTTCGCACAAGAGAGATATGGATGTACTGGAGAGTCCAGTGAAAGCCCATGAAGATATTGAAGGAACTAGAACGCTTCTATTCTTATAAGGAAAGGTTGGCAGACCTGCAGGAGAAGAGAAGGCTCAGGGCAAATCTTATCAATGTGATCAAATATCTAATGGAAGGGTGTCAATATGACAGGTGATTTCTAAACACATGGAAGAAGAGAAGATTGTCAGGAAGATTCAGCATGAACTCACAAAAGGGAAGTCAGGTGTGCCAAATCTGATAGCCTTCTGTGATGGTGCAAACAGCTTTTTAGATGAGGAGAGAAAATTGGCTGTTTTCTACCTCTACTTCAGCAAGACTTTTGAACACGTTGTCAAAGGTAGCATTGAATCTTCTATTCACACTGTGCTGCAGTCACACCACCTTAAAAAATGAAAGTTCTGGCTCGAGCAAAGTATTATGGAGCTTGAAGTTTAGACTCCCATTCCAGTTGCGGCTTTTGGGATCTTGGCTGTTTTTCTTTGGGATGGTGGCAGTATGGGTACGAGTTGGGTAGCCTACTGGATTTCCATTTTATGATGCTGCTTTTCTGAATTTCACTACCTTTATTCTGCAACAGGCTGTCAGAGACAGAGAAAAACAAACTGTCCCAAAATCTCTGTTTACTAGAAAAAACTGTTTTTGAGCTAAGCTTCTGAGAAATGCAAGGTAGGCATCCTGTTTACACCCACCTTCCCAAAACCTCCACATGCATGAGCTTGGACACTAGCACGCACATCATCAACAAGGGGCCAGTCCTGGGGAATGTGGGGTGAGCTTTTGGATGCCGTCTTGGAACACCATGCCTGACTGCACAGTTTGCATGGACAAAAAGATTACTGTTCTGAGCCACCAAGCTACTGTCACCCAGCACACACAGGAGGAGCAGGCTTCCTGTTTCGGAAGGTGATACTCATTATGACATGACCACAGACTAGTAGCTTCCTTTTTCTCAACATTGGAATGATCTCAAAGAAATCAAGCCTGAGTAAAGGGCCTCAATCCTGGAGACCCTCCTGTCTTCCCAGTAATGGCACTGAACATGCACAGCACCACTGTGTGGTGGATGTGGCTAAGCAAATCACTCCTGGAAAATGCTAAGTGGTTCCCAGAAGAAAATTCATATTCAATGAGACAGCCAGATAAGGACAGAGAGAGAGAGCACTGACCCCTCTTGGGATGTTCACCTGCCCGCTTCACAAACAGACTTTCAGGATGCTGATTCTCTGGGGTGGTCTCTTCTCTATTTGTGAAGATATTTCTGTCTTTACTTTCTCTTTTCTCCTCCCCCTTTTGCTCTCTCCCTTCCCCATCATTACCCCCATCATATGTAAGTTGTGTGAGTACAATAAAAGCTAACATATGCGCTTGACATTGTGTCTTAATTCTGATTGGCTCTAACTGTGATTTACAAACTACGACTGATAAACTATTGTCCCAAAAATTAATTCTCCTCCCAGTGTGCAAAGTTCAACCCACACACAGGGGTGAGATAACAATCCTGTACAGGATCAAGTGCTAGAAGAGTGATGTAAGAAGGGTAAGAAAATTCCTAACACGTAAGCTGAATCTTACCTACAAAATAGTAACCAAGTAAAGTAATAATTTTTTCATCCTAACTTTAAATATGAAGGTAGAAATTTTACCATTCCCTTGTCTTGATGCTTTTGCGGATATTTTGGGTCCATCCAGTGCTTACCCAGATGTGATACCACCTCCCACTCCTTCCATCTGGCTGTGACAATACCTTGGGTCTGTCCAAGGGATGGAGTATTCACATTGTGATTAACAAAAGAAATAAGTACCATTTTATCAATCCATATGATATCTTTTCAGAAAAGTCTTCATCCTTTTAAGCTTAATGCCTCTGGAGACATTCAAGGTCAAACTTAATGGGTTCCTGAGCAACCTGAACTACTTGGACATGTCCCTGTGCACTGCACTGGAGCTGGATAAGATGACCTCTGAGGGTCTCTTCTGACTTGATGCATTTTGTGATTCTGTAATTACCTCTTAAAACCTTATCTTGTGAAGCATTTCTTAGTCAATCTTTCAATAAAATGATATTTCATTCACTTTTTACTGTATATTAGAGCAACAAAAGTAGGATTTAGAAGATGCAAGATTAAAATTATTGTTTGACAGGAATTTAGACTAGCCTTGAAGTTTTCAGGTGGAGTATTTGCTCGTATTTGTCATATTTTCCTGGATTAAATACATCACCATTAAAACCCCCCAAAAAATCAAATCTTTTGTCTGAGAGAGTTTCTTGAGCATGCAAAGTAATATTTCTGTTTAGATGAATATAATATTTGTTTTATGAGGATTTTGCTGTTGTTTTTGTTTGTTTGATTTAGTTTGTTTTGTTTTCCTCAGCAATGGGCTTGTAACCATAGTATTGCACTGGAATGCAGTAATTGAAAAAAGAAACAATTTGTTTGAGTTAAATGCACTCTGTTTCACTCCCTTCTTCTCTCTCTGGGCCAGTTAAAATGCAAATACAAAAATAAAAAGCATTTCAAAGCACACAACACAGATAAAATACAGTACCACTTTCACTAAGTTGTCAATAATTGCCCTTTATTCTGTTAGAAATAAATCTGAAGAACATGCTGTATTTATTGGCGTTACTTTAGTTATTTTTGTTTGTATTAATAGGAACTCTTTCCTTAACTGTTACATTTCCACTGTTGTTTCCAGAAGACAATTTCAATAAACATCTGTTAGTGATTGCTCAATTGAAAAAATCAAAACAACAACAAAACAAAACAAAAAAACCCAACCTGCAACAGTGAATCCATAGGTTAATAATTAGTTACTACATAAAGGACAAATACCAATTTAAGGGAGGCAGGTTTTGCCAAAACTGTTTAAACTGGTTTGCTCCAGAGAGACAGAAATTGATTTGATTTTTGCTTTGTTTATGTTGAAGTTAGTGAGGCATTTAAACTGAATAGTTTTATCTGATTGCAGGATTTCAGCGTATAAAAGTTAGTTTGTTAGGTCACTAAGCCACAATGGACTTTTAAGTCTTTTATTAATGGCTGTGTAACCCACTGGTCCTTATTCATCCTCTATAGCTTGTGCTTGTATTAAATCTCTTATTTTATGAAGACAGTAAACTTTAGTATGCAAATTCCAAGTCAAGTACTGAAGAAATTACCCTAATACTTTCTAGCATTTTCACTAGTTAATTTTTCTTCCTATACTGGCTCCAAGTCAGACTCAGTTCATTCATGTTGAAGTTTCTTTTTAGAGAGATGGTGTATTTTTTTAATTTCAGGAAGGTATGTCCATATAGGTTCTTTTTGTTATTCTGTAATAAGCTTGTGGCAAATCATAACCTTCATCTTTGGACAGACAGAAGAGGTCATTACTCACCTGAGCAGGGAGTCAACAACTTCTGAGCAACTGTGGATGTAACCTAAATTTAAACAGAAGTCCTTTACCATGAAAATAATCATAGAATCATAGAATTATAGAATGTTCTGGGTTGGAAGAGACCTCAAAGATCATCCAGTTTCAACCCCCTGCCATACTCAGGGACACCTCCCACTAGAACAGGTCACGCAAGGCTTCATCCAGCCTGGCCTTGAACACCTCCAGGGAGGGTAACAGCGTTGGAGAGATGGGGCTCTACTTGATACAAGTAAGGTGTCCATTTATTGAGTGCAAAGCATCAACTTATATACTCTAAAACCCAAAGCCTTTTACATTGTGTTAAATAGCAATTGGTTAGCGCAGTTGTGTACATCAAGCTATTGGCTACTATCAGCTTACCAAAATGCAAATGTGTATTCGAGCAAAGTTTACATTCTTTTTACTCAGTTCAGAGACACTCGTTATCTCTAACAAAAACATCTACCACTAACAAAAACATCTACCAAGTTTCATCTCTTTAGACCTTCAGCAATATCTATCTGTGCCCTAGCAGCAGTTTTCCACCAACTCAGTGGCACCCTGTACCCATAGCTTTCGTCACACTAAACTCAAAACATCCTTGAGCCAGTCTTCTTCAGGCTGAAAAGCCCCAACTCTTGTAGTCTGTCTTTGTAGCAGAGGTGCTCCAGCTCTCTGATCATCTTCGTGGACGGAAGAGATCAAAATAAGAAGTTGCTATGGCAGCTGGCATACCAATGATGAGTACGTTAAAGAGAAATTACAAAAAAATACAGGAAAACGAAGGCATAGATTTGATTACTAATTAGGAATTCACTCATGCAGTTGCATATCCCAAAGGCTGTAAATTATTTTCTCAGTGAACATCAGCTACTGGCTAGTGAACAGTGACAGAAGTTTTACAGCCCATTTCATGCCCACAACCCATAAAGAGAATAGCATGTATGTGTTGTGGACCATGGACTTCTCTTCGATATAAGTGAAAATTTCTTTGCTTTCCATTCCTATTTCTTCACAAAACATATGCGGTTGCTGGGCAGTAAATCCAAAGGTCAATCCATGACATCGAGGGCCCTGAGGAACACAGAAATACTAGCCCTTCTCACCCACTAATCTCTTCCTTATTCCTCCTCCTACCACATCTTCCTATAAGAAATTATGTACTCTGCAAATATATTTTCATTAGTGCCAGAGATCCATTTGTCAAGAATTTCTGTAACTGTTTGGTTTGCATATAACATAGCCTAAGCAATACAAAGTAGTTTGTATTGCTTACAATACTGAAGTTGCAGAGTTAATAACTGAAAAGTTGAAAAGCATCAGAATTGAAATTTTAATGTCACTTCTGCCCTCTGATAAGTGCAAGTCTGTTCTTCCTCACTGAATCATCACTCTGAGCAATGGGTATGGAATCAGATTACATGGTGAGGTACACCTATATTTTATAGGGGTAGGCTTGTTCCAAGCATAACATACAGCTGCTTATCTGTTGTTCTGTAGTAGTGTTGCCCAGAACTTGTCCTGGCTCTGCCAGTTTCTTAATAGGAAGCAAACAACAGTTAAATGAACACATACTTTGAGTATAAAACTCTGAAAGAAAAATAATTGTGCTGGTTTAAGAGCAACTGGAATATTTTAAGGAGAAAAATTAGATTATAGGCTGTGAAAATAAAAAAAAATGTGATGTATACTTCAGTAATAGATTTGCTGAGATGTATAGAAACAAGGACTCAAACATAGATATGACAGTCGGAGTGTGTCTGACGGCGTCTGTTGGTGTCTACCTCTCCTCCCTGGCTTCTGCTTGGATCTGTGTAACCCAACTAATTATTCTGTTTCTAACACCCTTGGCTGATCCTTCCTATTCACCTTGCAGAGTCCCTCCTGGGGACTCTGATTTCTGGGAGGAGTATTGTGTTTCTGTATTATTTTTAGCTTGTATACAGCTCTAAATATTTGTAATATATAGTAAATATCTGCTTGTAAATTGTGCTAAGCTGTGAATATAAAGCTTCACTCCATAACTTCCAGCCGTCTGAGTCTAGTTTGGGTGTGGGGCAGGTAACTCCCAAACCATCACAATAATTTTTTTTTTTTTTACTGGAAGAACATGTGCTGCTTTATCTTAACTGTTCAATAAGCTTGGTTATGGACTCTGTAGACTGTAGGCCCTACCTTCTCCTTTCTGATTCATTAGAAAACCTACATTATAGCAACAAAAATTCAGATTCTTTTCCCTTCTTCCTTCTCTTCCCCTTCCCCTTTGCCTTCCACTTTCCCTTTCCCCTTCTCCCCTCCCCCGTCCCCTTTCAGTTCCCCTTCATCTTGCCTTGCCTTGTCTTGTCTTTCTCAGGGCTCAGTATTTGATCCACTTCTCTTTAATATCTATATCAATGATCTGGATAATGGGAGGGAGTGCACTGTCAGCATGTTTGCAATGTTAGTCTTCTTAAGAGTAGGAAGGCTCTACAGAGGGATCCAGATAGGAGGGATCAAAGGGTATGGCCAAGTGCTGCACTTCAATGAAGAATTTCTTCACCAAAAGGATTGTTGAATGTTGGAAGAGCCTGGTCAGGAAAATTACTGAGTTACTATTTTTGGAGGTATTTAAAATATGTGTGGAACTTAATGACATGATTTTGTGGTGAATTTGACACTTTTAGTTTTCCAGTTGGACTCAATGCTCCTAAAGGTCTTTTCAGACCTAAATTAGTCTTTGATTCTATAAGCATTCTTTGCTGAAAGGGCACATTTCTGTCTCAAGTTCAACTTTGTGTTCAGCAGGACCCTTGGTTTGTGTCTTCCAAACTACTTTCCAAATGGGTACTCCCCACATACCCTGGTGCATGAGATTGTTCCTCCCTCAAAGTATTACTTTAAACTTTCCTTTGTTGAGTCATAGAATTATCAGGATCCCTTGCCATATCAGCACAAACCTCTGGTATATCAACCAGTCTTCCCTGATCCGTACCATTTGCAAGCTTGCTGAGAGTACAGTTGACCCTATCACTAGATCACTAATGAAGATTTTAAACAGGATTGGATCTAGTATTGATCCCTGGGGTACGCTGCTAGTTATTTGCCTCCATGTAGATATTACACGACTGATCACCATCCAGTGAGCAGTTCAACCATTTAGACAGTTGTCTATCCATAATGATATCTTCTTATCCATATGCTCACCATATTTTATCAGCTTCTGTGTAAGGATGTTATGGAAAGCAGTGTTAAAGGTCCTACTGAAATCTAAGCAGAAAAAAACCCCAACCACTCTCCTCCCTTATCTGTCAGTAGATTTGGTGTAAAATATTGCCAGATTGTTCAGACATTCATTTCCCCTAGTGAATTCATACATACTTAATGACCTTCTTATTCTTCATATGCTAGGATATGGCTTCAAGGATTAGTTGCTCCATTTCTTTTCCAGACCAATCCTCCATCTTACAACCCTTGAAGATACAAGTGGCATTTTCTCTTCTTCAGTCTTCTTCTCACAATCACCATGATTGAGTGTAGATAATCAACAGTGGCTTTGTATCATTGGTGTGTCGGTTTGAGCTAGTTGGAGAATTTGAGTGAGAAATTAAATATAGCG
>VWZI01013959.1:125968-157431 GCA_013396835.1 Psilopogon haemacephalus | reverse complement strand
CCTCTGGATGGATCCCTGCCCTCCAGCAAGTCAACTGTGCCACAGGTTGTGAGGCTTTGGAGCCTCACAAGTCCCAGAAGACCCTAACATACCTGTGGTTATCTGTATTTTTCTTAGTGAGTTGGCTGAATCCCCATCCCTGGAGGTACTTAAAAGACACAGATATGTGATGCTAAGGGACAAGATTTACAGAATCATAGAATGTTAGGAGTTGGAAGGGACCACTAGAGATCTGTCCTAGTAGGGCATAAATCCTGCCAAATTAGTTCAAACCCTTGCTCTTCCCCTCCTCCTCTGGGGGTTGAAGGATATGAGCAAAACAGGGTTTGGTCCAAGAAAGCCCCGATGGCACATGACCAAGTCAGGTGTCTTGTGCTGTCCCTCAAGTGTTAGGGTGGACACCTAGGCACAGAGCTTTGGATTCATTGGCCAGCACAATGGATGCTGATGCCTGCTGGCCACTTTCACCCTTCAAAATAGTGTATTTGAAGGGGGTGATTTAGAGCTGTTGCTCCCCTTTTCCTGCTGCTTTCACCGGGACCAGAAGACTATTTGCTTCTCCTTCACAGCAGCCAGGTGTTTGCAGGTCTGTACCAGCAGCAGCAGCAAGGCAAATCTTTCTCCTCCTCCTCGTCCCCCGGGGCACTCTGTACCTATCGTGTCTGTGAATATAGGCAGGGGACTGTTGAAACTGTTTAAGCTCTTTGATTCCATGTTTATTAGTAACCTTTGTGTAATTGCCTCTTGTTGACCAAACATCCAAAGAACCTTAGGGAATTTTCCTGAAACTTTTAATATTAATAATAAAATATAATATTAATAAAAAATATTGTTAATAATTCAGAATGAGTATTAATAATCACAACAAGATCATCTAGTCCAACTCCCTTGCCAAAGCAGGATCACCTAGGGCAGGCCACACAGGACTGCATCCAGGCAGGTTTCGAAAGTCTACAGAGAAGGGGATTCTGCAACATCTCTGGGCAGCCTGTCCCAGTGCTCCACCATCCTTGCAGTGAAGAAACATTTCCTCATGTCAAGATGGAACTTCCTGTGTTCCAATTTGTATCTGTTGCTTCTTTTCCTATCACAGGACACCACTGGAAAGAGACTGGCATCTTCTTCTTGACACCCATCCCTTCAAATACTTATAAACATTAAAAGATGCACTCTCAGTCTTGAACTGGAGAGCCCAGATCTGGACCTTGGGCTCCAGACATGGTCTCACCAGGGCAGAGAAGAGGAGGCAAAGAACCTCCCTTGATCTGCTGGCCACACTATTATTAATGTACCCCATGCATTTCCTTCTGTATGGCTGGGTCACTGTTGCAGATTGACTGAGACTGTGTGTCTGGTTCCTTCTCATAATTCCAGTTATTGATGTTCCTGACCATTATGAGATGTGTCTGGAATCGTAAGGTACCATATTTGTGCAGGACTGATTTCAACACCTGATATATGTAATCAACAAGAGAAATTGTCTGCACTGTATTGTGCGCTCTGCAATAATATATTGCTCCATGGAATGATAGCAATAAGAACAAGGCTATTGTCAGTCTAGCATCTGAGTCAGTCAGACTCAGTCCTGCAGGCTCTTGTGCAGGTTTTTATCTGTTGCTCATCATCACCACAAATTCTGTCCTTCCTACCGTCATTTTCAGCTCAGTAGATTTGTCTGGGCAATGACAGTCAGTTACACAGGGATTGTGACAGATTCAAGCAAGCAAGCTCTGGATTGTTCTCAGTTTTCTTGTGTTAATGGGACCAACAGAAGAAGGTGAACCTGCTGAATCCTTTAAGTGAGGAGGCAGGAGAAAACTTCACTTTTCCATAAGAGTGGTTGCTGTCTAAAAGACCTAAACCACAATACATTTCTGCAACGATTATTCTACAGTCTCCATGGAAGGAGGAAAAATACTCATGTTCTCTCTCTGCTTTTGTTTTTGCTCTGCAGATCCGTGTGGATGGCACCACCAAGAACACACTGGAGTATGAGATTGTGCAGGTGGTGGATACTGGCCCCATATTAAGGGATATGGTATTTTCAGTGGATCATGAACACCTCTACATCATGTCTGAGAAGCAGGTAAGACACACTGTCAGTTCGTGGTGCTCTGAAAAATTTTAACTTGTCACACTCTGGACCTCAGTACTGCACAGTTTTAACTCGATCATAGTGTGGACCTCAGAACAGCGCATTTTTAGTGTGATCACACTGTGGACCTCAGAACTGCTCATTTTTAACTTAATCATACTGTGGACCTCAGAACTGCACATTTAAAATTTGATTGTACTGTGGATCTCAGAATCGCAAATTTTTTAGCTTGATCACACTTTGGACCTCAGAACTACACATTCTGAACTTGATCATGCTATGGACCTCATAATTGCACATGAAGTTGTGGTAGTAAACACAGTTCCAACAAAGATGTGCTCAGTTGCTGATCTTGTATTTTTTCATGCTTAGAAACCGTTGCATTTATATACTGATGGAATGTTTTGGGGGTCCAGGGGCAGATAACTGAGGGTGAGAAAACCACTCACCACATGGCTTTATGCAGTGCACATCACAATGGCTACAAGTCAAGGAGCTGCTACTGCACCTGCTGCATACCATGTTGCTTTCCACCCCCATTCCAACTGGGGCTACATCTGCCACAGATACATGTGATGCTGAAATCATTTGGCTCCAGCTAGAGAATTTGGAGCCTCTTGGAGACACAGTGATCAAGAGTGTAGGATGCTGCTTGACAAGGTGCAGGCCAAGTTTGGTGTGACATTCCTGTGGTATTGTTACTGAAAATACCAATAGTCAGATTCCAGGAAGGACCAATCTGGGTGTTCAAAGTGGAAGTCTGGCTGATTTCAGTAGAGTGCTTGGTCTTAGGAAGTTTGCTGTTTGAGGTGGGAGGAGGAACAATCATTTTAACATTAAGAGCTCCATTGTATGTAATTAGCCTTGTGTACTTGTGGGGTTGCTTGGGTTATCATAACTGGTTGATTCATGCATGCTCGTGAGAAACTTTAGGTGCACAGAACAAATGGATTGCAGTGGGGTGATGGCAGGTGGCCTATAGTGGGCACTAGTGGAGGCCACCAGTTCAAAAGTGACATATTCATCCATGCATTACTGTTCAATGATTCACTGAGTGTTATCTATCTGACCTTGGATTGTGTAAGTGGCTCCAAACATAAAACACCCACTTGAAATACTTCTTACTCATGAATTGCCTGGAGGATGCCTACATGAACTAGTAGCACATTCAGAGCAGTGTGATTTCCTCCCAGTATGTTTCAGTTCCCTGAGAGAAAGATGCCTCTTAGATGTTGTGCGATGTGCTCCTACCCTTTGGCAGCACTGCACTGTGATGGTCAACAGTCAGCAGCTGCAAGGATGGAGGTTGGCCACAGTGTCCTGTTCCTCTCATCCATGCTCTTGGCACTTTTACCAGCCACAGATTCCTGCCTTGAAAATGCAGCAATGAATAATTGATTCCTCTTCATCTGCCATGATTTTATAGACCCTTCTTAAATCCTGGTCACTTGGCTGTCTTCCAGGCTGTGGTTAACACCATGATTACGAGCCTTTTCCTAAGCTGAGATTTCTCCTGGCCCATAAGGCAGGGATGAATCTGGGTTTTGGAGAGAGGTGTTTAGCAGGATTGCTGTGGTCCAGAAGTTCAGATGTGGCAGCCTGGCTCTCCTTCTCCCCATGCAAAATAGAGGGGATTATAGTTTCTACTATATGGCTGCCATTTCTTCAGCTTGAACCATTTCATATTAAATTATTTGTGCCTCTGTGATGTCACCAACCCTCTCACTTAGCTATTTATATCTAAAATGCAGAATGAGGAGGGGATGAACTCTCCTAGAAGAGTGAATAGGAGGACCTATTCACAAGGTCTTGTAATGACAAGAAAAGGGGTAATGGGTTCAAACTGGCAGAGGGGAGATTTAAACGGGATGTTAGGAGAAAATTCTTCACAGTGAGGGTGGCAAGACACTGGCACAGGTTCCCAGGGAGGTTGTGGCTGCTCCCTCCCTGGAGGTGTTGAAGGTCAGGCTGGATGAAGTCTTGAGCAACCTGATCTAGTGGGAGGTGTCCCTGGCTATGGCAGGGGGTTGGAACTAGATGATCTTTGGGGTCTCTTCCAACCTAAACCATTCTATGATTCTAGGTACTAATCTTTACTAAGGAAGCTGATAGATGACAATAACCCAAGTGAAAGGATATGATGGCAGAGCTGGGACTTCTTTCTCATCTGCTCCATGATGGGCAAGGATAGGATGATACTTCCCATGCTGAAGTGAAAACAGGCCCAGTCTGCTGGAATGGAGTGGGAAGCTGTAGGCAGGTGATGCCTGTAGGCTTCTGCAAGACTTTGGCCAAGACAGTGTTACTACTTCTCATCCTTTTACTCTGATAGATTATATTTTTTCCCCTCTGAATAGCATGGTGGTCTTTGCATGGCCAAAGCCCTTGAGAGCAACAGTACACCAATAATCAACCCACTGATTTCAGATCAGAGCATCCTTTCAGTGCAGGCCCATTTGGCAACAGACCAACTCAGACACTGCCTCTAGCTTTGTGTCATTCTTCAGACCTACAGAGACAATGTTTGGCTTCCTTGAGCTGATTTGTTTTATAATGCTTAGGAGATGCCCTGATTCTCTCTAGGAAAGGGAGATGGGGCAACACTGTTCATTCACTCCTATCCTTAAAAAGTGAAATCTGGAACAAAAAAAAGCAATTTGCTACTCCCCCAGAAACTTCCAAGAACGTATTCTTGCTAATATGCTGGGTATCTGTTGTAGAGGGCAGGGGAATTAATGTGGCTGAGCCAGGAATTATAAAAATAGAATTATTTTGATTCTCAGAAACCCCCACCTTCAACTATATACATAATTAGTTTTTAATTTATTAACAGGTTTTGATTCGATTGGGAAAAATCTTCAAAAGGTGCTATAGAGAAATTCAGAAATTTAAGAAGTCAGAAAATGGAGAGGGCTAAAACAGCTTCTTACCCCATTATCAATTTGACTTAAGGAGAGAATTAAGGGGAGCAACTGCTTACTACGTTGAGGGGGATGATGCTTGGTATGGAATCCTTGCTGTATTCTCTCTGCAGCTCGACTGGTCCTGATTACAAAATAATATCCAATCACATTCAAAAGGTAAAATCTGGTATTTCAAACATGTGTTTACCATGAGACAGAGCTCCATGGAAATTGCTGTCTCCAGCAGTGACGAGGGAGAGCCGAGCTGCTTCAGCCCCTCAATCAGGATGCAGCCAGGATAGCAGCAGGAAAGTGGCTGTTAGGAAGGTCCCAGAGGAGCGAGGTCCGAGTGCTGCCAGCACTTCTCTCAAAAGGGACCCAGGACTTGCTGAGCCTGCAGAGCTGCAGGGTAGTGCAGAGTGGGGACTGTCCAAAAGGGACAGGGACAGTACAAAACCCAAGAGCTGTGCAAAAGATAGGAGCCATTCAAAACGGTGACAGTCCTAAAAACGAGTCACTTCTTCAGGAGGCAGGGCTCTGTAAACACGGGGGGCTTTCCAAGTGGCATCCTTTCCGGGCGGAAACTTTCAGGCAGGAACAACTCGTGCCTTTTTCCTTGCCTATTTATGCCTTTTTGGACAAGGTGATCATTTGCAAATTTCACAATGAACACGAAAACTCAACCAGTAACCAGACCAAATCCCTGCATGTGCTGGCAGCAACGAGCCTCAAAATGTGTCCTTGCAAGCCCACAGTGTGGGGGCAGGAAAGCAGTTTCACACCTTCTTCTCCTCACATTCACCCACGGGGGACAGAGGAGAGAGAAGGAAGGAATTTGAGTTGGCCAGGACAGTATCCACACTTCCCTGACCATTATAACATGAGTAGAGTAATTATGTGGTTGGATATTCTGAAGGGTTTTTTAAGGACAACAAGTTGTTGATGAACCCCATAAGGAACCCGAGACCCCCAAGTGCCCTGTAATATGTTCTGTCATCTCCTCTCACCTATCTTTGATGTTCAAGGGTATCTATGAGATAGCTTAATGAAAACAGCATGGAGTGTTACTATTTAAAATCCAATCCAACTCTGTGAAACACTCAACACTACAGAATCCTTTGCCCATCTCTGATTTTATCTGTGACGTTGCAAATAAGGTGAATGCCAACACTCCTGCCATGGCATTGCAGTCCCTGTCTGTGTGCTCCTAATATAACACACTTCAAGTGCTTGAACGAATTGACATTTGTAGGACCAGAGTGGTTGAGAGTGGGAGCAGGGATTTGCCCTTGCTGGAGGCAGGACAGTGGACAGCGTGGAGGAGTGCAGGCTGCCCTTGGGGAGCACATGTCACACCCACTGTGCAACCCATGGCGTGCAGTTCTTTTCATCAATGGGTAAAGGTCACACAGCAGAGGTTTGCACTGCCCATGTAAGTCCCCTGGTATTGTGAGATCTGTGAAGATGAGGGACCAAAAAGTTGATGGCTTGACCTGACCTTTTCAAAGACAAGCAAGAACCAGGGCTGGTTCTATCCCTGGGGAAGGTGAAGATTTCTCCTCTCTCTGCCTGTTGAGCTCAACCTTGTCTGTGTCATGAAGATAAGAGTGATTCCATTGGGTGTGTAGCTGAGTGATTCCATTGGGTGTTGACTCCATCAATGTAATTTTGCCAGGCTTGGCTCCAATGCTAACCAGTCATCCAGAAGAATCACAGAATCATAGAATTGTTTTGGTTGGTAAAGACATCTAAGATCTTCAACCATCGACCTGACACCACCATGGCCATTAAACAGTGACCTGAAGTGCCATGTCCACACATTTTTTTTTTTTCACCTCCAGGAATGATGACCCCACCAACCTCCCTGGGTAAATTATTACAATGGCCAGGAACTGACTTTGTCACAGGAAGCTGCACTGATAGAGTCAATTTCTCCAGCTTGTCCCATTCCTTTCATGACTCTGGCAGTCCCTGCAAATATTGCTCTTGCCATTCCCCAAAGTATTCTGCAATGAGACATTTGGACTCAGCTCAGCAGGGCACCCTTTGACTTGAAACACCTCCAAAGAGCTCCCACTGTAAATCAGGCTACATGAAAAGGCTTTCTTGTTCTGTCAAAAAATATATATCCCCCTGCCTTTCTAAGGTCAACATCTGCATGGGAGCACTTTCTTCAGTATACTGAAGGGTCCATGGGTGGCACATGGGAGTTTTCATCTGGAGTTGAACACCCTGGCTTCAAGGGGAATGGGGAATTCAGCATAGTCCTGCATTCTGTGGCTGAAACAGGTCCTCCCTTGCAGCTCCTCTGGAAGCTGGAGAAGAGACAAGCAACACTTATTGGTGCTATCAGACATGTGGTACTCTTGGGAACAAGATGAAACAGTTTTTCACCCTCAGAGGGACTCCGTTATATATAAATACATGTTTTATAGTGACACTGACAAGAAAGATGGGAAGATTTGTCACTGAAACCCAGAGACACGGTAGACAAAGGTCCCATCACTTTGAAGGGGGTCAGAAGGAGGAATGTAAAAAATATGAAAGTGCTGGAACCCCTCTGCTGTGAGGACCGGCTGAGAGAGTTGGGATTGTTCAGCCTGGAGATGACAAGGCTCCAGAGAGACCTTCTTGTGGCCCTTCAGTACTTAAAGGGGGACTACAGGGAAGATAGGGACAGTCATTTTTGCAGGGCCTGTTGTAACAGGACAAGTTGTGATGGTTTTAAACTAAAAGAGGAGAGATTTAAGACTAGAGCTAAGGAAGAATTTTATACGCTGGAGGTGATGAAATACTGGCTTAGGTTACCTGGAGAAATGGTAGAAGCTCCATCCCTGGAAACAGTCACATTAAGGTTGGGCGGGGCTCTGAGCAATCTCATCTAGCTACACGTGTCTCTGCTCACTGCAGAGGGGGTTGGACTAGATGATTTTTAAAGTTCTCTTCCAACCCAAACCATTCAGTGATTTCAGAGTTGCAGACATATGCCTGTTTTAAATATGAATATTAGTTTCAAGCCCCAGTTGACAGGATCAGGAAATGGTTGGTGCATGCTTGAGATCTGTCATGATGTATCAGTAGGTCTACCATTTATCTTCAGCCTTCACAAAGGCTCATGAGAAAGATGCAAACCAAGTAGTGTTTCTCACCAAACAGGGGCTCGTGCAGTGAAGGCAGGGGAAGGGATACTCCAGGGTGCCATTTCCTCACTCTTCTGTCTGAGTGGCACTTGTCTCTTATTGAGATGCTCCAGGGGGTCACCAGAATATCAAGACATTGGAGGCTTGGACTGCTTCTTTTTCCTTCTTTGTTTCTGGTGTGCAGACACTATGGAGCCCTCTGCCTCCCACACTGATCTAAAGGGATGAGGAGCAGATGAGGAATGCTGCTGGAGGAGCAGGGGAAGGAGGCCTGCAGTGTGTCTACATCTCCTTTGCTCTCCATTATGCAGGAACATGCCTCCTTAGGTCTCTCTTCTTCCTCTCACCCTCTCTCTGAATCTCGTATCTCAAATGAGAACCCTGAGCCTATAAGCTCTCTGAAGCCATCTGCAAGGATTAAGATGCTTTCACCTTTTCCTCACTATCCTTGCCTCTGTATCCTATCCCATCTGTTTTGTGGCCCTGTCCTTTCAGTTATGGGCTTCTGCTTGCTTTTGTGTCACTCCTCTAGTCCCGGCATCCCTGTTCTTTATCTCTTTTCTTCCAGCTGCCACCACACTGCTGACTGACCATGCCTTCTTGCCTTCTTGGTGCTTAATTGTTGACATGAATGTGCAGCCCAGCTCTGAATGGCAGAAGGTGCAGGATACTAATTTTACTCTTGTGGCTTTGGACTAGTATTTGGAAGGTCACCTGCACCACCCCCTAAATATCTCCATTTCAGCATGTTGGACTCCTGGGTCTCTCTCAGTGCTAGGTGTATTTTGCAAAGCTGATGCAGCACCTGGAAGCAACCCCAGAACACAAGAATCTCAGATCTTCTCTTTGATATAGAGGGATCAAAGAGAAGAGCTAGCAGAAATGAACTTAAAAGCTCAGAAGCTAGAAGGCAAACAGCAAGAGGCTCCCAAAGCTTTGAGCTGCCTCTTATTTTTGGTTTACTAATGGCTAGGGAAGACTCTGTAGATGGGTAACTCTACATTTCACTCAAGGAAGGAAAGAGATCTGCCCTGCCACTCTGTGCTGGCAGGTTTGTGCTCCAGCAGACAGCTGTGCTTCTTCCCTGTAAACCAGCAGAAAGTCATTCATGGGCTGAGTATAAATCACATCTGTGCAGTGCTATCCTTTCCTAAAACCATTACAGTATGTCAACAGCGAGACTGGCAGGGTCATGCGTAGCAGAGGCAGAAAGGTATTTTTGGGGCTCTTTTATACTTTGCCAGTGAAATATCAAGTAAATGTGTACTTCAACTAAAGCATGGCAGAAACCACATTTGGTAAAAATTAAGCAACAGCATTGCAAATCATGTTGACAGGGTCTTTTTTTGGCCTTTCTGTGTCTGTTTCTCATTAAAATGGGGAAGGCTTATACCTATTTGTCTCCTGAGATTTATTCTCCTTCCCTTTGCTGCTCAGTCACTATCTCCAGCAGAATTATTGTGTGCAAATTAGCTGCAGGAGATGAAGTGGTGAATGACTGGTTTGCTCCCGATTTTATGGCCACCGATTAAAATCTCGTCTGTTGCTTATGTTATCATACCAATTAGTTAAAGCAATCATTAATAACTTTACTTAATTATAGTTTAAGTTGTTAAAATGTGGTCTTTGCACCAGATTTCAATTAGTATCAAATCCTAGCTTTGGAGTGGCTGTTTCCAGGGGATTGTCAGTTTGAGGCCATCCCCAGAAACGTTGGCTCAAGATCACAAGTATTAAAAATAACGTAAGACCATTTTTTTTTTTTCCCATTTCATTTGCATTTGTTTGTTTGTGAGCCTGTCAGGTTGTGTGGACCATGTTTTTCATCATAGGTCCACAAGCAGAAAAGACAGAAATGATCTTATTTGGGAACTGGAAAGCTGAGATTGTCTAATAAGTGTGACTTTTTGACCTGGGGATTTAAAAGCAGCAGAGACACCCACAGACTATAAATTTTGCCACCACTGTTGCAGATTTCTGTCGCTCAGCTCCTGCTGGCTTGTAGATTCTTGGAGTATTGACTGTTAACAAGCTCTCACTACAAGGTCCTGCAGTGAGTCTGGAGAAGGGCAACAAATCTGGGGAAGGGTCTAGAGAACAGGTTTTGTGAGGAGCAGCTGAGAGAACTGGGTTTATTTAGCCTGAAGGAGAGGAGGCTGAGGGGAGACCTTATGACTCTCTATAGCTCCTTGCAATGAGGTTGGCCAAGGTGGGGGTTGGGCTCTTCTCCCAAATAACAAGTGATAGGAAAAGAGGAAATGGCCTCGAATTGCACCAAAAGAGGTTTAAATTAGATAATAGAAGAAACTTCTTCACTGAAAGGTTTTTCAAACACTCAAAGAGGTTCCCATGTTCCAGGGAGACAGTTGAATCCCCATCCCTGGAGGTGTTCAAAAGCCAGAGAGATGTGGTGTTGAGGCACACAGTTTAGCACCAGACTTAGTGGAGTTACAGAATGGTTGGACTCAATGACCTTAAATGTCTTTTCCAACCAAGACAATTCTATGATTCTAGTTTGTAGAAAGGGCAACTGTATATTGTGAAAGATGACCACTCTGTGTACATCTGCTTTTTTGATGGGTCAGGCATTGTGCAGGATTCCACTGTTCAACTTCTGACAGCCACAAAAGAAGTGTTAACAGTGTCTTATCTTCCTGTGGGTAACTGGCTGCTCCTAGACCAGACTGATTAGAGTCATCAGGGCTTCTTAAAGGGTCAAAGTCAAAAGGTGAAATGCACAGTCTCTTTGCAAAGATGTCTTGTATTATGCTCTTCCTAAATCCNAAAAAAAAAAAAAAAAAAAAAAAAAAAGAAAAAAAGTGAACTCCAAGCTGCCTATTTCACTGCCCAGCTGCCTTTCACTTGGACAGTCCTGCATGAAGCAGATAGAGAAGAACAGTTCCTAGAGTTCGGTCAACCTCTATCAAGCAATGAGTGTAATCCCAGTTGGCAGCAGAGGCAAGTTTTGTTCTCTTCAACTCTTCTACCCTGCCCCTAAAATACCACTCATTACCCTCAGCAATATCTGAGGCTGAACTCTGCTCTCGCTTGCATTTGCTTTCACCTAATTAAGGGCCTGTTAAATAAGGTCAGATGCCCTCTGAGAAATGACTGCATAGATGGAAAATGCCGCATGGCTGCTCTGCTGAGGATGGAAGAGGCAGTGCGAGTGCCTGTGTTTCTCAGCCAACAATGATAAAAGTGATTTGGCCCACTGGCAAAACTGCAGCACATTGTGCTGCTGACTCTTTGGAAATAATTCTTTGTCAGCAAAAAAATGTATTATCGCAGAAAGCCACAATTCCACCTGATTTTAACTCAAGCTAAAATGCTGCTAGCACATGGATATCCTAGGAGTAAGTAGTTGTGGCCCTGAACCTCCTGCTGGATTGGTTGTGTGTTCCAGTGGGGATGTAAATACCTCTGAAAGCAGAGGTGAGCAGGTGAGGAATCAAATCAAGATTTTGGAGGTGTCCCAGATGAGCTATTTATGGCAAGGGTAGAAACTCTGCTGGGGGCTGTCTCCATCCCATGAGATGCATGGGCATCTGGAACTTCATCTCCCACTCTCCTGCAGCCTTGGGCTTTTCACACTTGAATTAAGATTTTTTTATGCATTGGAAATGCTTTTGGAAGCGTTTTGATGCTTCCAAATATAGCACATTTGATATATAGCAAATTTGATGCTACATTCAAATGTCCTGCTTTACCCTGAAACAAATACTGTGCTAAGTGCACTGGAAAGGAGAAAAAGATTTGTGGTTGAGAGGCAGACTAGGATTTTGGAGACTGAGACTCATACCCTACCATGCTCACAGAGCTCTCATGCATCTGAGCTTCGTGTGTCCTGAAGATACAGCAGACATTTCTAATATCAAGACTTCCCTTGGAGCTCTCTGCAATTCCTGCCACTGGCTATTGCAAGCTCAGGCCTCCTTCTGACACATGAGGGTGGTGTGCACATCATGAGGAGCTCTGGAAACCTTTGCTGCATCTCAAAGTTGAGTGGGACATTTACTATGCTACCATCAAGTATCTAATCTGAGCTCTGCTGTATGTTGGTCAGAAAAATGTTTCTTGAGTGAATGGTTCTCCTCCTCTTTGTAGCCATTCTGTAGATGACACTAGATTATAGCTTTCTTAATCCTATTTCCAAGCTAGAAAAACCCAAGCTGGAACAAATTCCAGGTCTGGGACAGGCTGGCCAGAGAAGTAGTTGGTGCCACATCCCTGGAAACATTCAAAGTGAAGTTGGACAGGGCTCTGAACTACCTGGTAATAGTTGTTGTTGTCCCTGCTCACTGCAGGAGGTTAGACTAGACCTTTAAAGGTCCTTTCACCTCAAAGCATCGCATCTTTCTGTAAGTCTAAGTTGTGTGTAGGGGGATAGCTAGGAGCAGTTTGACAGTCTTTCGCTGGACAAAAGATTTAACATAAAATGCAGGTCCAGTATCCTTTGGCTTATCCCCGTGCCAGAATCTGTGCTGTCTCTTCCAGACCTTCCCCATCTCAGAGAAATTACTTCTCTGCAGGCACATTGTATCAGTCACTGGGATCCAGCTGGGGAGGAGTATCAGGACCACTGCTTAAGTACTTTGAATCCATGTATCTTGTCATAGGGTCATAAAATCAGAGAATCACAGAATGTTTTGGATTGGAAGGGACCCTTAACGGTCACCTAGTCCAAAGTCCCTGCAGTGAGCAGGGATATCTTCATCTAGTTGCTCAGAGCTCCAAACAACCTGACCTGGAATGCTTCCAGAGGCAGGGCACCTGCTACCTCCATGGACAACCTGGGCCAGTATTCCACCATCCTCAGTATAAATTTTTTTCTTCCTTCTGTCTAGTCTAAATCTCCCTCTTTTAGTTTAAAGCCATCACTCCTTGTCCTGTGACAACAGGCCCTGCTTGCTGGCAAGACATTAATTCATGTAACTGTGCTCTGGGTCAGAGAACTGCTGGCAAGATTTTGCAGCTGATGAGCAGAGGGGGCTGAGTGACATGTCCTTGGTCATGTCACATGCCTGTGGCAGAGGAGTGCATCAAAGGTGAGTCTCCCAATCACCCCTGGGCCAGCATTTGGGGTGTACTTATGTCCATTCAAATACATTAACACAGTGTAGTGCCTGATGCAGTGCTTCTCATTAGAAGACCTGTGTTCAGGTGGAGTAGTGGCATACTGGTGCTTGAACTGTATAGCTGTATTCTCTTCTGTGTTTTGAGTGTCTACACTACAGCTATCACACTGCCATCTGTGTATCTTCATTTGGCCTGAACTTCAGCAATGCCTAATGTCAGGATTCATCTCTTCTCTCAGCTTGCCAAGGAGTCATGCCCATCACAGACTGCTCAAAGAAGCAGTGCAGGAGATGAAGGGTGCACAGAGGTTTTTGAAGGTGCTGTAGAGGATGGGTTCATTCATCTACAGGACTCCTTGCCTTAAGACATCCATATGGTGGATGCAGTTGTAGAGGGTTGCCTGGAGTCGTGATATGAGGAATGAGGTCATAAAATCATTAAGGCTGGGAAAGACCTCCAAGATCATTGAGTCCAACTGTTAACCTAACACTGTGAGGTCTTCCACAAGAGCAGTGTTCCTAAATGCCACATTTACATGTTTTTTGAGCATTTCCAGGGATGGTGACTCCACCATTTGATGGGCAGCATGTAATACTGACCACTCATCCCGTGAAGAAATTTTTCTTAATTCCAATCTAAAACTCCCCTGGAACAACTTCAGTTTGTTTCCTCTCATCCTGTTGCTTGTTACCTGAAAGAAGACACTGACCTCTGCCTGGGGGATGTAGTCTCTCCTCAGCCTCCTCTTCTCAGAGGGGGAACATCTTCTCTGAGATGGGTCATTCAGACTAACCAGATCTCCTTCCTCTCACCCCATGTCTTTTTGAGTGGGAACATTGGTCCTTGTAATTCATGGGACTGCTTTCACAAAGTAATAGCTATGCCCTGCCTCGTATAGAGGACAAAAACCCAAATACGACAGCAGGAAAGAGCAAGCAATGTCCATGAATGCAAAAAGCATTTGTAGAGTCATTTCCTGGGTGAGAAGCAGCAGGCACTATTGATCCTCAGGAGCGGGTGACGGGTGGAAAGCCATGGAGACATGTCCCCTGGGGCACAGTGCTGCCTGGCACACGGTGTGCAGGTCATCTGGCACTATTGATTGTGGTAATGTTCCTCTGTGATGTGGCCTCTCTGAGTCAAAGGCAGACTGCTCAGTAGAGTTACCCTGTTGTTCAGAGGGAAAAAAAAAAAAAAAAAAAGGTGTTGGATCCATGGAGTTAAATGCATCATTCCTCTTGTTTTAAACAAAAAATCCACTTTGGTCTCTCTTGAGTCCTGCCGGACTGGTAGGTTGTGCTTTTAAGATGGGAATAGGTCAGAGTATTAAGGGCAGCTCAAGGAATTTAGCTGGAAATCTGAAAATCTCCATCCTCCCCTCCCCCAGCCCTTGACCCTGTAATAGACCCAGAAGAAGGGGAGAAGAAAGAGGAAACCTAAGAAGCTGGTGATTACATGTGAAGCCTGGCAGAGCTGTAATCCTGGACCCCATTAAACATCTGTCTCCTCCAATCTCCCTGACAGCCAGGTCTCCTCTCTGCTGCCTCGCACAGATCTTACATTGGCAGCTCACTTGAAAGCACCAGTTGTTAATCATCCACTCCAGCCCAGCCTGGGCACCAGGGCTCCCAGGAAGGGAGAATCTGGGCAAGACAGAGACCCTAGCTCAGAGATATAGGCACTTCCATACCTCTTGAGTTTAAGCTTTTAAATCTAACACATGTTTGAGTGCTTTCCCGGATCAGTGCCCAGTGGCTGCCAGAGAGCTTTCTCTTAATTATGGCATTTTAAATATGCTTCAAAAGTTGTTTTCATTGCAGCCCCCTATATCTTATTACTTTCTTTGAAGCAAGTATTTGCCCTTTTGGGGCTTTTCCTTATACCATCAGTGCACACAGTAATAATTTTCTAATGTATTTTCTGTTTTTCATGTGATACCTCTGAACTCTTAAGCACGCNTACACTCATGGCTTTAAGTCTTTCCTGCTTTAGGTCCCTGCTAAATATCTTTCATCACTTTATAGTACTTGATAGAGTCATTACCATCATAGATGTGTGGAGTAGGAGCAGGAAAATGCAATCCATTCCAGAACTTGCCCTTGAAAGGCAAAGTGGCTTTTATGTTTGGTTGGTTTGCTTAGGTTTTTGGGGTTTTTTTTTTGGTTTTTTTTTTTAATTGGGTGGGTTTTTGTTGTTTCTATTAAAAAATACAACAAACTTTAAAGTAATACTGTGAAGAAGTTAAGATTTCTTCTTTTTCTTTCTTTTTTTTTTTTAGGTTCTATCTCTTGGTGGTTTATGGGTTTTTTTGTTTGTTTGTTTTGTTTTTTTCCCCTCAGTTTTTGTGATTTTCCAATATGGGATTAGAGACAAGTGTACTCAACTAATGTGAAAATTATTTTCTTGTTTCATTTCCTGGCTGAATGAGGAAGCAATGGGAATCCTTGAGTCTTCCTTGAGTTAGAATTCCAGCATGATAGGAGTTAGAAGGGAGGGTCATCTGAGGGTCATGTAGTCCAACAGCCCCTGATAAAGCAGGGTCATCCACATCACGTTGCACAGGATCACATCCAGTCAGGTTTGGAAAGTCTTCAGACAAGGACACTCCACAATCTCTCTGGGCCCCCTGCTCCAGGACTCTAGAACCTTCACAGGAAAGTTTTTCCTCATGTTCAGGTGGAACGTCCTATGTTGCAGTTTGTGCTCATTGCCCCTTGTCCTGTCACTGGGCACCACTGAATAAAAATCTGTCTGCAGCCTCTTTATCCCCCTTTTTATATTGATCAGCACTGAAAGGATCCTGTCTCAGGTTGTTCTCCTCCAGGCTCAACAGCCCCAGGTCTCTCAGCCTTTCCTCCTCAGGGAGATGCTCCAGACCTCTCAATATCTTTGTAGCCTCCACTGGACTCTCTCCAATAGTTCCTTCCTTGTCTCTCTTGAACTGGGGAACCGATTTAATTTGTCTTGCCTTGGGGTTTTGGTTTTTTGGGTTTTTTTTTTTGCTTTTTTTTTTCATCTTTTTTCTTTAGAAAGAAATTTTGAACCAGCAAACTGAGTACTTACTCAATACTCCATTGCATAGGGTACATCTGCATTTTTGTTTGACTTCACCAGCATAGCCACTTGTGTAGATAAGCAGGGCAATCTAGGAGGACACCTAGAGCTGTGGTGGCATTCTCTAGAGTACAAGCACAACACTTGTGGTTGAGTCTATCTGAAAAAAATATATAAAGATCAAGGATTTTTGGTGGTTGGGAAGATTTTAGGAGACAGAAAAATCAATGCAGAATGTTGTGTGGATAAACCAGTGAGCGTTTGCCTGCCCCAGTCAGTGGATGTTGCACATGGACAGGACAAGTTCTCTGCCAAATGCCCCATGTGTCATTGCCTGAATAAGAGTCTGGTTAAGATTTTTACTACTTTAAATAATGGTCCTTAAACCCTGCCTCATCCCAATCCTGGCGCAATTCGCATCCCTAGAAATCCTTCTCATTAATTCATCTGGTAAATTATCTTCTTTTCCTCCAGTCCTGAACTCCTACAAAAAATACCTGCTCTTGTGTCCCTCCTCTAAGAGTTTATACCCATGGATGCTTCAGTGATGTATTTATGAACTTGTAAAGCCCTTAGGATTTCTTAAGGATGAAAGACAATGTTTGTACAAGATCCCTGCTCTCATGACATCATTAGGGAAGCTTTCCTGGAAGGAACCTTCCAAGCTCTTTTGAAGTTCACGTGTCAGTAGTTTCTGCCCCGAGGAGCAAAGGTAACCCATGTGTTTCCTCCAAGCATTGCAATAGGAATGTATTTTAATGGAATATTAACTACAGAATGATTAATTCAGGTTGGAATCACAGAGCACTAGCACAAAGGAGACAGGCAGACCTTTCCACTGACCTAGCTTCCATCAGGAAAAAGTACCCCTTATTTTTCCTCAGTAGCTATGTGAATAAATGTAATAAACCAGGGAACAGCCTCAGTCACTCAGACCCGATGCTGCAGCATGGCATGTGCCTGTGGATCTCAGCTCTTTTACTCTCCCAAAACAGTGTAGCTCCATGCAGACTGCGGAGGGAATAAACCCAAACCATTCCTGGACATTATTTGAGAGACTAAAGTTTCAACAGCCAAACCCATGCAAGAGACCATAAAGAATTTGGCAGGGTGAGTTGTCAGGGCTCTGCGTCATCTCTCCAGCTGTAGGAGGATCCATACCACTGGTCATCCTGAAGCCTTTAACCTTGGGGAGGGAAACTTGTGTAACCATTAGAGGGATCCTCTTTGGCTTCCTCATGATATAAACTCATCTGCCAGCCATTGGATGGAGAAGACATGCATGACTCCTTGATTGCTATTTCTACTTCCCCCAGAACTGTTTCTGGAAATCAGAGTTGCCATATAGGAGACAGCCTTCAGACAGCTGTTGCCACAAACACTAAGCACTTTGAGTCTGTCTGTGGTCTCTGTCTGGGTTGGAGTTCTTCATGCTCTGCTGCAGCCATCTCTGAGTGAAATGCTGATAAGGCACAGGACATCTTTCACCCACAGGATGTAATGCTGAAATGATCCAAGATCTGAAAACTCTTTTGCCTCCAAAAGAGAATTGGAGCGGGGGGGGTAGGATGGGTTGGGGTATGGGGGTGTGTGTGTGGGGGGTGTGTGGATGTTTTTCTTTCTGTTCTGATTGGAGTTGTATGCTCTGTTTTCCCAGAACTGCTCTCTCAAGCTCTCCTCGGCTTTCAACACTCTTACAGCCACCACATCTAGTGCTAGACAGGGAGGGCTGAAGAAGAGGCTAAAATCATAGAACTGCAGAATCACAGAACCATAGAATGGTTTGCATTGGAAGGGACCTTTAAATGTCAGAATCACAGAATTGTCAGGGTTGGAAGAGACCTCAAGGATCATCTACTTCCTACACCCCTGCCATGGGCAGGGATATTTTCCTTTAAACCATGTTGTCCAGAGCCACATTCAGCCTGGCCTTAAAAACATCCATGGATGGGGCTTCCACCATCTCCCTGGGCAACCTGTTCCAGTGTCTCACCACCCTCATGGTGAAGAACTTCTTCCTAATGTCTAATCTAAATCTACCCTCCTCTAGCTTGGATCCATTCCCCCTAGTCCTATCACTACCTGACATCCTAAGAAGTCCCTCACCTGCTTTCTTGTAGGCCCTTTTCAGATACTGGAAGACCACAGTAAGGTCTCCTCGGAGCCTTCGCCTCTCCAAACTGAACAACTCCAACTCTCTTAGTCTGTCCTCACAGGATAGCTGCTCCAGCCCTCTGATCATCCTCATGGCCCTTCTCTGGACATGCTCCAACACACCCATATCTTTCCTGTAATAGGGACTCCAGAACTGGATGCAGTACTTGAAGTGGGGGGTCTCAGAAGAGCAGTGTAGAGAGGGAGAATCACCTCTCTCACCCTGCTGGCCATGCTTCTCTTGATGCAAGCCAGGATTAACGGGATGTTAGGAGGAAGTTCTTCACAGTGAGGGTGGTGAGGTACTGGAACAGGTTGCCCAGGGTGGTTGTGGCTGCTCCCTCCCTGGATGTGTTCAAGGCCAGGCTGGATGAGGTCTTGAGCGACCTGATCCAGTGGGAGGTGTCCCTGCCTATGGCAGGGGGTTGGAACTGGATGATCTTCAAGATCTCTTCCAACCTAAACCATTCTATGATTCTATGATACAGTTTGCTTTCTGGGCTGCAAGTGCACACTGGCAGCTCATGCTGAGCTTCTCATCTACCAGCACCCACAAGACCTTTTCTTCAGGGATGGTGACTCCACCACCTTTCTGGGCAGCTTAACCACCCTTTCAGTAGAGGAATTCTCCCTAATATCCAGTCTAGCCCTCTCCTGGTACATTTTGAAGTAATTTCCTCTCATTCTGTGTCAGCTTACTCAGATAGCAGAGCCCATGGCACACTTTTGAGCAACTCATGGGATATCACCCATCAGTTTCTACTCCTGAGCACTTTTACTTTCACTATGGCCTCAGATGACACAACTGAAACCAAAGGACTTTTGGCAACTAGGTCAGATCCAGTAGTGCAAGGAAAGACAATTCTTGCTATCTGTGAACTGCTGAATGACTAAAGGAAACCTTATTACTGAAAGGGTTATCAGACACTGGAATGGACTGCCCAAGAAAATGGTTGAGTCACTGTCCCTGGATGTGTTTAGAATCTATGCAGCCTGGGGATACAGCTTAGTGGTGGTCTTGGTAGTGTTAACGGATGGACTCAATGATCTTGTAGGTCTTTGCCAATCTGTATGACTCTATGATTCTCCTTTCACACTAGAACGCTAAGAAAGGGTTGTGACTTCGCCTGTTATAATCTCCTTAAAAATTACTTTTTTTTCTTTGCTGCTTCTCTTTTTCCCTCCCCTGCTCTCTTCAAGAGCATTATCTATGCCTGAGACTTCCACCTCAAGTCATTAGCTAGCAGGTTGGTCATTATAAACCATTTGGCAGTGACTGATTGTGGGGGTCTCTTTTTGCTGTGGAAAATGTGGAACTGATTGTCTGTGTGACCCCGTTTGACCCCAGGAATTCAGCGTTTAACCTGGCTTTAGACATAATAAACTCCAGTAATTAGCAGAGAAATTCAGCGGCAATGTGTCTAATTGATTGGAAATGCCAGTCCCCAATGAGACAGGAAGCTGTGCTGAGGGAAACCCCCTGACAGGCAGCAGCATGGGCTTCAAGGAGGTCATTGGGATGCTGTCAGGAGGCAGGAAAATGCAGGGAAGGAATGTGAAGCATGGTGTGGGTTTGCTTTTCTTTCCAGCTGAGAATGCTGCAGGTTTGCTTTTCTTTCCAGCTAACGGAGTTGGTGAACGTGCTATCCATCACTAATTGCTTAACCCCATACTCAGCGCTTTCTCAAGGTTGAGCTCACACCTTTGGGAAAATCCAGCCAATCTCTGCACAGTCCATCTTAGTTGCGTGCTTGCATAGAGAAAACCACCTTCTCTGCCACTCATCTAAAACTCTATCAGCTTGTGCCCTACCAAGGAGGCAAGTATGGGCCCTTTTAGGGAGAATATCATCTTTTTCGATGATACTTTACCTCCTGTGTCAACATAGGTCTGTGAGATTCCTTCCTAGGTCATGCATTTGTGCTTCTAGATGATATCTAGATGATATTTGGAAAAAAAACCCAAACATTTTAAACTAATTTATTATTTTTTGTTTGTTCTTAAAGCTGGCCAGTTTGCTGCCTTGGTTGGTGGCAGGACCTCAGCTGTACACATCTTGGAGGATGATATTCTGTGATACGAGACCAGGGATGGCCTGGGAGTGGAGGAGGGACCACTTTCAGTTGCTGTTGTTTGTTTTTGAGTTGTGGCTTTCCTCATTCTAACAAACAGTAGGCTAGGAACCACTTGGACTTTAGGCTACATCTGTGCCGGTACAAGGGAGCATGATCAGTCGCTGGAGGTGGATTGTCTCATCCATTAAATTGGTGTGATGACACTTGGCACTTCCTCATAATGAGGTCAGTGAGCTGTGTCCCAGACAGTCTTGGACACGGCTCAGGGATGACCATGGCCAGTGACTGAGAGGCAGTTTGGTTGCAGCTGCTCCATTTGCAGGTTGAGAGAGCTTAATGATGTATACATCTGCCATTCTGTGTTCACTGGCCTTAGGACCAGAGAGTCATGTAAGGCACATTAAATTTACTGGTGCATACACAACTTTAGAGAGTAGTACAGAGTCTTACGCGCTTTTCGTAGATATGTAGGGAGTCTTCATGCTGCTCCACAGAAGAGGAACTATTAGGGGCTAAAGCACAAGTGGCATGAGGAGCAACTGAGGGAACTGGGGTTGTTTAGCCTGGAAAAAGTGACTGTTAGGGGAGACCACCTTGTTCTGCCCTGAAAAGAGCTTGTAGTGGGATGGAAGTCAGTCTCTTCTCTAAATCTGCAAGTGCAAAAGGCTTCGAGATGTGCAAGGGGAAGTTTAGGTTGGACATTAGGAAAAATGTCTTCAATGAGAGGGTTGACAAGCCCTGGAACGGGTTGCCCTGGCAGATGGTGGAGTCCCCCACCCATGATGTTATTTAAAAGACAGGTAGATGTGGTTTAGTGGTGACTTGGCAGTGCTGGGTTAACAGTTGGACTTGATGACCTTAAAATCTCTTCCAGCCAAAATGATTCTGTGATTCCATTGCAAGCTGTCAGCTCAAGTGTTTAGTGGTTTTAGCTTGTACTCCTAATTAAATATCTGAAGTACTGATTAAGAGCTGATGTCTATCTTGCAAACAGGGGCATCAGAGGGGAAGAGTTGATGTGTGTTTAGGGAAAGCCCACACAGCCCACTGGAGCAGATCAGCACTGTGCAGTGGGGTCACTGAGCTGTTGAGCATCCTCTGGCTAAGTCTGCCTATGGATGCCCCTATGCATTTCTGTCTGTCTTCTGTTTATTAATCACCTTGAGCACATGCCTGACCATAAGGATATTCTGTATTTGATAGAGTCACAGAATTGTCTGGTTGGAAAAGATCTTAAGATCATCAAGTCTAACCATAGCCCAACATCTCCCTGTACACAACTGTTAGAGTATAGACCATATTACATGATGAAAGACAAGACTCTTTCTGGGAAGAAGTCTAGGAGGGGCTGGGGATGTTAGCTGTGATGTTCTCATGACCTGTGAATGGTGCTGCCCAAACATGAGGAGACGGGAGGAGGCTACCCCTTGTTCCCCTCTATGTCTTTATCTCCTGTGTTGAGCTGGTCCCTTAGACAGTCGAGACACATCAACCACATCTTCAGGGAAAGAAGGGAAAAGAAGAAAATGTCAGGATATATACACTATATTTGCTATTCAGGTTTACAAAGGTCCTTGACCTGTTTTATAACTTGATAACTTGGATTCAGCCTCAGAGGCTAGCAGCCTGTTGCAGCTATGACAGTGTGAAGACTCTTCATTTAGGAATTCAGTAGAAAGGTGTAAAAGGTTAAGCCCACCTGGAGCCTTCTGACTCCTCCCTGGGGGTGGTCTGACCTTCCCCCAGGTATCATGTTTAGCCCCCTGCCACTTCCTGCAGAGGACTGCTATAAAAAGAGGGGACATCTTGTCTTCTCTCTCTCTCTCTGGTCCTGCCTGCCTGACCAACTCCTTGCTGCCTTGCTGCTGAACACCACATGCTCCCCAGCAAACACGTGGAGGAATAACACCATTTAACCTTTGCAACTCTGACTAACTGCATTCCACCATCAAAATCCTGCATCCTGTTTCATCCACCATCCAATCATCAGTTCCAGCGTTTGGATTCAACTCCCATTTCATGGGTTGTATTCTGCTACTATATATTTCACTCCTTTTCCCCCTTTACCATCTGTAATTCCTCTCATTCTCCATACCTCATATTCTGGTTCCCTTTTTTCCCCACCTTCTGTAAAACCCCCTACCTCCGATTTATTGTTAAAGTTTCTCTTTTTTCTTCCAAATCAAATCGAGTGTTTATTAAGCTTTTTGAGCTCGGGGGGGCTAGCCTAAACCCAATACAAAAAGAATATGCCAAAGGAAGGTCCCTGGGCTTCACAACCCACTGGTGCCTCCTGCTGCTCGTTAGGTACCAGAAGCTCACCCACATCAAAATTCCTTCAGGACTGTTTCACTTGAGGTGCACTACCTCCTCCCAGCAAAGGGAACCTCCACAAACCAGTTGCAGGCTTCAGTAACACTTTTGTATCCTGGATCAATAAATTAAAAAGCAAAAAGAAATAGAGTGACAACACCATATGCACTGAAGCATCCTGAGGAGATTGCGGAGTCTCAAAACAAACATTAGATGTGTAAACAGTGCATCAGCCTTCCTTCGTGGGGGAAGTTGCAGATGCATTTACTGCCTTTTGATCATTTATTTTTGTTAATTTCCATACCTAAACAGATAAAAGTGCTTGAGGCAAATACTATAGGCTCTCTCTGATCCCATGCAAACCATACAGCCCCATTTTCTCTTTCTAGATGTTCTTTTTGAACTGACAATCAATGTTGGTTGGATATGATTCAGCAATGTGTGCTCATAACCCAAAAGACCAACAGCCTCCTGAC
This sequence comes from Psilopogon haemacephalus, assembly GCA_013396835.1. Lineage (NCBI taxonomy): Eukaryota > Metazoa > Chordata > Aves > Piciformes > Megalaimidae > Psilopogon > Psilopogon haemacephalus. The sequence goes on along the minus strand of VWZI01013959.1, from coordinate 134,142 downwards.
ATGTATCTGTAGCAGTATGGGAGTAGGTTGAAAAAGGGGATTCTGCTCCACTGCTCCACTCTGCAGAGACCCCACCTGGCTCCAGCTCTGGAGTCCTGAACAAAGGAGAGATGTGGTCCTGTTGGTGCAGGTCCAGAGGAGGCCACCAACATGAGGAGAGGGCTGGAACCTCTCTGTTGTGAGGGCAGGCTGAGAAAGCTGGGATTGTTTGGTCTGGAGAAGAGAAGGCTTCAGGGAGAACTTCTTGTGGTCTTTCAGTATCTAAAGAAGGGCTCAGAGAAAGCTGGAAACAGACTTTATACCTGGGTCTGCTGTGACAGGACAAGGAGTGATGGTTTTAAACTAAAAGTGGGAGATTGAGACTAGATACAAGGAAAAATTTTTTTTATGCTGAGGGTGTTGAGATGCTCTCAGATTGCCCAGGGAGGTGGTAGATGCCCCATCTCTGGAACTCTGTTGTTTGGGGCTCTGAGCAATCTGATTTATTGAAAGATATCCCTACTTGCTATATGGAGGATGGACCAGATGACCTTTAATGATCCCTTTCAACCCAAGCTATTTTACAATTCAGATTCTAAGTGACACAAAATTTACACAACCAACAATTAACTCTGAATCCTTGCCCTTGTCTTCGATGCTCAGGCACCTTTTAGGTATCATTCTTTGTACTTAGAGGAACGTTAGTGGTGAAAAGGGTCCTTTAAATACTGAAATATTTGTATTTGAAGTACGTGTTTGAGTTTGTGAATGCCTTTGCTTTGTCACACAGCTTTTTAGGAGAAGGAAGGAGAATTTACATGTGATAAACAGCAGTTTTGAATAATTTTTGTTACAGCAGAGGAACTATTTGTAGGTTTTAGCACTGACAGATTTGCTTCAGCATCCTAGAAAAATAGGAATCTTCTTTTAGAGGGCCAAGGAAATTGTCTTGGTTGGCTGGGTCTGACTCCTGGAAATATCCTCTAAAACAATTTCATTCTTCTTTTATTTACATTTTTTTTTCCTGCCATCCTGCCTCTCCAAGATACTGTTTGATTCAATTAAAATCACCCTGAATTTAGTTCTTCATTTCTGGAGGAAGAAAAAAAAAATATTTGTTCTGTCTCTGTGATTTGTTCCTAGCCTGGAATGCTTCTCCTTTTCCTGTTGGCCAAGAGAATGGTCATGTGCAACACAGATCTGATGTTGTTATTTACTGAGTCCTTAGGGATTTCCTAAAAGGTTTCATAAGAGGCTACAGCATTTTCTTAACTGACTGCCCTCTATTTTGATTCAGACTGGTGCAATCTGTGGGTGAATGAGTTGTTCTAGTGGCAGGACCCCTATTGCATGTTTCCCCAAACCAGCAACTGGTTTGTTGTGGGGCAATACAGATGGCTGGAAGGATGATGCATGAATTCATCATATATAGGACATGGAGAAAACCTGGACCTACATCGTGTATGTGTGTCAAAGGTTAGGCCTGACCCAGCTACTAGATGAATGATGGAAGCTCTCTATGAACCACTCTGCCTTCCCAAAGAGAAAGGAAAAGGAACAAGGAAGGGAGAGTGATAGGTAGGGAAAGAAACTGAGACAACTTTAAGGCAAGTAATGACAATAAATGTAATAGATGCAAACCGATATTGAACCAAACTACCCTGATGACAATGACATCTCTATCACAACTGATGCTGTGGGCAGGCACTGAGGAAGTACCAGACTGGAACTGAGCAGATGGGAACAAGATTCAGAAATGGGATTCTGGAACTGGATTCAGGAACACATGGGCTGGGATCAAAGACAAAATGGACAGAGGCTCTTTGGACATCGACTTGGCCCTGGTGATCCCTCTGCTTTATCTTGGTGTTTACATCCATGCAATAGAATCCCTTATCGGTAAGTTCAAGAGTCACCAGTCCTGTCTGCTCCTTCTCACAGGTTCTATCTCTTACTTACTGCACCCCAACATGTGTCCCAACATGGGATATAAAGCATAGCACTGACCTTGGTCTGCACAGGAGCAAGTCTGAGCAAGAGCCTTTCTGCATCCCAGCTCTTGGCAGTAACTCTCCCATCAGCATTCTCACTGCTAGAAGCAGTCACTGTATGTGCAAACCTACCCTGAACTCCAGCAAGTGCAGTTCCTGAGAAGAGCCTGAGCTGAGAAGTCAAATCACTGACCAGAATTAGTTCTGCTGTAGCTCAAACAAGGACAATGTGAATCTGCTGTAATGATAATATCAGGTCTTATAGAGCAAGAGGGAAGTTGTGTCACACAAACATTACCTGGTGCTGTTCCAAGCCACATCCCTCCTCCTTCAACTTAAAAGATGAGTCAGCATTGTGCTAATGTAAGAAAGTCACCACCTTCAAGGGTTAGACAGATACCTGTAGACCTCAAAGTACAGAATTAGGGAACCAGTCTGTGAACATTTACAAATGTCCAGGTGATGCACATATGATGAACCAACAAACATCATTGTGTAAATATATATCCATGCTTTTGTAGGACCTCAAAGAGTGTTAAAGAACACGAGCCTTGTTCTGTAATCCCTCTGTGTGCTTAAAACCATAGAATGGTTTGAATTGCAATGGGTCTTAAAGACCATCTAGTTCTAATCCCCCAGTATTGGTAGCGACATCTTCCGCTAGACCAGGCTGCTCATGGTGTCATCAAGTTTGACTTTGAACGTGTCCTATGACGCCTCCATCACCTCTCTGGTCAGCCTGTTTTGGTATTTTGCTACCCTCACGGCAAAGAACTTCTTCCTAATGTCCAACCTAAATCTTCCCTTCTCTAGTTTAAAACCATTGCCTCTCATCCTGTCACTACAAGCCCTTGTAAAAAGTACTTTCCTGGCTTTCTTTTAAGCTTCCTTCAGAACCTGGAAGGCTGCTTTAAGGTCTCTCCTGAGATTTCTCTTCTCCAGTCTGAACAGTTATAACTCTCGCACTGTGTCCAAATAGAGGAGGTGCTCCAGTGCTCTGATGATTGTGACCCTCTGGACCTGCTCCAACAGTTCAATGTCCTTACTTCTTCTGCATCTTCTGGAGTTGCTGACATCTTGAGATGTATATATACTTTTCTATTTTATATATGTGATATATGTATATCTGTACACACAAATCCCTAAGAATCCCCTTCTCTGTCTATGGAGCACATCTGGGATGGAATTATAGAAGCACAGAATCACAGAACCTTAGAGACTGGAAGACATCATCAAGTCCAACCTCCCTGCCAAGTAGGATCCCCTAAGGTAGTTTGCACGGAAACACATCCAGGCAGAAGCAGACTCCACAACCTCTCTGGACATCCTGTTCCAGTGCTCCATCACCCTCACTGTAAAGAAGGCAGCATGTGTTTGGCAGCACATGGTACCATTACACTAATGCATCTGCAAATGCACCAGGAGGCTGGTGAGGGGCTATTTGGGTAATGGAGTGGCTGGGCTAATAAAATTAGCCTTGCATTCACAACCTGAGTGGGGAGGAGGGGAACTGTCCCTTTCAGTCTTCCCAAGCATCTCCTGACATCTTATTCACTCAGCCCTGGAAGACAAGCAGGAAAGGGGAAGCCTGAAAGAGAAGTGAAAGTCTGATTTTCACACTGTCCCAGTGAACAAAAAGAGGAAACCAAACCACTGGGCTGCGATGCTTTCACTGGGGTGAGACCTGTGAGTACAGACTCCAGGAGTCCTGAACCACTGCCATGCTTCATAAACCACCTTTCCCTCAAAAGGGACAAGGTTGGAAGTGCATTTGTCACTTGAGCTTCAGACAGCACACGATGCTGATTTAATTAACTCAATGAGCCCTGCTGGCCTTGTCTGTGAGAGCACAGGACGTCATGATGTGTGGATGAGTGAAGGCAGGGTGAGGAGTGAGAGGGGAAGAGAGCAAAGATATGTGGCCACTGGACTGTCAGAAGTCATCTCAAAGCACTTCTCACAACCAAAAGCCCTTTCCAATTAGTGTTTATGTGATTTACATTTACTTCAAAGCATCTGCGTGATGGGATATAATGCCCAGGAAAAATGCAGTCACAAGCTTCTGAAAGCTTTTGGGGTCTGAGCATGAAATCTCCCTTTCAGTGCAGGTGGAAGTCAGTCCAGCTTTTATAGAGCCTGTGACCATGGGATAAAATGACAGAAATCTCCTCCCCAATCTCTCTGACCTGTCAGCCCCATTTATGAATTGCCCATCATCATCATGGCATCTGGATTTGACCTAATTTTAACACCTTTGCTATGGATTTATTGGGACCTTGGACTTGTTAGTTAGACATCTCCCCTAGGCAGAAGGTTTTTCATCTCTAGCAGAGCAAAAGGCAGATGAATGTTGCTTTGCTGTCAGTTGGGGTAGGGTAGGAGTCACTGAAAGCTGGACTACCTCTGCTCACACAGACAGGTTTGCTGGGCAGGTTTAATGTGGAAGAGATCAGTCCTACTTCCAGAAAGTCACCTTGGCCAAGGGCCTGTGAAATTTTAATGCTCCCCACCAAATATTGACTCTCTGAGGGCGTCTGAGTAAGCCTTTTGTGGGGAAGTCAATATTTGTCTGACGTTTCAGTGGATAATGTTGCTTTTTCCTCAATTTCCATTGGACTCTGCTGGCCTCTCCCAAACTCATTGCACAGTATCAGAAGCAAGATAAAAACATGAGATTAGAAAGAAATGCTCCCTTTGGAGGGTGGTTAAGTGCCTGCTTTTCCTGGCTTTAGTGAGACTTTCTGCCGGGTGTACCCCTCTCAACTCAGCAGCACAGCTGAGCCCATACCTGAACCTGAATGTAATTACTTTCCACTTAGGACCATAGAATGGTTTGGATTCAGAATGACCTTAAAAATCATCTAGTTCCAACCCCTCAGCTATGGGCAGGGGATACCTTCTGCTAGGCTGGATTACTCAAAGCCTCATCCGACCCATCCTTATTCCAGACACAGAACTCATTAATTCCTAGAATCACATAATTGATTTGGTTGGAAAAGACCATTAAGATCATGAAGTCCAACCATTCTCTAACTCTACCAAGTCTGGTGCTAAACCATGTCCATCAGCACCACATCTCTGCATCCAGGGAATTCAACTTCTCCCCAGGGAGTCTATTTCAGTGTTTGAGAACTCTTTCAGTGAGGAAATTTCTTCTACTATCCAACCTGAACCTCCTCTGGTGCAACTTGAGGCTGTTTCCTCTCATCACTTGTCAGTAAGGAGAAGAAACTGACACCTATCTGGCNGCACAATATGCAAGCAGATATCTATAATATATTAAAGATATTTACAGATATATACAGTAAAAAGCTAATACAGAAACACCACACTCCTCCTAGAGATCAGAGTCCCTGGGAGGGGTTCCTAACCACCCTTTCACCTTCCCCTCACCACTCAATCTTATCCCACTATCTGTTTTACATGTCAGGTAATCAAGGAAGATCAGCCAGGGGGGTTAGAAATAGGAATTGATTAGTTGGGTTACACAGACTCAGCTGGAAGGCAGGGAGAGGGAGAGACCAAATGTTTATGTTCTTTTGTATTGGTCAGCAAATGTATGAGTGAAGGAGACATCACCAATGTTTCCCTTTCTCATCCTATAACCTAATTTCTCCTATTAAAATATTCCAATTAACCTCAAACCAGCACAGGATTCTTCAGAAAGGATCTTGTTCCTAATAAAATTACTTAATTCCTAGTAAAACGAATCCCTACACTACTGAATAGCATAAAGGAATTATTTTCCCATTTGGCTTTCCGTGACTCTGCTATGGAATATGTACAGCCCAAACTCAGGTGCTCAGGTACCACCAGTGACAAATGCAGCAGCAATGTCACAATAAATGCAAATATATCACCAAATCTGCATAGCAAGTGTTGTTCTTTTTCCCACTGGAGATTTTGGTAGGGCAATCTTGCAATCTTGTCATGAGCTGACTTGGGTGGGTCTGGTCTGTGCTATTAAGATAAAGGAGCTCCAGGTTAGGTTTTAGGTAGGGTTATAGCTATATATTGTTAATACAAGGCACACATGTAGGTGCCTTGCTATACTCAAGCTAACCAGTTAAATCCTATACCAAAAACTCTGTTCTGCCCCTGTGGTGTGATAATTCTCCTGTTATGGGCAACTTAGCATCTGTCTTGTATAGGTCTGAAATGCATGAGAATCTCAATGGGGTAAAAGTAAATATATTACCTTTCAGATAGCAAAAAAAAAAAAACAACAAACAAAACCACTGCTTCTTTTTTTTTTTTCTGGTTTATCATCAGTTTGAGACTCAGTCTAAACTGACTCTGCCTCATAAAGAAGAATAATCCAGTAAACAATGTAGCACTAATATGCTCAACAATTAAAGCACTTGTTTCTCATTGAAGTTGGAATTCATTATGTTTGTATTTCCAAGGCAGGCCAGGCAGATTTCAAAGTGAGTGATAGAAAGACCTAATTTGTATTTCTGTTAGTGCTTGTAGGAGTTAGAAAATACATTCAGGTGTACAAGAAGAGGTTGGAGCCTTTAATTTCAGCGGCAGATTTGGTGTCTGGTAACTGTAGGAGCCTGGACTTCAAATAAACCTGATGGAATTGTCTTCGGAACTAAAAGGCACAGGACTTGTGAGCAGTCCTGCTTCCTATTTTAAATTAATTCAGGTCAGGAGTGAAGTCCTGTAACAAATCTCCCATTTTTCCCCACTTACTGGCTTTTCTTTCCAGCTCACCATGGCTCAGACTTAGACTCATAGAATCATCAAGGTCAGAAAAGATGATTAAGATCATTGAGTCCAACTGCAACCCAGGTACTAGGACCACTAAACCGTATCCTGAAAGACCACATTCACACACCTCTTGAACACCTTCAAGGATGTTGACTCCATCACCTCCTTGGGCAGCCTGTTTCAATGCATGCTCACTCTGTCAGTTAAGAAGTTTCTCCTAATGTCCAATCTAAACCTCCTCTGGCACAACTTAAACCCATTTCCTCCCATCCTACCAATTAAAGCAGCAGATGTGCTCCAGAACCACAGTCAGTCAGAGACGCATTAAGGTTGGAAAAGACCTCCACGATCAACAACCCAACACTACCATGACCATTAAAGCATGTCTTGAAGTGCCACATCTGCACATTTTTTTTTTAACACCTCCAGGAATTGTGACTCCACCACTTCTCTGGGCAAAATTCTAATGCATGTTCAGTCCAGGGAACAAAGCTTAGGTATAGCTTAAAATAACTACCCTGAAAGCATGTAATGTGTGCACTGGGAACATGTGAGGTGTGAACACTAGATCCCCAGTTTCTTTGTATCTACAGATCTGTTTCTCTTCCACTTATTTGCCTACTTTCATGTCTTACATTCCTCAGCTTCTCTGCTTAGTCTAGTGATGATAGACATTTGATATCATAAACTGTTTGTGGTGTGCTCTTTGAACACATCTTCTGGATCCCTTGTATATCTCCACTCCCCAGGTCTGATCTTGTCCCATCCAGGTGCTTAAAATCCTCGTTGATGCCTTCACAGATATGTAGCATGCCTGAAAAATATCCATATCTGGGACTGAGATTTTTTTTTTTTTTGTGGTGGTCACCTCAGCAACGAATACTCACCACTCAAGCAGGGCAGAATAGAACAGCCTGGTCTGGCTGTTCTATCAGGTCTGATCAATATGTAGCTGGCAGTGAGAGTGAGTGATGCTCATATGAGCTGTGTCATATTTAAAAGGTGTTTCCATTTAACAAGAGGTCATAGTGTATACTCTCCTTGAGTGGTGGCATCATTTCATAAAAAAGCTTTTTCATTAATTAAAATCCCTTAACCTTGCATCGTGCTCAGGGTTTGGTATAGAAGCTTTATTTTTTTCTGATCAATATATATTACCATATTTCCTAGAAAGAAGCTTTCACCCTCTCAATTAGCAGATAAAACTAATAGTGTGCATTCAAAAGCATTTTGTGCCTCTTATAACCATTAACTTGATCAGAGTTGCAATTTTCCTGTTCTTATGGACTTTTGCCCATAGTAGTTATCTGGAGGAAGATGAAGCATTGTTTGTTCTCATTCAAATATCTTTTCAATAAATGGCAGGGGAAAACTGTGCTTGTGTGCTCTTTCTTTTCCTTCCTTCCTTCCTTCCTTCCTTCCTTCCTTCCTTCCTTCCTTCCTTCCTTCCTTCCTTCCTTCCTTCCTTCCTTCCTTCCTTCTGTCTTT
>VWZI01013959.1:107078-125817 GCA_013396835.1 Psilopogon haemacephalus | reverse complement strand
CTTTTTAATATTTTTTCCTTTCCTTTTTTTTTTTTTTCTTACTTTTTTGTATTTTTTCAAGGTGGAGAAGACAAAATAATGAAAATGCCCTAGCTCATCAGTTATGAGTTTTGCTGTTGAGATTTTTTACATAGTCTCTGTGTGGTTCTGCAGAAGTCACCAATGGTCACAAATAGCTCCTTGCAGCAGGGTCTGGCATTTATTTTGCTGTAACACCCTAGGCCATTGATTTAGATGAGGTTTCCAGGCAGAAAGATGGCTATTAATTTATCTACAATATTAATGAAATTGGGCAGGAGTGGGGAACTGTTTTATCTCAAAAACCTTCACTCCTTTCCAACTTTCAACACTCTGGGATGCCTTTAGGCATCACAAGCACCTGATGTCTGGGGGTAGAACCCTGCAGGTGGACTCACAGACCGGCAAAACTTCTTTCTTCCCTCCTGCTGAGCTGGAATTAACATTCTTCTTTCAATTCCTTTGTACTGACAACCTAAAAATTAATTGCCTGTGCACATGAGAGGTGAGTGACCAGATGCCCAGGAAAGCACACCAGAATTATTGAGTGATTCTGCTTTAATTAAATGCATCAGTGAGCTGGGATTGGTGGGATCCTGTGTTTGATGCTGGTAGCATCACTGAGAGGAAGAAAAGGGATGACTGCTGCCAAGGGATGATGGAAGGTACTCAAGGAGTACAGAAAGCTGTTTTGATGCTTAGGTTCAACAAGGCCAAGTGCTGGGTCCTGTACTTAGGTCACAATGACCCAAATAATACTTCAGGGGACAAAGTAGCTATAAACTGCCTGGTGGAAAAGGACCTGAGGGTGTTGGTCAACAGCCAGCTGAACATGAGCCAGTGTGTGTGCAGGTGGCTGAGAAGGCCACCAGTATCCTGGCTTGGATCAGCAATAATGTGGTGAGCAGGACCAAAGAAGTGATCATGCTCTTGTTCTGGACACTGCTGAGGCTGCATCTCAAATACTGGGTTTGGTTTTGCCCACCTCACTCCAAGAAGGACATTAAGGTGTTAGAGCATGTCCAGAGAAGGGCAATGAAGCAGGCGAAGGTTCTAGAACACAAGTCTCATGGCAAGCAGCTAAGGGAACTGGGATTATTTAGTCTGGAGCAAAGAAGGCTGAAGACCATCTCACTCTCAACCACCTGAAATTAGGTTGTAGTGAGGTGGGGATTAATCTCTTCTCACAAGTAATAGCGATGGGACTAAAGGAAATACCTCAGATTGTCTCAGGGAGGTTTAGGTTGGATATTAGAAGAAAAGTTTTTCCTCAAGAGTGTTGTCAAGCCCTGGAACATGCTGCTCAGGGAACTGGTTGAACCACTATCCCTGGAGGTGCTTAAAAGACATGCAGATGTGGTGCTGAGGCACATGGTTTAGCGGTGACCTGACAGTGCTGGGTTAACAGTTGGACTTGATGATCTTAAAGACCTCTTCAAACCAAAATGATTCTATGATTTTATGATTTTTTGATTCTACATTGGTTCCCTTTGGAGCAATAGCCAATAACCATCAAATTCCTGGGGTGAAGCTGCAGACACACCAAGGACTCAGCTGTCTTGAGATCTCTGAGAAGGAAGAATTTTTACCAATGAAAGGGGAGCACAACAGAACAATTGTGATTTCCCTCTCAAGAGAACAGCATTTTCAACCTCTGCCTAAAGCTGCCACCATCCAAATCTTCTAAGAAGGAGGAAACTAGGGGGATCCACTCATTGTGAGTACCTGCTAAGCAGGTTCTAAGACAAGTTGGGTGAACAACTACCTCTGCCTGTCTTGATTCCCATGATATGAAAGATGGGCTGAACTAACCTCTTGTAGTAACAGCACCAAAATACATCCCTTAGTTCATGAACTGCAGTACTGATGATGGAAGGTTTCTTGCACAATCTTCAGCAAACAGTGTCATGGTGGTACCTGCCCTTACTGAATAGAACAGAGGCCACCAGATTCTAACTCATCCACTTAATCTCTGTGTGTTATACACATATTAAAAGGCACCTGTCCCTGCAACACCCTTTAGATTCTCTTGTCACTGTATTCTATTGTGACTATGCAAGAGCTCTCAGCTACTTAGTAGATGAGTTAAATGGGAGGCCACTCAGATTCCGGACTCAGAGATGACCCATCTGGAAGTTAGTTGCATGGCTTAGACATCAAGGAGTGTCGTCATGAGTACTGCTAATCCTTCAGTAATTAACTCTAGCTAAAGCGTTTCAAACTTCAGAGTCTCCAAAAAAGCAAACCCACATCACTGCTGTGGAAAATATCACTGGGGATCCCAGAGGCAGAAGTGCTGACAAAGAACTCCAGAGGAATTAGAAAAATCAGTGATCCGTGGTAAAGTGCTTCAAGGAAATTTGTGGGGCTATTTCTCAGAATGCATCAAGCACATAAAGATACAATTAATTTATGGAAATGGCTCCCTGGATGAGCTGAGAGGAGGAAGGTCCTTGGTTTGGTTTTTATGGATGAGTTGCAGAAGAGATCAGGACACTCTTCCAAAAGTTTTCATTCATCTCCTGGGCTGTTTACATTCTCTTCTAATCTTCTGGTTAGTGTGACTGCACATACCTTACCACCTGTTTTTCACCTGGATTAGGTTTGTGCTCTCTACCATAGATATAGAATCATAGAATGGTTTAGGTTGGAAGAGACCTCAAAGACCATCCTGTTCCAACCCCCTGCCATAGGCAGGGACACCTCCCACTAGATCAGGACACTCAAGACCTCATCCAGCCTGGCCTTGAACACCTCCAGGGAGGGAGCAGCCACAACCTCCCCAGGCAACCTGTTCCAGTGTCTTGCCACCCTCACTGTGAAGAACTTTCTCCTAACATCCCGTTCAAATCTCCCCTCTGCCAGTTTGAACCCATTCCCCCTCGTCCTGTCATTACAAGACCTTGTGAACAGTCCTTCCCCAGCCTTCCTGCAGGCTCCCTTCAGATACTGGAAGGTTAGGGAATCTCCCCTCTGCTAGTTTGGACCCATTAACCCTCGTCCTGTCATTACAAGACCTTGTGAATAGTCCCTCCCCAGCCTTCCTGTAGGCCCCCTTCAGATACTGGAAGGTTGCTGTAAGGTCTCCTTGAAGCCTTCTCTTCTCCAGGCTGAAAAGTCCCAACTCCCTCAGCCTGTCCTCGTAGCAGAGGTGCTACTATGTCTTTGTTATTGTGATAGAAGATGCATGGTACAATATATCTAATATATCTAGTGACTGTTTTTGTGCTGAATTTCAGGACACCCGAAAAAAAAAAAAATCAGATATTAGAAAAGAGTTGCAAGGAACTGACTGTGCTACAGGAGAACATCTACAGATCCTTAGATATTGGAGGATGATCTGTTGAGCCTTGGAGACATACTTTAGTGTAGAAATTTTTCGTCTCTCTAGCATGAAGATAAATTTATTGCAGAACTCCAGATCAAGTGCTAAAGATTTAGAAACAGTGGAAGATGGACTTCAGGTTTGGTTATCAGCTGAAACCTCAAAGGTGCCATCAACCCTTGGTAGAAGTACAATGGAAAGGCTAGGCACAGACTATGAATAGAATAACAGAGAACTGCAAGAGAGCAGTATAAAATGAAAAATAGCTTCGACACTGACAATTTTGAGTTATCCAGTCATCTTGCTCTCGATCAGCATGGGAACACCGAAAGCCCTTGTGCAGTATTAGGAATGTGGCCAGATAGGAAACTGTAGTTGAAAATTAAGAGCATGTGGAGATCCTCACTGAAGCTGAGTGCATGGAGAACTTGTAGGGCTTCCCTAATTGTAGAATCATAGAGTCATAAAATGGCAAGGTTTGGAAGGGACCTCTGGAAACCATCTAATCCAAGCCCTCTGCTAACACAGGTATGCCTGGGTCAGGGTGTACAGGAACATGTCTGGGTGGGTTTTTAAAGTCTTCAGAGAAGGAAACTCCACAACCTCTCTGGGCAGCCTGTGCTAGTGCTCTGTTGCCTTCAAAATAAGGAAGTTTTTCCTTAGGTTCAAATGAAACTTCCAGCATTCTTGTTTGTGCCTGTTACCCCTTGTCCTATCACTGGCCCACATTGAAAAGAGCCCATCCTCATCTTCATGACCTCCACGCCTTGGATATTTATATGCATTGATAAAACCCCCTCTCAGTCTTTTCTTCAGGCTGAAGAGCCCCTTGTAAGCTAGATGGTCCAGTCTTCCCAGCATCTCTGTAGCCCTCCATTGGAATTTCCAGTAGTTCCCTGTCTCTCTTGAACTGGGTCAAGAACTGCACACCATACTCCAGGGCAGACTAGAGAAAGAGGAGGAGAACCTCCCTTGACCTTCTGGCCACACTTTCCTCCATGTACCCCAGGAAATCATTTGCCTTCTTGGCCTTGAGGGCAAATCACTGGCACATAGTGAAATTGTTGTCCACCAGCACTCCCAGGTCCTTCTCTGCAGAGCTGCTTTCCAGCACATAAGCCCTTCACCTGTACTGGCACAGGAGGTTATTTCTTCCCAGATGTTGGACAGACTGAAAGAGTTGGGGCTATTCAGTTTGGAGAAGAGGAAGCTCCCAGGTGACCTTGTTGTGGTCTTCCAGTATCTGAAGGGGGCCTACAGAAAAGCTGGGGAGGGACTTTTTAGGCTATGAGGTAGTGAGAGGACTAGGGGGAATGAGGCAAAGCTGGAGGTGGTGAGATTCAGACTGGACATGAGGAGAAAGTTCTTCACCATGAGAGTGGTGAGACCCTGGAATGGGTTGCCCAGGGAGGTGGTTAAGGTCCCTGGAGGTGTTTAAGGCCAGGCTGGATGAGGCTGTGGGCAGCCTGATCTAGGCTAGGGTGTCCCTGGGCATGGCAGAGGGGTTGGAATTAGATGATCCTTGTGGTCCCTTCCAACCCTGACTGATTCTATGATTCTATGACTCTATGCTTTCCCTAGATGAACTTCATGAGATTAATCTCTGCCCACCTCTCCAGCCTGGCCAGATCTTGCTGAGTGGCAGCACAAAATATATGCATTTATTTACCGGGGCAGCTCAGGGCAGTGGCCCACATCTCATGTGGTATCTCAATGCCTGAAGGTATGGACATGATCATCTGGCAAAGATCAGCTGCAGCCCAGTTAAGTGGAAAGTGAGCAGCCATCTATCACATCTAAAGCAAACGATCCCTCTGTCTTTTTATGTGCCCACAAAGATCCTGGTTTTCTGCACCGCTCCTTTAATTTTTATGTTTTTCTGCTTATTTCTGTGGTGCACATAAACCTGCAGTCTGTTCATAAAAATATAAGATCACAGCGTGGTCTGCTTTATAGCCACAGATCTACGCAGGCGCACAATGCTCTTCCCAGCATGCAAGAATGAATACATTCTGGGGAAATTTTTCATTGTTGCCTTTATGAGCTTCAAGATTAAAAAAAAAAACAAAAAAACCAAAAAACCCCCACCAAAACCCCAAACCAACAAACCCAAAACAAAAAACCCCTACAAACAAATAAAACCCAGCCAAATAAAAACCCTCAACCTCAAAAACTAATAAATAATTTATTCCAATTAAATTGCTGTTTACTATGCTGCATGATACGAGGGTGGTGAGACACTGGAATGGGTTGCCCAGGGAGGTCATGGCTGCTCCCCCCCTGGAGGTGTTCAAGGTCAGGCTGGATGAGGCCTTGAGTGACCTGTTCTAATGGGAGGTGTCCCTGCCTATGGTGGGGGGTTGGAACTGGATGATCTTTGAGGTCTCTTCCAACCTAAACCATTCTATGATAGACTTTAGCTAGCCCAGCCCAGTCAGCACACAGGATGCTGGACATCTTCTCTGCCTTGTCTCGTTATTTCTGTATTTTATTGAGGGAATCCATGAAATTCCTGTGTGTTCACGTGCATACATGTGAGAGCATGTGTATGTGCATGCATGTGAGAGCATGTGTACATGAAGGCAAGAAGGAGGATAAAAGAAACATGATTTTTTTTTTCTATCTTTGCATGCTTTCTGCCTCCGTGTAAGAAAGATCTCACCCTCTGGTCCAGAATCTTTTTATAACACAGCAGAAATGATGGATTCATGATGCATTCAAGGTTAGGCAATGGTTTTACATTAGAGAAGGGTTGATTTAGACTGAACATTAGGAAGAAGTTCTTTACTATGTGAATAGCGGAACACTTGAACAGGTTTCCCAAGGAGGTGATGGAAACCTCATCCTGGGAGAGATTGAAAATAAGGCTGGATGGGGCTCTGAGCAACTTGATCTAGTTGAGGATGTCCCTCCTTACTGCAGAGCTGTTGGACTAGCTGATTTTTAAAGCAGCCTTCCAACCCAGTGCATTCTGTGATTCAATGACCCCTCTTGAGAATAGGACTGGTCACCAGTGGTCAGCAGAGTTCCTGGGGAGCTTTTCATTTCATCCTAAAGAGGCATTTAAAACGCTCCGCATGAGTGGTATCTTCTTTATATATACATCTGCCTATAGTGTAAAGATGTGTGGTTTTTAATGTAGCTGAGCATAATAATCTGGGTCTGTGTGCTTTTATAACTGGCACAGTACAGTTTTTCTCACTGTGCACACACAGGATGGGAGGGATGCTGTATGTCTATCTACATGTGTCTAACCACAAGACACATGACTGTACTGGCACTGTGGTTTAACCTCAGCCGGCAACTAAGCACCCAGTGGGAATCAGGAAAGTATCAGAAGGATAAAAATGAGAAAACTTTTATCTGAGTTAAAACCAGCTTAATAAGTAAAGCTAAAGCCACGTGTAAGCAATGCAAAACAAGGATTTCATTCACCACTTCCTGTGAGCAGATGTTCAGCTCTTTCCAGGAAAGCCAGGCTCCATCGTGCTTAACAGTGTCTCAGGAAGGTAAGTGCCAGCACTCTGAATGTACCCCACTTCCATCTTCTTTCCTCAGCTTTGTAATCCAATCATGATGTCTGGAATATCACAGAATTACAAAATCATTTTGATTGGAAGAGACCTGTAAAATCATTGGGCCCAACCATTACCAAACTCTGTCAAGTCTGGTGCTAAATCATGAATCATGTCCCTCAGCACCACATTTCTGTCTTTCCCACCACGTCCCTGGAGAGCCTGTTCCAGTGTTTCAGAACCCTTTCAGGGAAGAAATTTCTTCTAATATCCAGCTTAAACCTCTGCTGGTGCAACTTGGGGCCATTTCCTCTCATCCTATCATTTGATACTAAGAAGAAGAGAGTGACCCCCACCTTATTGCAACTTCCCTTCAGGTAGTGGTTGAGAGTGAGCAGGTCTCCTCTGAGCCTCCTTTTCTCCAGACTAAACAACCCCAGTTCCCTCAGATGTTCCTCATAAGACTTTGGACAGCTCCCCAAGTTCCTCTGGTCAGATGGGGTCAGCTGTCCTGGTTATGTCTCCTCCCAACATCTTGTTCATGCCCAGCCTACTCCCTTATGGGGTGGAGTGAGGAGCAGAAAAGGCTTTGACTCTGTGTAAGCACTGTTCAGCAATAGCTAAAACATCCCTGTGTTACCGGCACCATTTTCAGCACAAATCCAAAACAGTCCCATCCCAGCTACTGGGAAGAAAATCAACTCTATGCCAGCCCAAACCAGCACGAGTGTCTGTATGTTACACGGGGTGATAAAGCCCTTGGTAAAAAGCAGAAGGAGAAGAAAACAGGAATGAGTCTGTGTCTCTTCCTTGAGGATGTGTCTTAGAAATATTAAAAAGTGATGTTCAGTGTCACCTTCTCAGTTTGCTGAGGAGTTAGGATTACCGATGAGCTAACATCTTGCTCTGTGTTCCGTGGTTAAAGCTCTAAGGCTTGGATCCATGTGGCCATTTTTTGCTCTCCTCGGGAAATTATCTCAAGTTGCACCAGGAGAGGTTTAGGTTGGATATTAGCAGAAATATTTTCACCGAAAGAGTTCTCAAGCATTCAGCAGGCTCTCCATAGAGGTAGCTGAATCCTCATCCCTGAAAGTGTTCACAAGACACAGAGATGTGGTGCTGAGAGATATTGTTTAGCACCAGACTTCACAGAGTTAGAGAATGGTTGGACTCTATCTTCAAGACCTTTTCCAACCATGATGATTCTAAGATTTTGTGAAGCTCTGCCCACATCAGTGCTGATAAGGGTATTGTCCCACCAATGTTTGCATCCTGGTGAACTTCCTACCCAGTGTTGGAACTTGGTCATGGAAATTGTCCCACAATCCTCGGTATTGATGCTTGATTTACACATGGGGGCAGGAGACAGAGCGCAAATACATTTTGTTGTTATATTAGCAACTGAGCTGTTGGCCTAGGCTTTAAGGAAGTGTTTTGCTTCTGACCTCCAAGGTAAATAACGTCTCATTTTTTTCCTCTTTGTTATTCTGATCTTTGGGAGATCAATGAATTTAATCTCCAATGCCTTGAAGCTGCTTTCTCCCTGTTTTTTTGGTTTGTTTTTTTTTTTTGCTACTCTTGCCCATTTAAACTTTGCCCAAAATGTCTTTTACTACTTGTTTGCAGCAGGGTACAACACAGTAGGATTCTTTCCTCAGCAGGGGACTCTTGCCATATAAATAAAATAGTAGAGATAAATGATTGCTTTGCCACTGGGCTTGTTCAGTGGCTGATGCTTAAATGAAAGAAGAAAAACCACAGATTTGTGCTGAGATGCGTGTTGTGCAAAGCAAGGATTCGGGAAGAGGAATGCCTGAGCTGTTCCCTTGCTAATTCCAGCAGTGGGTTTGCACTGGCAAAAAAAGGACTAAAACCTGAGAAAGGAGATGAGAATTAAGGGAAACAAAAAAGTGGGGAGCAAACAGGGCTTCAGATCTTTGTCGCTCTAGATTATTGCTGCCAGGTGCTGAGGCACGTTCTGTATGATTTCCATTTCCAAGTGAGCCTGGATCTGTGTTTCTTTTAATGTGCCATGGCTACTTCTCCTGACCTCCTTTACGCTGCCTATTACCTCAGCTCTGCTTCCCCTCCTTTCTGATCGAATTACTAAAGCACACAGTGGAGTCTCTTGGCTCAACAAAATTTAATGACAGTGACAACAGAAGAGGATAATAAAGATAAATCAGCTGCTCCCAGGAAGGAGAGATGAAGTAACAACAGAGTGAGTTAGAAGGCTACAGCATAAAGTGACCCTGGCAAGGTTCTCATCATCCCTTTAATCTCAATGTCTGCATTTCTTCTGCTTTTTGGGGAATTTGACAGGGTAGAGTAGAGAGCAGAAGGGACTGAGGCACTAGAGATTTCTGCCTTAGGCATGCACATGCTGGTGACCTTTGGGCACATCTCTTCAGCATCTCTTCCCAAGGCTGTAGGTTGAGAACAGCCTCTGAGAAGTCTTTCATTAGGCAGATTTTAAACATATCACCTATGGGGTTTTCTTCTCATCTGTAGCCCTGATAAACTAGGGTGATCCACACATTTAGTAAAGGGAAATAGTATTTGTAGAGGAACTCCAGTAAAAGGTCCTTTTTTTTTTTTTTTTTTTTTTTTTTTTTTTTTTTTTTTAATTCTGTCCTCACAGTGGAAGCAGGCTTATGTCCTTGTTTATCAAGGAAAACATGCTTGACAGGAGTGCTATGAGAGGTTGAGACTCATGTCTAGCCTTGCCCAGGTTAAATGTGGGGTCTAGGGCATTCAGAGTGTGATCATAGAATCTAAGAATCACTAAGTTTGGAAAAGACCTTTAAGATCATGAGGTCCAACAAACCCAACAAACATGACCACCAAACCATGTCCTGAAGCTTCACATCTCTAGACTTCTTGAACACCTCCAGGGATAGTGACTCCACCACCTCCCTGGGCAGCCTGTTCCAACTCTCTCAATAAAGAAGATTTTCCTAATGTCCAATCTAAACCTTCCCTGGCACAACTTAAGCCATGTCCTCTTGTCCTATTGCTAGTTACTTGGGAATGAAGAGCATCTCATCTTCTGAGTACAGAAGAGGTAGTAATCAAGCTGGATCTGAACTTCACGCTTCACTTAGACCTCAGATGGGAAACCAGCTTCTGGGGTTGCAATATTTGTACATACCACCTCCTCCTCCCTCTTAAAAGCAAGCAGGGACACAGCCTGTAATGACTGTGCCTATTTCAATTGCTTGTCTGACATTCACCATGTTTCCAGTTTCAGAGCATTTAGTGTTTAATGATAACTGCTGAAAAAAAACCCCACTCTGCTAATTGCAATCACATTCCTCGCCTCTCCCTTCTCACCAGGTTGTTAAATTGTTAAACGTTTGTTGCTCTGATCTAAACAGCTGAGCACGAAACAGTGAGCTGTAGTTGAGACCTCCTGCAATCTCAATAAACTTAATGGACATCCTCAAAAACTTTAACTGGGAAGATTTAGTTCCCAAACAAGAAGGAAACAAACACCCAGAGCAGCTTCGGCTGCCTGTTGTCCCTCATTTTGCCAGAAACAGCTGTTCATGCTGGGATTAGCTCAGAGATTTGTACTGAGCAGGGGCTGACTCACACGAACAAAATCAGGAGATCATTACGTCTCAGTGCAGGCTCCAACTGCTTCAGGCTGCACAGTGAGAGAGAAAATTAACTGGAGTGGGATCCTGATCTTGCAGAAGCACTGCACAATTTCCGTACGTGACAGAGGAGCAGGAGAAGGGAGCACCTCTGCTCTGCAGGTCTTGGGATGGACCTCCATTCTAGGGGGATGGAGGAGACAGAGGTGGCTTGTCATAGTAATTGTCTTGCTTTTCTTCAAAGGAGCCCACTTGTTCAGGATTCATGTCATGCTCAGAAGAGGAAGAGCAAAATGGATTCTCTTACAAAGAACTTAATTACCCAGAAATTCCACATCTTTCTGGACACTGAGGGTAGCATTGCTGGTGTAAGGAACAAACTAGGTCCCCATCATATCTGTCATAGAATCATAGAATTGTTTTGCCTAGAAGAGACCTTAAGATCACCAGTTCCAATCATTAACCCATCACTGCCAGGTCACCACTAAACCATGTCCCTCAGCACGACTATTAAGGTAGATTGCAGCATCTTCACCCTCATATGTTCTTTGCTTCTAAGGATAATATCTGGCTTAGGTTAGAGGCATTGTCTTGGTTGGTAAAATGAGCGTTATGGATTGGGAGGTCATGTTGAATTAATAAGAGCTGGTGAAACCTGCCAGTGGAGAGCACATGCAGAAGCTCAAGACAACATCAGATGAGTGCTCTCCATCCTCAGCTGATTGTAGCCCTATCAATAGGACAGTTTAAGAGAGCAGCTGTGGCTTTAGCCACAGTATGTGGCTTTGTAACAGCTCGTTTTCTAACAATGAGGAAAGCTCTGGAGGGGAGGAGCTTAAAAGGTTGCTTGGACAGTCTTGCACAGCAAAGCTCCTCTCTCCTCATCCTGGTCAGAGGATAGCTTGTGCAGACTCTTTTTAGAAGTCCCGAGTAGCCCAGAGGGCTTCACCAGACAATCACCCCCAATTTAATGCTCCCCATTCAACCCTGTAGCATAATAAACGACTCAAAATAACCAGTAGGCCTGAGACAGTGCAGTCTGTACTTTCATCACTTTAATCATCTACTGATGGCTGATGCTAAGTCTTTTTATTTCTCCTCAGTTGTGTGGGTTTTTTTACTCTACTCATGAAAAACTCTCTAATGTCATGGCCCCACTAAAGCTCAGAACACCAAAGACCGTAGGAAATGAGTACTGACAAGACATAGAGTTAAGTAACTCAGTCTGAAGATGGTGTTTATGAACCATCCAAACTGACCTTGTGCCTTTTGCCCAAGTGTGACCACAGTGCATGCGATTATGAGTGCAGACAGGACAAAATGCTGTCACCTCCAAGGAGGCTTGTTCACAGCAGCAATGTGTGGGGCAGCCAGCTGAAGGACACAGAGCCCAGCTGAAATGACAGGAGCAGGTTCAGCAGCGTGCAATGACTTCACACCTTGGTTTGCTATAATTAATGCTCTTGAAGTCCAGTATACCCTTCCATATTAGCCAATGACTTGGAGTTAGAATCATAAAATGCACTAGGTTGGAAGGGACTTTTAAAGGTCACGTAGTCCATTCCCCTGGAAGTAAGCAGAGACATCCACAACTAGATCAGGTTGCTCAGAGCCCCATCAAACTTGACCTTGAATGTCACCAGGGCTGGGGCCTCTACCACTTCCATGTGTTCCACCAGGCTCACGGTAAAGAAATTAAGAACTTGAGAGTTAACATGAGAGTTTTACTTAATAGTGAAGAACTTTTAAAGTTGTGTTTTGCTGCTCAGCCTTACCAGTCCTGCCTTGCAGCAGTTATATATGCATACTGGTGTTACACATACGGGTGTATACATGCTGGCACCTTCTCTTTCATCTGTAGTGGAGAAACTGATGAAGGTTTGTATTTCCCCTGTGTTAAGTCAGACAGTGCTGTTTGGGGCACTTTGCAGAAGTAATTCATTACTTGTCATCTTGCAGAGTGAGGGCAATGTAAGGCTCTGCCACATGCCATATTGATCCCTTGACTTGATTAGCCGGGGTATCGAGTACCCCTGCTTTTCTAATCTAATTAATGTAAGATAAATACTCCATGTTGGGACCTGAAGTCACGTTCTAAGAGTAATCAGGGAGTGGGACTGATTAAAACCAGAAGGCTTCAGGGATAATTTATGGACTACTTGACACTGCTGGCAGGTTGGGGTATTTCGAAGGGCTCCGTGTGGTCTCTGCCTCAAAACTGCGTCTTTGGTGGGCTTCACGTTCAAATTCCTCATCATCCCTCAGCACAATAGCTTTAAGCTTCAAGGGCTCTAATCTCTAGGGTCAGACACAACCGCGGGTTCTAGACATCAGGTTTTCAGTGGGACAGTATGCCACATAGGCAG
Source organism: Psilopogon haemacephalus (assembly GCA_013396835.1). Taxonomy (NCBI): domain Eukaryota; kingdom Metazoa; phylum Chordata; class Aves; order Piciformes; family Megalaimidae; genus Psilopogon; species Psilopogon haemacephalus. Next base: position 112,994 of record VWZI01013959.1, on the reverse strand, counting down.
ACAAGACACTTCATTTATGACCATAAGAAAATCGCCAAATGCCATGGTTGATAAAATTATGCAGCACCAGACATGTGAAAGCTTTGCTCTTGTTCAGAAATCTGTAAGCAAACAGTAATGAATTGATTAAGATGTAACTCAAATCCAGATTGTGCCTGTTTCTGTCCAGGTCTTGGTGTTTCAAGACAAGTGAATGTTCTGGATCTATAGGTATAACTGGCCTAGGCAAGGTGGCAATGTTAATTCATGTGACATGAATTAATTAACTCATCCCCACAAGGAGATGTGTAACAATTACTATTGTGATGAAGTAGGGAAAGAGGCAGAAGAAGATGTCATGGCCACCTGAAGTGAGTGTGTGCTGCAGGTTTGGTGAGCTCTTTGAGATGAGCTTATTGTCAGTCATGTCCTAAGGTAAATCCTTTCCCTTACGGGAAGAAGCTTGTCATCAAGGGTGCATCTTCCCTTTGCTTTGTGTTGTCCTTTATCATTGAGGGCTCCTATGATACTTTGGCCAGATGATGCTTAAACTCCCACACCTTGATGAACATCGTCATCTGCGCATCCTTCCTGAGCCTGGCAGCACATTGCAACAGAGAACAGACAGGCTGTGGAGAAGAAATTAAGAATGAAAGAGTGGGAACCTAGTGTAGCCTATGGAGAAACTGGTCCTGAATGTCTCTGCCTGTGGCAAAATCTTTTTTGAATGTCCTTGGTGTCCACCAAAGAGACAAGAATCTCCTGTGAGATAAATGTCTTACAAGGAATGGCTGAGGGAGCTGGCATTTTTTAATCTGGAGAAGAGAGGGCTAAAGGAAGACCTCATTTTACAGCTCCTGGAGTGGAATTTAGAGTGAAGTGAGGGTTGGCGTGAAGTGGGGGGGTCAGCCTCTTCTCCCTAGAATCAAGTGACAACAAGAGCAAACAGTCTCAAGTTGTACTAGGGGAGGTTTAGATTGGATATTAGAAAATATTTCTTTACTGAAGCAATGGTCAGGCATTGGAACAGGCTGCCCAGGGAAATGGTGGGGTCACCATCCCCAGTGGTGTGCAAAGACACGTAGGCATGGCATTCTGGGACATGATATAGTGGCCATGTTGATGCTGAGTTGATGTTTGGACTTGACGATCGCAAAGGTCTTTTCCCACCTTAATGATTCTATAAAGAAGGGTACAGTGGGCAGTGAGGGTAGGGCCATGGTCCATCTCTGCTGATTGCAATCACACCATGCTTGGGATGGCGTGAAAGCATTTCAGGGCCTGGGGAGCAGGGCCATGGAGTCACCGATGGCAGTGGCAGTGCTGTTTATTCCAATCTCCCTCCTTTGCATATGAGTGTTCCCAGGCGAGAGCACAGCCAATGCAGCCGGGGAAGGCAAGGGCAAGTTCAGCAGCAGGATGTAATTGCATTTTCCTCCACAATTGCCCCCGGGGCTGAGCCAAGGTCCTTCTGTGCCTGTCTTTCTCCTCACAATGCATCATAGAGAATTGGTGTAAAATCCAGTTAAAAGGCCACTCTCGGGTCTCAGCTGCTGCAGCATAAATTGCGGGTGAATTTTTTTTCCCTCTCCCGTGTACGCCTGACGGGTTTTGTCATCCAGCCCCAGATGGCTGGGGTGTGTTTCTTCTCTCAGCTTGGTCATTGGTCTCTCATCACAGCCCTTGCTAGCTGCTTGTGAGCTCTTTCTGAACAAGGCTGCACTCGAGGCTCTGTGTTTTACAGCAGTGTCATTACTGAAAGATATCTCTCCCTACATGTGTAAAAGGGAGCCCGAGATTGATGGGGTGTTGGAGCAGGTAATCACAAATCCAGCTGCCCCGAGGTAGCTGACAACAGAGATGGTGCAGGGCAGGGGAGAAAGGGTAGTGGGGCCTGAGGGAGCTTTGTAGGGTGCATTTATCACACTGTTGGCAGAGAGTTGCAATTTATATGGACGAAGCATAAATCCTCTTCCTGTTGTACGAGGCTCCGCATGGGCAGCTGAGCATCTGGGTATGCTGTGATGTTGGAACTTGGGGCCTGAGATGGTGCTGCTGTGGTCATCCTGCCAGCTCTCAGACTTCTTTTTGCCTGTTTTTGCATTGCCTCTTCCCTTTCACCTTTTGATAACCCCTATCCTCTGCCCACCTAAAAGCCATCCCCTGTTTTGGCTCGTACAGCAACGCCGGCTCTGTTGAGGAAGGTGTAAGAGAGCAGAGAGGGAATTTCCCTCTACTTTGCTTCACCATGAGACATCTCCAGTGGACTTTCTGAATCCAGTGAAAAAAATCTGCTTTCTCCTCACCAAGCTATTCAACTTGAGCAGTTTCTGCTCTAGTACTGCTCTCAGTATTTCCAAAGATATTTGTCTCTGTGTGTCACTGTCATCCTGGTGGTGGTTTGGGGGCACAAATGTTGCTTTCAGGGATGCTTGGGCCCTTTTGGATTAGGATATGACTGTTTCAGAGCATGGCATTCTCTCTCTAGGGGTGGATTTACTGGAGATATGGATGTTGTCATACTGGTTCTTGCTCAGTTACTTGCTGGTCCTCCTCAGCCTCCCCAACTATCTCTCTCTCTCTCTCTCTCTCTCTCTATATATATATATATATATATATAATTTATCTTTATGTATATCAGCTATATCTATGTAGCATCTATACCTATATCTACATCTATATCTACTTATTTACATAGAATCACAGAATGTTTTGGATTGGAAGGTCATCTCATTCCAAACTCTTTGCCACAGACACCTTCCACCATACCAAGCTATATCCACAACTTCCCTGGGCAACTTATTGCAGTGTCTCACCACTCTCACTGTAAAGAACTTCTTCCTAATATTCAGCCTAAACCTACTGTCCTCAAGCTTAAATTCATTCCCATTCATCCTATCAATATAAGCCCTTGTAAAAAAAGTCTCTCCCCAGATTTCTTAAAGGCTCCCTTCAGGTACTGGAAGGGTGCTATAAGATGTCCCCAGAGCCTTCTGTTCTCCAGGCTGAACAACCCCAGCTCTTTCATCCTGTTCCCACAAGGGAGGTGCTTCAGCCCTCTGGCCACCTTGGTGGGCCTTGTCTGAACTCACTCCAGCAGTTCTATATCATTCTTGTGTTGGGGACCCAGAACTGGACACAGTACTCAAAGTGAGATCTCATGAGAGGAGAATAGAGGGGGAGAATCACCTTCCTCATCCTTCTGGTAACACTTCTTTTGATGCAGCTCAGGATACCATCCTTTGTGCACCCTGGTTTCCACTTCCAATTGACAAATGTAGATTTGCTATTTGGTGAGAATTTGCAGACACACACAGGTGGAGCAATCCTAAGACTTTGAAATAAACCTTGGAAATGAAATAATAAATAAAGGCTCTTTTCTCCATGCATGCTACGTGTTGCTCCAGCAAATGCTGAATAAATGACCGAGTTCTGCGGTAATAAATCTTTCATGAGATTAGGACCATGTGAACTTCAGCGATTGTGTGGGGAATGTATAAATTTCACATGCAGATATAGTGTTAATAAAAAAAAAAAAAAAAAGAAAAGAAGAGAGAAAGTAATCTTTAGATTAGTTATTAACTTTGGAAACACTTGATGAGTTTTGATTCATTAAGTGTTTCACATTCTTGTTAATTTAATAAGTACCAATGAGGCTGTAATGTAAGACAACAATCAGTAATTTGGAGGGGGGAAATAATAAAGTAGTCATTACACAGCAGAATGTTTAATCAAAGGATGTGGAAACTTACAGTTTCACATTAATTTGAAAAGGTTGGAGATTTAAAATTAATATTAGCTCTGACAGAGGGAGGCTTTCCCTACAAGCAGATAGAGCTTATATAATTGCTTAGAACAGAATTCAAATGTCTGTAATGTTAATGGCTTCACCTCTTTAACTGGATCCCCAGGCTCCATAGGTAGAATAGAAATGGAGCTAAAACTGTTGTGGTCGTTCAGATCCTGAGGTAAAACTCAGGTGTGGAATTTTGGCAGCACTCAGCAAATTGCAGTTTTTGCTGTTTTTCTTAAACTCCATGCAAAGCTCCTGGCTTGGGGAAGAGTGGCTGGAAAGATGCCCAGTGGGAAAGGACATGGGGGTATTGGTTGGCAGCTGAAGATGAGCCAAGAAGGCCACCAGTGTCCTGGCTTGGATCAGCAATAGTGTGGCCAGCAGGAATGGAGAGATAATTGTCCCCTTGTGCTTGCCATGGGTGAGGCTGCACCTTGATTATTGGGTTTGTTTTGGGCTCTTCACTCCAAGAAGGACATCAAGGTGTTTGAGTGTGTCCAGAGAAGGGCAATGAACGTGGGCAGTGTGCCCAGGTGGCCAAGAAGGCCAGTGGCATCCTGACCTGTATCAGAAATAGTGTGGCCAGCAGGACCAGGGAAGTCTTTCTGCCCCTATACTCAGCACTGCTTAGGCCACACTTTGAGTACTGTGTCCAGTTCTGGGCCTCTCAATTTAAAAAAGATGTTGAGGTACTTGAATGTGTCCAGAGAAGGGCACCAAGGCTGGTGAGGGGGCTGGAACACAGCCCTGTGAGGAGAGGATGAGGGAACTGGGGGTGTTGATCCTGGAGAAGAGAAGGCTTAGGGGAGACCTCATTGCTCTATAACTACCTGAAAGGAGGTTGTAGCCAGGTGGGGTTGGTCTCTTCTGCCAGGCACCCAGTGACAGAACAAGAGGGCACAGCCTCAAACTGTGGCAGGGCAGGTTTAGGGTGGACATTAGGAAGAAATCCTTCATGGAAAGAGTGATTGGGATTGGAATGGGCTGCCCGGGGAGGTGGTGGAGTCACCATCCCTAGAGGTGTTTGAAAGGAGGCTGGACGAGGTACTTAGTGCCATGGTTTAGTTAATTAGCAGGGTTAGGTTGGACTTGATGATCCTGGAGGTCTCTTCCAACTTGGTTGATACTGTGTTGAAAGGTCCAGAGAACAAGTCCTGTGAGAAGTGGCTGAGGGAATTGGAATTATTTAGCCTGAAAAAGAGAAGGCTGAGAGGAGACCTTCTCACTCTCTACAGCTCCCTGAAAGGAGATTGTACTGAGGTGGGAATTGGTCTGTTCTCCTGAGTAGCATATTACAGGATGAGTTGTGGCAAGTTGTGTCAGGTGAGGTTTAGACTGAACATTAGGAAAAAATTATTTGCCAAAAGAATTGTCAATCCTTGGAACAGGCTGCCCAGAGCAGTGTTTGAACCAACATCCCTGGAGGTATTTCAAAAGCATGTAGATGTGCTGCTGAAGGACATGGTTTAGAAGCAAACTCTGTAGTGTTAGTTTAGTGGTTGGACTTGGTGATCTTCAGGGTCTTTTTCAGTCACAACAATTATGGAGAGCAGGCTGAGAATTCTGGGGATGTTCAGCCTGGAGAAGAGAAGGCTCCAGGAAGACCTTCTTGTGGCCTTTCAGTACTCAAAAGGGCCTATCAGAAAGACGGGGACAGACATTTGAGCATTTAGAAAGGAAGATTTGGACTACTAAGGAAGGGATGTTTTATGCTGAGTGTGGTGAGGCAGTAGATACCCCATCCCTGGAACTGTTCCAGGTGAGTTTTTTTGGGACTCTGAACAACCTGATCTCATTGAAGATGTCCCATGCTCACTGCAGAGAGGGTGGACTAGATGGCCTTTAGAAGTTGTTTCCAACCAAATCATTCTGTGTTTCTATATTTTTGTATTTTTATCTGTGCCTGTAAGAGTGTGTTCGTAGCATAGAGAAGAAAAGGGGCAGATGGACACTGCTGCTGAGTGTCCAACTCCAAGGTAATGAAACTAAGTCATTGCAAAAGTATTTCTGAAGCAAGAACAGTTTGATGCATCCTCCTTATAGCTGCTGATGTTTCATGTTGACCTGGGCAAGTCCCATAATTCATAGAATCATAGAATGGTTTAGGTTGGAAGGGACCTCAAAGATTCCAACCCCTTCCTCCC
>VWZI01013959.1:21485-79953 GCA_013396835.1 Psilopogon haemacephalus | reverse complement strand
GGGGGGAAAGGAACCAGAATGCAGGGTATGGAGAATGAGGGGAATTACAGATGATAAAGGGAAAAGAGATCAAAATACACAAAATAGAAATACAACCCGTGGGAAAGGATTTGAGTCCAAATGCTGGGATGGATGATGTGATGTTGGATGAAGCAGGATGCAGGCTTTTTGTGATGAAATGCAATTAGTTAGAGTTCCAAAGGTAAAAGCATGGTATTTCTCCACGTTTGCTGGGGAGCACGTGGTTGTCTGGCAGTAGAACAGCAAGGAGTTGGCCAGGCAGGCAAGACAAAAGAGAGAGAGAGGAGACAAGATGTCCATTCCATTTTATAGCAGCCCTTGGCAGGAAGGGCTGGAGCACCTCTGCTATGAGGACAGGCTGCTGAAAGAGTTGGGGCTTTTCAGCCTAGAGAAGAGAAGGCTTCCAGGAGACCTAACAGTAACCTTTCAGTATCTGAAGGGGGCCTACAGGAAGGCTGGGGAGGGACTATTCACAAGGTCTTGTAATGACAGAACGAGGGGGAATGGGTTCAAATTGGCGGAGGGGAGATTTGAACGGGATGTTAGGAGGAAGTTCTTCACAGTGAGGGTGACAAGACACTGACACAGGTTGCCCAGGAAGGTTGTGGCTTCTCCCTCCCTGGAGGTGTTCAAGGCCAGGCTGGATGAGGTCTTGAGTGACCTGATCTAGTAGGAGGCGTCCCTGCCTATGACAGGGGCTTGGAACTGGATGATCTTTGAGGTCTCTTCCAACCTAAACCATTCTATGATTCTATGATTCTATGAAGTGGGCAGTCCTTGGCAGAAAGTGGGAGGGGGCTAAATGTGATACCTGTGGGAAAGTCAGACCACCCCCAGGGAGGAGTCAGAAGGCTCCAGGTGGACTTAACCCTTGACTGTAGGTGACTGCATTAGCAGAGGGGTTGGAGTAGATGATCTCCAGAGGAGATCTCTTACAACCTTCACTATTGTGAAATTCTGTGATAATGCACTTGAAAGGTAGGTGGAAATCTAGAGGACACTAGCAGGTAACAGACAGCATCAGAGGAAGCAGCAGTGTTGGTGGAGGTTTGTTTGCTTGCCCTTTTTCTGTTTTCAAAGACAGTAGCAATTGCACATGCAAATGCCTCCGTCTCTGACAGTGGGATCAGCTGAGAATATTTTCACATGGTACTGGCAGGGAGTTCTGTTGAGATGTCACATCATCACATAACCACGATTTAGTGAATAATCCGTGATGTTCAATCTAGCAACATGATGGTTTCGAGCCAGATGAAGAAAAGTGGCATCCTCTTGCTTGCAGCCAGGCAACAAAAGGGATGGAATTTAAGTGGGGAGCAACATATGCTTTTGAACCTTAAATAGACTGGTCTTTTAAAACGAAGAGGAAGAGTGGTGATTCCTCATGCTGGAATCCTTCCTGGCCAAATATCACATTTGCAATCTTCAGCCTTTCCTTAAAGTTTAACCGAAAAAAATGAAAAAGAGAGAGAGAGAGAGAAAAGAACAGCTTCTCTAGCAAATACCTCCTCTTGAGGCCTAGGCTTAAACCTCTAGGATGGATTAAAGAACACCTCCTCAAACCAGCCTTCATTTTGGAGAAACAAATTCAAGATAACTGGAACTGTCACTGTGGGGGGTTTTTTTGTGTCCTATGTTTTTGATTTTGGGGTTTTTTTTTGAGTGATGTTTCTGGGTTTGATGTTTTGTAGTTTACCTTTTTGTGTTGTTGGGTGGGTTTTGTTGTTTTGGGGTTTGGGGGTTTTTTTGGTTGGTTGGTTTGATTTTTTTTTTTTCTTTTTCCCTTGGTTTGGGTTTTTTTACATCTTTGCTAGCTACATGCAGTGTAAAATATGTAAATTATGGCTTTCCAAAAGTGAACGGACTTATGGCACAGAGACACTCATGTGTAATGATACGGGAGAAAAAGGCAGACAAATTTCTCCCTGCAGTGACTTTTCCTTACCATGAGGATCTTCCCACTGAGATGGGGCTATCTCTGATGGAAGTGTCCTATCCTGTTTTAATTTCCCTATCAAGATGATTCTGCAATGCAGAGTTTCTCGACAAATTAATAATTTTCCCTAAAACTTCTAATCCATCTTTAGTGATGACTTTGTCTTCTTTTGACTCCTCTCCCATACCTTGTTGTGTCATTCTTGAGACTTACTTCTCCAGGAAGGGATGCTATTGTTGGTCTGTTTCTTCCTCAGTAGCATAATGATGGACTGGCTACATCTTGCCTGGCCCAGCTGCACTGGGCACAGCGAGATGTGGATCAGGTCCAGAATTATCTGCAGGCTGGAACACCTCTCCTGTGAATAAAGGCTGAGAGAGTTGAGGTTGTTCAGCGCAGTGAAGGCAAGGCTCCAGGGAGACTTCCCTTGCCACCTTTCCATACTTAAAGGGAGCCTGTAAGTAAGATGGGGGGCAGACTTTTTTTTAACAGGGCCTGTTGTCACAAGACAAAGGGTGATGGCTTTAAACTAAAATAGAAGATGTAGAATAAATGGACTTTTTTTTTACAGTGAGGATAGTGAGACTATGGCACATGTTTCCCAAAGAGGTGGTAAGATGCCCCATCCCTGGAAATGTTCCAGATCAGGTTATGTGGGGATTTGAGCAACCTGCTCTAGTTGAAGATCACCCTACTGGCTGCAGGGGAGGGTGGACAAAATTACTTTTAAAGGTCCCTTCCAACCCAAATCATAGAATCATAGAATGGTTTAGGTTGGAAGGGACCTCAAAGATCATCTAGTTCCAACCCCCCCACCATAGGCAGGGACACCTCCCACTAGAACCATTCCATGATTCTATTATTCCATGATTCTATTATTTTATGTTTTCAGCTGAGAAAACATCTTCTAATAGGGGTAAGTATGAACATGTAGAAGAAGAGAGAAAACAGTGATACAGTCTCTATTTCCAGTACCTTGTGGCTTAGCACTTCAGGAAGCAGAAATGGACTCCTTGCATTTCGTATAAGCTACCCACCTCTTCTGTTTCATTTTCCTTGCCAGTCTCTTTATTTCCTTGACCAATCACCTGTGCAGGAAGTGTTTTATTCTCTCCTTGATTCTCCTCTATACTTAGAAACCCCCCAGGGGAACTGGGGAGAGGTGAGCATAGAGATTTTCTGTAGTCTCTGAGAGTTGTTAACAGATAAAATCAGAGCTATTAGGCTGCACAGTGCCATTTGATAGACCCACCTCTTTCATATGTTTAGATCTCCTGTTCATCCCAGGTCCTTCCTGCAGATGTGCCATTAAACTTTCTCCCTGAAAGAGTCAGACATTTCTAATAGAAGCCAATAGGTCTCTTGCCCCAGTGACACCTGTACCTTATTAGCTTCATGTTTTCTGCTGCACTCTATCCCTGGATGAGGATAGTGTCCTCACTTTACAGCAACAGAATATGCCAGACTTCTGCTTTACAAGGGGACTGGTTCACAGGGTGGATGTAGTTAGTGTGTCCTTTAGCCTGAGCTCCCACAGGTGAGGAGAGCTGCAACACAAACACTGCAGTGGAGATTTGAGTTTCCACTCCCACCAGACAAAGAAAGAGTAAATGCAGGTAAAAATGATAACCAGGTTGTTAAAAGTGGAGTTGCACTCCAACCCCATTCTTTTTCCACTGAATTATCTGTGGGTTTTGTCCTCAGCTTATCAACAGATGGCAGCCAGAGGAGCTAAAGGGTGTTTGGGGAATTCAGCTTTGTTTACCAAGCTTGGGACTGCTTGTCTAACTACCAGTAGATGTTGTTTTAATTTCCTTCCCTTTGGTGGACAGTTTGAAAAGCATCTTTCAGTCTCATCTTTTCCTCTCCTTGTCTCCTGAATTGATGAAGCGTGATAATTAATTGTCCTCACACAACATTTTTGCCACTGCAGATGAGAAGTTATCTTGGCTTTCAGTAGTCTGGGGCAATGATTTTCCAAGCAGGAAGAAAAGAGCTGGTGCTGCAGGGAGATCTCCCAGATTTCTGCTCATTAGTGAGCTGTTAATGCTTGCCAACAATGTATGCTTATCCAAATTATAGTCTGCTGAATGCTATCCTCTCTCAGACACTTAATCTTCAATGCTTTGGGTCTGTGTTCCTGTTCACCTCCTACTCCTCCAACTGTCACAGCTAAACTGCCACCACAGGTATTTTGAGCGTAACACCTGATCCTTTAATATCCTTTAATTCCTTTATAGGGAAAGGTTTATTTGGGAAACTTTTTTTTCCCTCTCTAAAACCAGCTCAGCATTTCCAAATTCAGGTGCAGAACTTGCAAATTACTGGAAGTTTTCTACTCCCTCTCTGATGTGCTGAGCCCAATAACTGCTCACTGCGATCTGTCAGCACTCAATGAATTGAATTCAGTGAACCAGAATCTCCCTATGGAAGTTTCTTTTGCTGGTGTGTTCCCAGCCATCCCCAACCACAACCTGTCCTGAAGTTCAGTTTGTGCAGTGGGCACTGGTAGTGCCTCTGTGTGTTCATTGCAGGAGAGGATTTCCCCCAGGACAATTAAAAGAATAGTTTGTGTTTATTAGTTGTCTGGTTGGTTTTCCCCTCAAGCATTCATTTTAAATAGCATCCATGGAGATGCTTCTACAAGCAAAAGTAGGGGGAAAAAAAGGTGTTTTGGAGCTTAGTGCTTTAATGTGATTTTTAATTAAATAAAATAATTAACCTAGAAGTTTAGGACTAGCCTTAATTGCAGTTATTCAGATAATAGAATTATTTACGTTGTAAAAGACCATTAAGGTTGTTGACTCCAACCCTTACAGCAGCACTGCTAAGTCCACCGCTAAACCACGTCTCTCAGCAGCACATCTACATGTTTTTAAAATCCCTCCAGGGATGGACATTTCACTGCTTGCCATGGAATCCTGTTCCAGGGCTTGGCAACCCTTCTGGGGAGGAAATTGTGCTTAATGCCCAAACTAGACCTTCCCTGGTGCAACTGGAGGCTGTTTCCTCTTTCCTATCACGTATGACTTGAAAGAAGAGACCAACTCACTACCTCACTGCGACCTCCTGTCAGGGAGTCATAAAGAACAAGAAGTCTCCCCTGAGCCTCCTTTACTCCAGGTTGAACAATTCCCTCAGATGGTCCTCACAAAACTTGCTCTCTAGACCTAGCTTGATTGCCTGTCTTTGGACATGCTCCAGCATCTCAGTGTCCTTCTTGGAGTGAAGGGTCCAAAACTATACTCAGGATTTGAGGTCCAGTACAAGGGGATGATCCCTGCCATAGTCTTCCTGAATAAGCTATTGATGATCCAAGACATGATGCTGTTGGCCTTCTTGGCCATCTGGGCACATGCTGGCTCATCTTCAGCCGCTGTTGACCAGTACCCTCAGGTCTTTTTCACCAGACAGCTTTTCAGCTGCTCTTCCCCATTCCTGGAATATTTCAGGGTGGTGTTGTCACCCAAGTGTAGGACCCAGCATTTAGCCTTGTTGGACCTCAACCACATCTATAGGTATTAAGAGAATACAGAGGTAGGTAATACACAGCCCTCCTTTTGTAGGATCTTGCACCTTTTATGAATCATCTTGCTCAACTTCATAACAGAAATAGGAGACAGAGAGAGGTGGCTATTAGTTTTTATTAAGTATTTCAATTCTTAGGTAATTAAAGAAGCATTTTATACACACTGAGCCTCTAACTCATTTTTCAATCTCCATTATTTTGGCAAGATGGTTTCTTAGTGAGTGTTTATGCTTAAAAGGACCTCTGGGCATTTGTTACCAATCTGTGTGATGATGGGGGAGCTGGTGGCCTTTAGCTCTGCTTTTTGCTGTATCAATCTCATCATTCAAAGAATAAACCTTCTGATAAATGGCAGTGTCAACAGAAAGGTTAATATTTTTAAAAACTAGATAGATCTTGATTTAGCTGCCATTTTGTGGCAGTCATGCAGTCATATTAGGAGGAGGATGCCAGCTTCTAGGTTGACTAATTGGTCTCCATGCTGTCCTTTTCAAGAAGAGCCATGAATCAGCTGCTGACAAATTCTCTGAAAGATAAAGAACATCACAAACAAAGCCAAGGAAATTGAGGAGTTAGTGCTAAGTTATGAGTCCAACCCCTCTGCTAAAGCAGGGTCACATGGCACAGGTTGCCCAGGGTCAGGTTTGGATGGGTTAAGAATCTCTCCAGAGAAGGAGATTTCATCACCTCTCTGGGAAGCCTGGTCCAGAGTTCTGGTACGCTCACAGCAAAGAAGTTTTTCCTCATAGTCAGATAGAACTTCTTGTGTTCCAGTTTATGCCTGTTATATTTGCCTGTTTAAGAATGTTTAGGATTCTTGTTAGTTGAGGAATTAATAACAGAAAACGGCAACATTTGTGTGTTGGTTTGAGCTAACTGGAGAATTTGAGTGAGAAATTAGACTATTGGCTGAGAGAGAGTTAAACACACAGTGTCACTTCACAGAGTTTCACTGAGAAAGAAAAAAAGTTGTTTTTAAGAGCTTTCTCAAACAGCCAGATTAACAGTCTGCTTCTGTCTGTGCTGGCTCCGGCCACTCTCTCCTTTGTCTCTCTGTCTTTTGGCTAATTCAGAGTAAAATCACTAAAACCACTAATTCCTTCCTGCCACTAATATCTCTGGCCAATTTCAGCTTATCTGCAGCATCAAAAGGTGGTGAGATAAAGCTGGGGAAGGGGGAAAAGGTGGTAGGGGGATTTGGTTACCCTCTCTTGGGGATTTTGGTCTCCAGGAGGGGTGTGGTGTCTGTATTTCCTTTTTCACTGTATATATCTATAAATATTTGTTATATCTTGTAAATATCTGCTTGTATATTTGCATTGCTGTAAATATAAAGCTTCATTTATTAACTTCCAGTGCTTTTCTGAGTTTTAATCCAGGGTTTATAAAGGTGGGGGGGCAGGTAACTGCAAACCCACTACAATTTGCAATAATTGAAAGAAAACACACACACAAAAAAAACCCAAAACCCAAAAACAAAAAACCAAAAACAAAGATAGAGAGATCTATTTCTCTAGCAAAGAAAAGTAGAGAATAACATTTAAAATGACAAAGAGAACAGGAACTTTCTGGCTCATTATCTTCCATGCTTATTAGGGTAATTACTGGAAGTACAGGTAAGAATTCTTCTTGTGCTGCTTTTCTTATTACCACACTGTGCTTGGGGCAGAACTGGTAACAGAGGATGAGCCTTGGTTTTGATCGTATGGACTTCTTCTGTTAGTGATGATCAGAACTGTGGTTTTGTAAGATGAGTCCTCTTATAAAGCCTTGTGGATGTGTTTCTTCTTACAGTTTTATATTTCTTTTACATCTCTGTATTTCTTTTATTTATAAATATCACTCTTTTCCAAGACAGTATCTTTGGGCGAATCAGTAGGAGAGGAGCAGGGGCTCTTGTGAAGTCCTAATATATGGTCTTATCAAATACAATTCAATCAGTCAATATCATCTTGGTAAATACCTCTTATACCACCAATTAGCCTCCTTCCCAGTGTCACAGATGCTCTAAATCTGTAATACACAGCAGCAAATTCAGATTCAATCGCTAGCATTTAGTGTTGGATTTGAGGATCCTAGGGGTCTTTTCTTTATGATTCTATGATTTGAGAATGCTAGAATGGCCACTTCATTGTGAACTCTCACGACAAACTATAGTGTCAGTAGTATAGAACACCTCTGTGGCCGTTCGAGCTAGATTTCTAGCTCAGACATAGAAAAAAAACCCCAAAACCTTAGAAGTGGAAGCTCTGAGTGGAGAGGTGAACATTGAAGGGATAGCCATATAATAGCAAGAATGGATAAGTTAATATAATTTCATTGGAGCATCAAGAGCCTTATGTCTGGAAGCACAGCTTGTACCTCCCCCTTGCTGCTTCTGCTGCACCTGCTGCTATCTTCCCCTGCCCCTGTTTTGACTGCTGCTGCTTTCTGCCACTTTGCTGCCACCTAACCCCTTCCCAACCTTCCTTAAGGTTTTTTTTTTTCTCCTGTGGTAGCATATTCTCCTTATACTGTTATATTTAGTTTAAGCTCTAAGAAAATGCAACTTCATTTTTCCTGACTTTCCAAAAAAATCCATGTTGTAGTGAGTTCACTCTACTGGGGGAGGGATCCACTCTAACCCAGTGCAATCTCCAATAGAAAACTTCAGAGAAAAGACAGGGAATGTGGGACTGCAACACAGCAAACTAAATGCTGAGACATCCATGAACCAGCAGAAAACAAGCCACATTTATGGTGATGATAAGCTTCATCTCCACTGTTTGTCTGGCTAAACTGGAAAGAGCAATTCATACTTGTCTTGAAAATATGGCAATTACTGGAACAGTTCCACTGTAGGTCTGGTCACAGGGTCAGGGTCTTCTGGAATCAGTATCCTGGTTGAGGAAGACAAAACCCATCTATAATAATAATAATAACAACAACAAAAATGCAGTTTTCACATCACATAAGATCTGTGTGCCTAGCTAAGCTCTTTTCAGCACTAGCTGACAATTATCATTGAAACTATTTGACAACTACTTATAAATTCATAGAATTGAAAGCCAAAAGAGACCAGCATGATTGTCTAATGTGATCTGCATAACTCAGGTCACAGAACTCCTCAGGGAGATGTTTGCTCTGAGCCCCATCTCAGCAGTCCTGCATATCTTGTAGAAAAGCAAAGCATATGAGCTAAATGTTTCCAGGGATTCAGTACATGGCTTTCTAAACATCCACCATTAGCACCAGGCAATCCCCCTAGTCCTGGATCTTCACAACATCCTTGTGAGCTGCAGATATGCTCTAACCCTTGCTGTGCCTGCAGAAAACAGACATGCTCCAGATTCGTCTCACCTCCCATATAGGCTCCCTTCAGAAGCAATAAATAGTCCTGGGTGGTGTTTATGTCTCTTTCAGAGATGGTTTGTCTAGTTAAAGTGAATGGAAGATGAAATGACTTGTGCAGATATGAGTCTCTGACCAGGGAGGGGCTTGCACTGTGCTCCTACCTGGCTGGGCATCCCTTCTTCACATACTAGTCAGGAAAAAAAGGAGGCTCAGAAATGTTATTGCTTTCTACAACTACCTGAAGGTAAATTGTAGTGTTTGACTTCTCAACACAAGAAAGACATTGGGGTGCTGCAGAGTATCCAAAGAAGGGTGAAGGATCTAGAGCACAAGCCGTGTGAGGAGTGGCTGAGGAAACTGGGGTTGTTTAGCCTGGAGAAAAGGAGGCTGAGGGGAAACACTGCTCTCTACAACTCCCTGAAAGAAAATTGGAGTGAAGTCAGGGTTGCTTTTTCTCCCAGGTATCAGGAGACAGGATAAGAGGAATCATAGAATCATAGAATCATAGAATGGTCTAGGTTGGAAGAGACCTCAAAGATCATCCAGTTCCAACCCCCTGCCACAGGCAGGGACACCTCCCACTAGATCAGGACGCTCAAGACCTCATCCAGCCTGGTCTTGAACACATCCAGGGAGGGAGCAGACACAACCTCCCTGGGCAACCTGTTCCAGTGCCTCACCACCCTCACTGTGAAGAATTTCTTCCTAACATCCCGTTCAAATCTCCCCTCTGCCAATTTGAACTCATTCCCCCTCGTCCTGTCATTACAAGACCTTGTGAACAGCCCCTCCCCAGCCCTCCTGTAGGCCCCAAGTAGGAAATGACCTCAAGTTGCACCAGGGGAAGTTTAGCTTGGATATTGGGATAAATTTCTTCCCCAAAGGTTTTGTGAAGCCCTGGAACAGGATGGCCAGAAAAGGGATGGAGTCATCATCTCTGGAAGTGTTTAAAAAGCATGTAGGTGTGTTGCTGAGGGACATAGTTTAGTGGTGATCTGACAGTGATGGGTTAATGGTTGAACATGATGATTTTAAAGGTCTTTTCCAATCAAGATGGTTCTGTGATTCTTTGCTTCTGTGTAAGGAAGGGTGTTAGGAGAAGCTGGTTCAGGAGCAATGGCTGAAAGAAGGAATTAAATAAATAAATACAAAACATTTGTTATCTTTCACACACACACACACACACAGCCCTTGGGACATATAAATATAAAATCTGTGTATCCTTTGCAGAAGATATAAGAACAGGGGCATGAGATCCTGTGTTTTCCTAAAACACGAGCCAAAAAAAGGTGATATTAAAACTCATGAAGTTCAAGCAGGAGATATACATCTCTCCTCAGGTAAAATCCCAAGCAGCTGGGAGGAAACTCACCTCCTCACCTGTTATTTGGATGAGGTTTGAAACTGATCCTCAGCTGTCCTCTGGTTTGATTATATGTTCCTAATTTCCTGCTCTCCATAAATGCTGAGAAAAACCACTCTCCTGATGGTGCTGGTGAGGGTTTTTCTCAACGCCTGCTGTTTGGTTAATAAAGCAGGGGCAGGGACTGCTGTTTCTGGAAGAGGCAGGCTATAATCCTCAGGAAGCAGAGGTGATATTGTTCCTTCAGGACATACATTACTGCCGGCACGCTGCGTGCGCGCGGGTAGGTAAGAGACAGACAGACAGATATCACAGGTCGGTAAGAGGCTGAGAAAAGCTGTCGTTACGATTTTACGGGTCACTGGTGTGAAATGGAATCCAGTAAATTAAAAAAAAATACCAAAACACCTTCCCCACAGCCCCTTTCTGCACAGTATAAATCTTCCAGGACTTGAAAATGCTGTTAGCTGGCTGCCAGGCTTGCGTGTGTGCGTGCATGGGAGCGCAGACACTCTGGCAGAGGGGAGATTTAAATGGGATGCTAGGAAGAGGTTCTTTACAGTCAAGGTGGTGAAACACTGGCGCAGGTTGCCCAGGGAGGCTGTGGATGCTCCCTCCCTAGGGGTGTTCAAAGCTAGCTTAGATATGGCCCTGAGTGACATATTCTAGTGTGAGGTGTCCCTGTGAAGGGGGTTTGGAACTAGGTGATCTTTGAGGTCACTTCCAACCTAAATCATTCTACGATTCCATGGCTGCAAGCTGGAGAAGGAGTGTGGTGCCAGGTGGTCAATACCTCTGGTCTACTTGTGAGGGTTCTATGAGTGGTTGTGGTGGTTTGAACTAATTGGAGGATTTGAATGAGAAATTAGACTATAGGCTGAGAAAGGAAAGCACTGATGATGCTACTTCACTCATAGCTTTACTGAGAAAGAAAAAAAAAATGTTTTAAGAGTTTTAACCCAAATATAGATAAGTCAGACTGTTTCAGACTGCTTTGGGCTGTGGCTGCTCTTGCATGGCTCCTTTCTCCCTGACTTTCATAGCTGAATCTGAATAATTCCACTAACTTCTTTCCTGCTTCTAACCCTCCTGCTAACCTTTGTCTATCTGCTGCATAAAACAGATGGTGAGATAAGATTGGGGAAGGGGGGAAGGTGGTAGGGTTGGTTAGAACCTGTCTTAGGGATTTTGATCTCTGAGAGGGGTGTGGTGTTTCTGTATTACCTTTTCACTGCATGTATCTGTAAATATCTGTTATACATTGTAAATATCTGTTTGTATATTGTGCATAGCTGTAAATATAAAGCTTCATTCATTAACTTCTAGCCGACTAAGTCCTAGTCTGAGTTATTTCTAAGTGTGGGGAGGGGCAGGTAACTGCTGAACCACCACCTTGGTATGAGCCTGTGGTGGCTGAAAGTTGGCTAGGTCTAGTGCACAGGCTTCAAGAGAGATTTTAGCCACTTCAGCTTCCTTCCAGTTTTGCCAGTCAGAGAGTTTCTTAAGGGAAGGTATTTGTGGCCACAGTAGTATTTAGCATATTTGTCCTTCAGACAGCCACTTCAGTGCTGTGCCTCACTTCCTTCATGGAAAAGTTTCGGTTGGAAAAGATCTTTGAGATCATCTAGTACCTCAATGCTTTTTGTTGCCTGTCCCCTTCCTGAAAGGTTCTGAGGACCAGAGCTGAAGAAGCCGACCCTTTTGTGTACTTGGTCTTTACCCAGAGAAAAGGAGAGTAAAAAGTATTGATGAGGAGGATATTGATACTACTTCTAAACAGGAAAATTCAGATGCCCTGAGCTCTGAACTGACCTCAGAATCACAGAATGGTAGAGGTTGGAAGGGACCTTTGGGGATCATTTAATCCAATCCTAGAAATTAAGCAGGGCTACCCACAGTGAGTTGCCCAGTATGATGTCCAGGCAGGTTTGGAATCTCTCTGGAGGAGAAGACTCCACAACCTCTCTGGGCAGCCTGGCCCAGGGCCCTGACACACTCACATGAAACAATTTTTCCTCGTGTTCAGATGGAATCTCCTGGGTTCCAGTTTGTGCCTGTTGTGTGTTGTTGTGTCACTGGGCACAACTGAGAACAGTCTGCCCCCATCCTCATGATCCTTGCCCTTTGGAAATTGATCATCACTGAGAAGATCCCTTCTAGGTTTGCTCTTCTCCAGACTAACCAGCCCCAGCTCAGCCTTTCCTCACAGAGATGCTCCAGTACACTCATCATCTTTGTAGCCTCCACTGGACTCTTTACAGTAGTTCCCTGTATCTCTTGAACTAGGGAGTGCAGAACTGAACCCAGTACCCCTGATAGGGCCTCAGTACAGCAGAGAGTGGGAGAGGAGCATCTCCCTTCATCTGCTGTCTGCACCATGGTTGATGCACCCAGGACTCCAAACTCCTTGAAGCCACTGGATTCTTTTGAGACGTGGATGAGACCTGGATAAAGGTTTCCAGGAGGGTCCTGGAAACTCCTGCCAGGAGGCACAAGTGTCACTTACAATGCTGGTAGTGTGCCTGTGAGCTAACCCTGCAGGGAGCTGCCCCGGAACTGAGGAAGCTGCCCTGCCTCAGCTGCTGGAGGTGGACAGGAGGAGTGAGTCCTTTGAGCTGCACCCAGGTCTTGTTTTTCAGTGAGGCTCTGCAAAGGGCTCTCTGCTCCTTACTCTCATGCCTTTCCCCTTGCATTCTGTGCCAAACAAGCCGTCCTTCTTCTTTGTGTCTGGGGACAAAAGGGTATTTTGGGGTTGGTTTTCTTTACTCTTTTGACATGGATTGTTGTGCACTGTGAAACTCGCCTAAGCAAATCACCCAGCCCAAATTGGATTGTGGCCTTTTGTAAGGCAAGCCCATAAGAGAGGCAGGTGTAATGAGAGATGTGGAGCCAGCCTGCCTTTGATCTTCAAGGTGGAGGTCTCCTTTAAGATGCCTTGCTAGGTTAATCCTGCTCTCTTTCAAGATGCCAGATTGGGAACCACCTGGATGGAGCTGGCAAAGGCTTTATGGGGTCTCGTGAGTCTCTGTGCTTTATGCACATGCCAGCTGGCAGTGTTCATTTTGCAGTTGTCCAACACCATCAACCCCCATAGACCTGGTCCTTGCTCCCCTGGGTAGCACTCCTGTTCAGCAGCAGCTTTTGTGAGTTCAGTGCTTGGCAGCAAGGAGCTGAAATTAGATATCATTGTTTCATATGGTACTGAAGGAGCATGGAGTGTTGAAGACCATAAATTGGATTTGTATCAGTTATCTGCAGGGACAAAAGTT
The DNA here is from genome assembly GCA_013396835.1 of Psilopogon haemacephalus. Taxonomy (NCBI): domain Eukaryota; kingdom Metazoa; phylum Chordata; class Aves; order Piciformes; family Megalaimidae; genus Psilopogon; species Psilopogon haemacephalus. The sequence goes on along the minus strand of VWZI01013959.1, from coordinate 66,502 downwards.
CTGCATCTCTACAGATCCTCATGCCAGCTGTTTTTCTCCAAGAAATCTGTCTGTCTTTCTATAGAAAGAAGGGTGCAGTGGGAGTCTCAGCTTTCCTATTTGGCTGGAGAAAAACATGAAAGAAATTACAGTTGCACAAGAGGAAGAAAAACTGATCGGGGAAATGAAGAACTTTGTGCACTCTGCACAAGCAAGATGGTGGTGAAACACTGGCCCAGATTACCCAGAGAGGTGGTAGAAGCCTCATCCATAGAAACATTCCAGGTCATGTTGGACTGGGCTTTGAGCAGCCCTACTCACTCCCTGCTCACTTCAGGGGAGATTGGACGAGATGACCTTTATAGATCACTTCCAACCCAAATCATTCTGTGATTCTGTGAATTTCAGAAGCCATACAAAGGGCACAATTCAGAGCTATTACCAGGTGTCAAGAGAAAGGATGAGCCACATATGATTTTGGATGCCATCAAAACCGGAGATATCAATGGTCTGCAGTGTCTGTAACCACAGGGCAATCACAATTTTGCAGGTCATCTCAGCCTCAGGAACCACATCTCTTAACAGCACCACAGATTTGCAGTGTCCAGGTTAGAAAATCAGAGAATGATAGGAGTTGGAAGGGACATCTGAAAATCATCTAGTTCAACCCCATTGCTAAATCAAGTTCACCTAGAGCAGCTGCACAAGAAAGTTTTTTAAGTATCCAGAGAAGAATACACAACCTCTCTGGGCAGTCTGGTCCAGTGCTCTGTCACTGTCACAGTAAGAAAAGAATGTTTTTCCTTATGTTCTGCTGGAAGTTCCTGGGTTCCAGTTTGTGCCTGTTGTCCCTTGTCCTGTCACTGGGCACCACGGAAAAGAGTCTTGTCCTGCTCTCTTGATACCTGCCCTTTTGATATGGGTAAGTTTTGAAAGGATCCTTTCTCAGTCTGCTCTTCTTTAGCTGCATCAGTGAGACCTTTTTTAGAGATTCATGATGGTTAGAAGGGGTAATAACAGGCACTAAAGTCCTTGGATAAGTCTGGAGCTCCTGGTGCTTACTCCTGGACTGGGCCAAATGGCAGCTGAGTGGCATACTTTTTAATGAAAAATAAGATATTTCGCATTCTTTAAGGAACTAAATAATTTTTTCTTTAAGAAAATAATGGCATTTTGTCACATGGATGCCCTGCCTTTATCCTTCCATACAGCACTTGAGTCTACGACAGAGCCTGTTCCCGTTAAATAAAAGCCAAAAGTAGCATGAAGACATCTCCAAAAAGCCTTAATACTTGGCAGCTCTCAAAGAGCCTGAGGGTTTTCCTAATAGTATTCTCCACGGATCAATACTGGACCCAAAGCTCCTGAAAATTTTCTTGAATGAGCAGGAAGTTGGGATTAAATCCTGTGGATAAAATATGCAATGTTGCAATGATTAGCTCAGCATTAGTGACGGTGAGGATAGAGTGGTTGGGTGACTTTGGCTACCTTGGATAAAACAAACACAGACTTCTCTGTCTCCTAGGAAGAAATATAGGTCAGATTGGAAAGTGGGAGACAGGTCCTAGAAAGTAGTGACTGAAATGGATGAGCAGGTAATTTCTTTACATCCTTGCAAAGGATTTATAGAATCATAAAATCATAGAATGATTTAGGTTGTGAAGGGACCTCAAAGATCATGTAGGTCCAACCCTCTGCCAAAGGCAGGGACACCTCCCGCTAGAACAGGTCACTCAAGGATTCATTCAACTTGGTCTTGAACATCTCCATGGAGAGAGCATCTACAGCCTCCGTGGGCAACATATGTCAGTGTTTCACTACCCTGACTGGAAAGAACTTCCATCTAACATCCCGTTTAAATCTCCCCTCTGCCAGTTTAAATCCATTACCCCTTGTCCTGTCATTACAAGACCTTGTAAATAGTAGGCCCCCTTCAGGTACTCTAAGGCCACTGCAGGTTCTCCTGGAAGCCTTCTCTTCTCCAGGCTGAAGAGCCCCAGCTCTTGCAGTCTGTCTTCCTAGTCTGGCCTATAGCAGAAACAGGCTGAAACTGTCCTGCATTGTTGAAGGAGTCATAGTCATGATGTAGTCTGCTGTTGTAGAAGAGCACTGAGAGACAGAAAAAGGAACACTGAAGACCCACAAAACATTTTTTTTTTAGGGTGTGAGAAGGTATGATTTCCTCAAAGGGATTGAAAGACTCTCAATCTGTTGATTTCTCAGATGGAAGGTTGAGGGATCACTCAATTTCCATGTCTAAGCATCTCCATGGCGTGAAAAGAGTGGGCTTAAAGGGCTCGTCAGGCTAGAGAAGGAAAATAGGATAAGCATGAGTGGTTAGGAGCCAAAGCCCTATGAATTCACGTAAAAGTAAGGCATGTACAAGCATTTTATGATGTGATGGTCGACCACTGGAACAAACTGCCCGTGAAATGGAGTATTCTCCATGTCTTGGTATCTACGTGTTGGAATGGGAGGTCTTTCTAGGCAATATGCTTTAGCTAAAACCAGATTATTTGGTTCTGTATACGGTTAGATGGGAGAAATTTAGTGGTCTGTGATGTACAGGAGGTAAGAACAGATGATATAATGGTCCCTTCTGACCTTAAATGCTATGCACTTATGTGATCCTTGAATTAAATGTCCTTGAACTTTCATTTTATGGCAAGATAAATGTCTGGGAAAGCTGGGAAAACATGCGTAGTGCTTGCAGCGTTAGATTATGCTTAATCTGTTGAAATTTGGGCATGGGGGGCTGGGATGGATCAGCCCTCATTGTGCTCAGTAGAAATGCTGCTTTTCAAGCCCTTCATGAATTACAGTGCTGCAGGGAGGGAGCAGAGCTTTGCTAGGAACTTCTGCTCAACTTATTTCACTCTGAAACAAACAGCAGAGATATCAAAAGGCAAAGAGATGTGCCCCAAAATAGTTGCCTGCATCTCTGCTTGCTTGTTGTCTTTTTGGCAGCTCTAATTACCACCCAAGTGCACACTGAGCTCTCACAGACGTCAGCTGAGCAGTAAGTTCTGTCTGCTGTTCTCTCCTTTAATAAACTAGGACATATATTTAAGGGCTTAGGAAGAGGCTGCTTCATGTTTTTCCCCTGAATCATCACAGAGTCACAGAATGGCAGGTGTTGGAAGGTACCTCTGGAGATCATCTTATCCAATCCCGCTACTCAAGCAGACTCACCTAAATCAGGTTGCACAGGATCATGTCCAGGGAGTTTTTTAATCTCTCCAGAGAAGGAGACTCTACAACATTTCTGAGCAGCCTATTCCTCAAAAGAAAGAAGTTTTTCCTTATCTCCTGATCATGTCCAGGGATCTCCTGATCATGTCCAGGGAGTTTTTTAATCTCTCCAGAGAAGGAGACTCTACAACATTTCTGAGCAGCCTATTCCTCAAAAGAAAGAAGTTTTTCCTTATCTTGGTTAACCCTCGAAGGAAACACTCAGTAATGTTGTTGGTGGGAAGTCCCATTTTTGTCTTCTTGGGTTGAGTTAGTGTTTGTTTGCTTCAGCTCAGGATCAACTACCACAAGCAAAGTTTATCATAGCTCTCCCTGCCTCAGATCTGAAGTTTTTGGGTTGCGGATTAACCAACATGACCTCGTAACTCTTCAGCTGATGCTATCACTCCAGCTGATGCTGCCTGTAGAACACTGTAAAGCTCCTGTCAGCTGAGATTTGTTGGTGCTATGTGGGGGATAGCCTATAAAAGGAAAGGAGGCAACCATAAGAGGAGAGAAGTCGAAACAGGGACATGTATGAGAGTATTTGGAAGCAAAACAAATGCCCTTTTTGTGGTCTCCAAGGAGCTGTGTAAAGCTCACTACCAGAGTATGCTCACACTGCTAAAAGCAATCAAGTGCTCACAGCTTCACAAGTCACCTGCTGTTTGCTGAGCCTGCAATAAAACAGGCTTAATTGTGGTGATGAGCTTTCTAAAGGAAGGAGTCCTGAAGGATAACCATGACCGTGGTATCATGGAAACATCAACTCGATGCTTCCAAAGAATCGCCAAAAGAAGCATGGCCATCAAATCGAGAGAGGTGATTCTTCCACTCTGCTCTGGTGAGACCAAACCTGGAGTACTGTGTCCATCTCTGGAGTCCTCCACAAAATAAAGACATGGACCTGACAGAGTGGGTCCAGAGAAAGGGCACAAAGATGGGCAGAGGGCTGTAGCACCTCTCCTCTGAGGACAGGCTGAGAGAGTTGGGGTTGTTCAGAGTGCAGAAGACAAAAGTTCTGAGGAGACCTTATTGTGGCATTTCAATATCTGAAGGGGCCTTACAGGAAGGTTGGGGAAGGACTGCTTAGAAAGGCTTGTAGCAGTAGGGTGATAGGCAATTGTTTTAAACTAGAGCAGAATAGATTTGGTTTGAATGTCAGGAGGAAGTTCTTCACAATGAGGATAGTGAAATATTGGAATAAGTTGGCAAGACAAGCAGTGGAGGCCTCATCCCTAGAGACATTCAAACTCAAACTTGATGGGGTTGCTGAGCATCCTGATCTAGTTGGAAATGTCCCTGGTTACTGCAGTGGAGTTGGACAAGATGATCTTTGAGGACCTTTTCCAACGTGATGCATTCTGTGATTTTATGATGATCATAGAGGTCTTTGTGAACCAAAACAATTCTATGAATATGTGATTAAGGGTGGAGAAGTTCACCAAGTTCACCAAGTTCAACCGTCAACCCAGCACCACCATGCCCACTGAAGTGTGTCCCAAGACATCATATCAACACATTGTTTGGACACCTCTGGGGTTGGTGAGTACACCATCTCCCTGAGAAGCCTGTTTCAATACTGATTTCCTCATATCCAACCTAATTTTTTCCTGGCACAACAACCTGAGGCCATTTCCTCTTGTCCTAAACCTCATGCCTCAGGTTGAGAAGTGGCATCTTCATCAAAGCAGTAGTTTAATAGTTTTTGTACGTGATCAGTGTCTGAGGGTCCAGGGAGAAGATGATATGGAGGCCCCATCACTTGGCTAAGAGTAAATTAATAGTCAAAAGAGGAAGGGAAACAAGATGATGACTACTTTGGAGTGATTTCTATTTGGGAAATGTCTGAAGAATCATAGAATCATAGACTTATTGAATGTTTTGTGTGGGAAGGGATCTTTAATGGCCATCTAGTCCAATCCCTCTGCAATGAATGTGGAGCAGGAACTCCTTGGCCTGAGAAGAGGTGAACAGGTGTGTATGGTAGAGATTGGTGACATTATGAACAGCAGAAGGAGATGGGTAGCAAGCGACTCTTCACCACCTCTGCAAATACAAGAAACACAGGACATGAAATTAAACTGATGAAAAATCAAGTCCTGAACAAACAAAAAGAGGTGATTCCTTCAAGCAGTGGGCTCTGAACTTATGAACTCCCTGACAAATCGTGTTGTGAATGCCAAACTTCAATGTCTTTTCAAGGATAAACTTGAAAATTAAAGAAGGATCTGTCTGGGTTACAGAACAGAGACATGCAAAAGTCTGGCTGGAAATAGCCAAAGGCTGGGAAGATGCTGGGGACACCCAAATGTTTTCACTATTTCTATGATGTCCTTAGTGCCATGGCTGAAGATAAGGAACTGGGATATGTAGAGTACAACTGGGTTTGAGTGCCGTTATGGGGAATTTTAAGTCTGATCATAACTGAAGAAAAAGGCATTTTTCAAACTGCCAGCCACAATTTCTGTAGCTTGGCAGCTCTTGTAGGGGGCCATATAATCCTCCACATGGAACTTAAGTCAACACAATCAGCCCTTCAAGAAACACATTGGTCATCAGGCATCCTAAAAATCCAGGGTGGACTTGAGGCAGTGGGGAGTAAGAAGAAGCAAAGATCCTCCAGTCCATGGGATAAAGACATTTAAACCCAGGAAGATGATGATATAAATGTTGGATTTGGAGAGGTAATAGGATTGAATCAATGTAAGCCAATAACAAGGAGATGTAAAAGGGTATCTGAGAGGGCTGATGGGGTGAATGGATCCTCAGGAAGATGTCCTTGATAAGTCAGGGTGTGAACATTGGGAAAATATGGTGGAACAAGGTGACCTGGAAAGTAGCTATCACCATTAGAAACAACTTTGCCCTGTGTTTTTCAGCCGTGCACGCCTCCACCAGGAGCTTTCAAGTGATGCTGGACTTTGAGGAAGCTCATTGCAGTGACATAAGTTCTATTACAATTCCCAATTAAATCTATATATAGTCTTCATAGAGCTTGAGTAACGATCTCTCCCTTGCTCAGCAGACACGCTTCGGTAACCACATAGACACCAGCTCTCATTAATCCTGGACTAGCCCTGCACTAATTGTGACATGAGGGTCTCTATTTTGAAGGCTTTTGAACACAAACATTTAGCCAAACCTCATTTGCTTTACACTTTCCAAACTGAAACACTTGACTGTGGGATAAAGATTTATAGTGGTTGAATGAGGCAGGGAGGGCTCTGAAGCTAGACCTGACAGGAAGAAACACAGACTAGACAACACTGGCCAAAGCTGATGGTTTGCAGGGTGGGTAAGAAGGTGGTTGGGTAAAATCACTTGACACACTTCTCCCACACCTTCAAGCTGATTTCTACAATGGACAGGGATTCCTAATGAATGTCCTGCCTTATGCACAGAGCACATCAACACACTGGTGGGTTGCAGCGTTGCTATCCCAGGCAGGTTGTGTCTGCTCCCTCCCTGGAGGTGTTCAAGGTCAGGCTGGATGAGGTCTTGAGCAACCTGATCTAGTGGGAAGTGTCCCTGCCTATGGCAGGGGGTTGGAACTGGATGATCTTTAAGGTCTCTTCCAACCTAAACCATTCTATGATTCTGTCCCAACTGAGAAAGGGTTTGGCATTATGCCCCGTGTCCTGGGCTGCATTAAGAGAGGCATTACCAGCAGGGCAAGGGAGGTGATTCTCCCCCTTTACTCAGCTCTCGTCAGATCCCACCTGGAGTACTCTGTGCAGTTCTGGAGCCCCCAGCACAGGAAGGACATGGAACTGTTGGAGAGAGTCCAGAGGAGGGCCACGAAGATGATCAGAGGGCTGGAGCACCTCTGCTATGAGGACAGGCTGAGAGAGTTGGGGCTTTTCAGCCTGGAGAAGAGAAGGCTTCGGGGAGACCTTATAGCAGCCTACCAGTATCTGAGGGGGGCCTACAGGAGGGCTGGGGAGGGACTGTTCACAAGGTCTTGTAATGACAGGAAAAGGGGGAATGGGTTCAAATTGGCGGAGGGGAGATTTCAACGGGACGTTAGGAAGAAATTCTTCAGAGTGAGGGTGATGAGGCACTGGAACAGGTTGCCCAGGGAGGTTGTGTCTGCTCCCTCCCTGGATGTGTTCAAGGCCAGGCTGGATGAGGTCTTGAGCGACCTGATCTAGTGGGAGGTGCCCCTGCCTGTGGCAGGGGGTTGGAACTGGATTATCTTTGAGGTCTCTTCCAACCTAAACCATTCTATGATTCTATGATTCTATGATTATTGGTAAGGAAAAAATCACGAGTGAGCTGAGTGGGAAACTGAATGAGCTTCAACACTGAAACCTCTGGAGACTCATGCTCTTCCTTTTGTTTTGTGGTTGGTTATTCTGGTGCTAGGATTAGGCACAAGGGAGGTGTTAACACGTTTGGGAACTGTTAGCAGTGGCAAGATTAGAGGAAGAGAAGAAAGTTGACAATGATGTGAGATTCACCTCACACAGTATTCATTGTGTATATTGTAAATGTCTCCACCTGTTCTGTCTGTTGAGACTCCTTTATATTCAGTGGACACAGGGATATCCAGATTGTGATTTATCTCATCTCTGGGTAGACATCTGAAACAGAGAGGAGATAAATCCTGCCCTGCCAAAGATCTCCCCTTCAGAAAAATCTAAATTTCTAGTTGAGATTTAGACTTTTATGTTGAAGATAGACTTTGGTGAGAGGGCAAACCCATTGAGGTGCACACTTCTCCTACCAGAACTGTTCTCCAGAAGCTACAACTACCTGAAAGGAGGCTGCAGTGAGGTGGAGATTGGTCTCTTTTCCCATGTAACTAGTGATAGGACGATTATAGGATGATTCTATGATGTTATGAGTCTCTGTTGAGAGGAAATGCCCTGAAGTTGCCTCAGGGGATTAGGTATTAGGAAAAAAATCTTTTCTGAAAGAGTGGTCAGGCATTGAAACAGGCTGTCCAGTGGCTGGAGTCACTATCGTTGGAGGTGTTCAAAAAACATGTGGCACTTTGAGACATGGTTTAGTGGGCATGGCTTGACTGTTGGACTCACTGATCTTAGAGGTCATTTCCAACATGGATGATTCTGTGATTCTGCGATTTGCAGACTGGATGGATCAGAAATTAAACTTCCTCAAAGTCCCAACTTGGCTTTTCTGAGACAGCTGTAAAGCAGTGTCCTGCCATGGGAAGTGCTGCAAGGGGTGCGAAGAAAATTGTGCTGCTGTTGAACCACCAATTGCATTCTCACTGTGAGGGCATCTGATGAGAAGTGACATCTCTCAGCTGTATCCCAAAGGCTTCTGGGGTTATCATGAGCCTCAAACCTTTCAATCTCTAATTTCTTTTCCTCTGTTGGTGTAAGTGGCATATGATTGTGGCTGGGAATTTGCCCTGACAACACCAGAGTAAAGACATCTCTCAAAAAAGATGAGCAGCACAGCTCTGAGCAGCAAAGAGCAGGAGATGAAAACCAGCACATGCACCACTGGTGGTAGGAAGTCCTTTGTGAACGAGTAGATTTGGATAGGTAATTTACCCTGCCATGCAACAGGATATTGACCCCCAGTTTAATTATTGTGTCATTTGTCCTTGACAGCTACTGCTGCTTCTAATTAACTCTCCTTAATTAAAGCATTGAGGTTTCCAAGTATGTAGGCGTGGATTTACTGGGAAGAGGGCTACAATGAAGAAGAGTTGGAGGTGTCTGATTAAAAATGACATACCTTGTTCCACTGGGACTAGCGAGTTATTTATTTATTACACCAAACTGTGAGGCTGGGATCAAACTCAGATCCTCATCTCCATCTCCTTAGGAGCATCTTTCCCACCAGTTTTCCAGCTATCTACACGTGTGAGAGTCCTGTTTCTTACCAGTATATCTAAGACGTACTTCAGCCCCCTGAGCTTTTCTATTCTAGGTTCCTGCTTCTGGCTGAGTTTGTAGGTCAAGTGGATGAGGCACTGGTTCTCAAACATGACAGAGCAATTCAAGGTCCCTTTGTCCATAATTCAGACCAAATTAAAGCTGGCATCCTGGGATGCCATGCAGGTGACCGAACATCCTCACTGACTACGCTGAAGGTGCAGAATCTGGTTCCACCAGTGGTCTCTTAGGTGTTCTTTACCTTGCTCTATTTAATAAGCTGTATTATCATGAACACTCTATTCAAGGCTTTGAAATCAAATAAGCTCCTCTCTTAATCTTTCTGCAGATTTTCAGGGCTGGCTGAGTCTTGAAAGATAGCAGCATTGACAGAACCCACATGGCTTGGCAGAGTCACTGTTCCGTGTTTTGGAAATGTATCTTTTGACTGTTGGGAAGGAAATTGGCTACTTTAAGATGCCTTTTTTGTATGTTTAAATTAACTTAGTCCATCAGGCTGAATAAATCCCACCTCTGTATTAACATCCAATTATAACAGCAGAGATTGAGTAATGATTCATGTTTTGACCAGAATGTTGGCAGTTAAAGGAAAAAAAAAAAAAGTATATTGAAAATAAAAAAGTCAGAAATGGGAGCCAGAAAATTATGATTGAGCACATAGCAGGAGCTTTTGTGAATATATAATGGCAGAAGCAAGAGCCAAATCTCTAACAGGATTAGCTGTTACTGTCTATCAGATCCAAAAACCTCAATCATTTTGTGTTAAATGACTTTCTGCAGCTCATTCATACTAGAAATAGAGGGTAAAAGGGAGGATGGGAGCTGCAGAAGCTGCGGTTTGTAATTCAGGCTAGATCAGAGGTGAGGACAGCCCTGGTGTTCTGTGAAAAGCCCTGCAGTCATACGTAGAAGGTGAGCTCTGAACCAAACAGTTTGCAGACTCTGCCAGATTTTTCAGGATGTCCTTGTGAGCCAGAAACTCATGAATGATTTCTTTGGGGACTGCTGAATGAATGTGTTGATGAAGTGAAATATTTGCTCAAATTCTGCTGCAGCTATGGCAGCTGGACCTGTTCATCATTTCCTCATTGTCCTTGAGAAGGACATGAGATTGACTTACAACTTGTTTGAGCCTGGCTCTGAGATCGTATCTTACTCTGGATAGCTGTGAGTAGACAACAATCTAGATGATGAAGCTGCCTGAGGAATATTGGTCTTGACCCTTTGGTCTCTTCTGTTCAAGCATGGCACTTGTGGTGAGGCTCCTGGGTCTTTCACACCCCTCCCTGAGCAGCAGTGGTCTTGGAAATACCACGATGGGCTGGCAGCTCTGGTAGTGCTGCCTACCTCAGAGGTCATCAGAGATCATCTGTCCCTCTGGTCTGCTATGGAGAGAGCTTTGGAAGCACAGTAGCTTCTAGATGTCCTTCAAGAGTGTGAACATGGTCTATAGGAACCTGGTCTTCATTTCTTCAATATTTCAATGAATAAAAAGTGTAAATATTTTATATTTTAAAACTTAGTTTTTCAATTATAGAATATTTTGGGTTGGAACTGACCTTTAAAGGTCATCTCATCCTACTGCACTTCAATCAGCAGGGATATCTTTAACTAGATCAGGTTGCTCACAACCTCATCTAACCTGATCTGGGCCATGAGTGGGACATTGCCCACCTCTCTGGGCAATCTGTAACAGCGTTTCATGACCATTGCAAAATCTTCTGCCTTCTATGTAGGCTAAATTTCTGCTCCTTTCATTTAAAACTTGCCCTATCTCACTCCTTTGTAGAGAGCAAGGTCTCCACTGAGCTTCTCCAGGCTAAACAACCCTTGTTCTCTCAGTCACTCTTCACAGCTAGATCATTCACCAGCTTTTTTGCTCTTCTCTGCACCTGCTCCAACACCTCAATGTCCTTCTTGTAGTGAGGCCCCTGAAACTGGAAGTATTCAAGGTGTGGCCTCAGCAATGCTGAGTACAGGAGGACAATCTCATCTGTGGTCCTGCTGGCCACACTGTGTGATCCAAGCCAAGATGCTCTTGGCCTTCGTGGCTGGCTGAGCATACTGCTGGCTCATGTTTAAGCCAGCTACCAATTAAAAAAAAAAAAAAAATTAAAAAAACCAAACAAACAAACAAAACAACAAAAACAAACAAAAAAACACCCCCAAACTTCACTGAGGTTTGTGAAATGACCTTGAAAAGTTTGTTCAACTTCCCAAGGGTGGAGGAGGGGTGGAAGGAATAATCACAGTCTGTTTGACAATGGAGATTTCAACCTTCAGTGTCATCATGTCCCTTCATCCCAGTGGGTAATGGAGAGGCTCTTTAACTAGAAGCCTTCTTGGACTTTTCTTTCTCAGACATTTCAGGAGCAGCAGAAAAAGCTGTCTGTTCCCAGGGGCCATGGTCAGCCCTCAAAACTCCTAGCTGAATTAATTACAGTTTATGTTCCTAAGCAAAAATAAGACCTCCTGATGCACCTTATCTGCTTGATCCTCTCTTTCTTTTCAGCTGATGACCCTTAGGTGGCTTTCCTTTCAGTCACGGCCTCTTTGTTGTGTTATTTTGTTTGTTTGTTTGGGGTTATTTTGTAGTTTCTTTCTTTACTAATTGGAAGGTTTGACACTTAACAGCCTGAGACATTTATCAGTGTGAGACGATTTTAATTAATCTTGCAGTAAAGCTACTCGAGGTGAACTCATAAAAAGTTTCATATAGGAGGAAAGCCACATAGCAAAGTAAAAGGTGACACAGGACACCCACTAGTCTGGTGTGCTCAAGGGGATGTGCTCATACTCCATAGCTGTGCTCTCTGGCACAGCAACACAAGCAAGCTGTGCTATTATGCAACATACAAACTACATCCTATAGAGACCAAGTACCCTGAATTCAAGCATTGGGACAAGCTGTCCAGGAAGGTGGTGGAGTCGCCATCCCTTGGAGGTGTTTTAAAAACTGTGGCACACATGGCACTTCAGGACATAGTTTAATGGGCATGATAGTGTTGGGCTGAAGGTTGGACTTGATGATCTTAGGGATTTTTTTTCCAACCTTCAGGATTTTATGATTCTAAATACACTGAAAAAGAAGCATTTCCACAAAGATGGATATCTCTATTCCCAGTAGGTTCCTCCTGCTTCTGAGAGAAGCTTTAATATGCTTTGATGGCTAATTAAAGAATAATAATAATAATACCTTCAGAGACTGCTTTTTATCTACACTTTTTGGTAGCAATTTGCAAAGAAATAGCAAATTTTAGTCCTCTAGGTCTTCTTTCATGTACATATATCATAGCCACAAGTGGATTTTGACTCAGAACATTCAAACCCGACATCACGAGATGCTGAAAACGTGGATGTTCTGATCTAAACTTTTTCACCAAGACTCACTTCTAGGAGACAGATGTAAAGTAGCTCAGAAACTGAGCTTCAGAAAAAGTATCTGCGGCTAATGAGGAAAAATCGTGCAGTACCATATGTTAAAGTGAGGGTAGTTTGGACAGGAACTGCACAACCAACCCCAACCGCGTTCACAATTTTCTAATTACAAGGTGGAAGTTATGCAATTGCATTTGAACTGGGGAAAGGCAGATTTACAGCCTCTCAATACTAAGTTATCTGCCTCTTCTGCAAGTGATCTTATGCTTGCAGTGCAGAGGTAGATGTGGTCAAAGTAGATGTGATCACAGGAAAAAGTAATTCAGGTGGGAAAGGTTGACAAAAGAAATCACAAGGTCTCAACTGTTTCACAGAATCACAGAATGGTGGGGTTTGGAAAGAAATTCTGTGGATCATAGAATGATAGAATGATTTAGGTTGGAAGAGACCTCAAAGATCATCCTGTTCCAAACGCCCGCCATAGGCAGGGACACCTCCCACTAGATCAGGACACTCAAGACCTCATCCAGCCTGGCCTTGAACACCTCCAGGGAGGGAGTGGCCACAACCTCCCTGAGCAACCTGTTCCAGTGTCTCACCACCCTCACTGTGAAGAACTTTCTCCTAACATCCCATTTAAATCTCCCCTCTGCCAGTTTAAACTCATTCCCCCTCATCCTGTCATTACAAGACCTTTTGAACAGTTCCTCCCCAGCCTTCCTGTAGTCCCCCTTCAGATACTGGAAGGTTGCAATAAGGTCTCCTCAAAGCCTTCTCTTCTCCAGGCTGAAAAGTCCAAACCTCATCTAGTCCAAACCTCTTGCTAAAGCAGGGTCACCTAGAACACATTGCTTAGGATTGCAATATCCAGAAGGTTTTGGAATCTCTCAGGAGCAGGAGATTCCACAACTTCTATGGGCAGTCTGCTCCAGCTCTCCAGCACCCTTATAAGAAAGCTTTTCCTCATGCTTCAGGTGGAACCTACTGGGTTCCAGTTTGTGTTCATCACCCCTTGACATGTCACTGAGCACCACTGAAATGAATCTGCCCCATCCTCTTGACACCTACCCTTTGAATACTGAAACTATGATGAGATCTTGTAAGGATTGATGGAGTCAAGATCATCCTGTGGTGTCTTCCTGTAAAAAGCTGTATAACTTTTTGGAAGTTGGATGCAAAGCAGACTACTGAGTTCAACATAAATCTAATTAGGTGGAATCCTGAAGTATACACTTTATATTTGTTGAACAGTGGATGCTTTTTTAACCTGAAGCTTTAGGAAAGTGAAACTATTGCATTCATGGCCAAGCCACCTTACCTTCGAAGCTTCTTGATACTTAGAGAATTGTGAATGACTCGCTCCCAGCTTTGATCTTCCCATAGTCATTGTTCTGTGATACTTCTGATTATGTTCTTGTACTCAAGGCAATAGATTCGACTTGAGGAATGTGTTTTTGTGGTGTGGGTTGGGGTTGTTGGGTTTTTTTTTGTTGTTTTTTTTTTACATTCTTCCCTTTTTCATTAAAAGCTTTCAGCAGCTGCAGTTGTTTTCTTTGGGTGACTTGACACAGGCAATGGTAAATAAAGGCCATCATATTTCTATCTGAAGTTTTCTAAAGCTACTGCCACCTGCCAGCAGTAAAAATACAGATTTTCAGCTTTTGCTCCTAAGCTATCAACTACCACGTGGGGTCTCTGTACAGAGGTTAGAAAGCCAATTTCTAATGCAAACTGAAAAGGTCTTCATAAATAGCCAGGATTTTGCCTGATAGATATTTTCATATAAACCCCCATTCTTGGTTCATTTACAGATGCAGTCTGAATGTTGTCTCTTCCTAGTTGAAACTCTCTTGAATGTTGCACTGAGTAAAAAATTGTCGCTGGCACCCAGGTTGTACTCCCTTGTCATTTGTCACAAGTAACTGTTCTGCAGTTTATCACTGGCAGTTCTCAGTGATCTTTCTTCAGGATAATATCACACTACATCATCTGAAGGAGCAAACTCTTCCTGCTGACATGAGCTGGGGTGAAGGCTCTGGCAATTGGCTGTGTATTATAGAAGCTCTCTGAAGCTTATTCAATGGAAAAGAGACTATCAGCTCTTTGGACCCAAACTGTATGTTTGGCTTCAAAAGAAATAAGGAGCTGACAAAACCTGATAGGAATCAAAAAGGTATGGTCTGTTAACCAGGAGGTCAGGCTCGGAAGTCCCTTCTGTCTTTGAAATCTTTGACTGAAATNGGAGAGGGGGAAATGTAATAAAATGCAGTATTTTGGCAGTAGATGAGTGTTTCAGGTCCACTTCTAATGCCTTCTGAGCTGTAAAGCCAGGGTGACAGCAAGCTCATTCAGTACTCAGGCTGGCAGCTGTTGTCCTTTTCCTGCTGTGAGCAAGCTTCTGCGAATGGGACAACTGATGTTTGGGGAGATGGATGGGCAATGACGAATGGAGTTCTCCTGGGAATGGTGGTGAGGGGAGGGAGACAAAAACATCATGAGGCCTCAGTTATCTCAGAAAGCCAGAAAGGAGCAGAATCCACAGAGTGTAGGAGAAAGTTGAGATCCAATGACTTTAACTTGCTACAGAAGATCACATGTCTCCAGGTACCAGTTCACCATAGTCTGCACACAGCTTGCCTGATTTGCTGTTTTACTGTGAAATTGTGCAGATGAGGTCATCCAAAACTGTGCAAGTGAGGTCATCTGGCAATGAACCTGTGCAGATGAAAGACAACAGTGGGGAGAGAAAAGCCACATGGGAGGTGTTTATTTCAGCAGGGATTGCACCAATTTCAGTGCTGATTTGAGCAGGGTCTGCATCAGGTTGAACACTGGAGCAATATACAGCCACTTCTCTCTCTACCCCAGGTCTGCCAAGGGATATCCCTCTGGGACAATGGGCACCAAGGCAAGAGGATGGGGAGGGTAGTACCTCCATCAAATCATTATGGGTATTGCAGAGCCCTCTGAAAAGTCTGACAGGTTGTCCCCTTTTCTCCTGCAGCTCACTCGGGTGCCTGTGGAGTCGTGTAGCCAGTATGAAACCTGCAGTGAATGCTTGGGCTCAGGTGACCCTCACTGTGGATGGTGTGTTCTTCACAACACGTAAGTACCTGCTGGTGTTTGCCACCATCCCAACCCTGCTTTTCCCCCAGCCATCTTCTCTCAATGACTGTGATAACACATGGCCAGGTGAGCCAGTGTGTCACTCAGGTACCTCAAGAAAGGTCTCTGGAACTTCCTGGTGGAGACTTTGTTTAACTGGGAAGCAGTTTTTGGAAGACAAGGGAAGAGAAGGGTGGTAGAGACTGGTCAGATCTCTTAAACCATCTGACCTATAGTCTGCTGACTGTGCCAGGAAAGCATCTATCAATCCTGACACACTTTGAATCGAACCCTCCAGCTGCTCTTCTTTGAGTGACAATAACCTTCTTGTTTTCATTGCTGAAGGCAGTTTGCCTCTGACTAGCAGCCCAGCGCAGACACTTGTGACACTATCTCCAACTTTGCACTGCTGACCTGAACCCTTCCTCTTCCAGACTTACCATGATGTTCATTGCCCTTAGGGAGGAATCAGATCCCTGTAAGCATCTTGGAGTCCACAACAAGCTAGGCTTCAAGTGGACCTTATGGTTTGTGCGTCCACTGTGGGAAAATGTTGACCCTGGTATTGAGTGTTTGTCCTGTGTAGGTCAACTCAAATAAGCCAAACTGCTCAGATGGCTTATCTGGCCAGAATGCTGAGCAAATTTGTCTGTGCCCACATTCTTGGACATCTAACAGGCCAAGAAAGGACCTTGTTTCACCATTTCATTATTCTACAGTACTGGCCTGTCCAGTGCCTCTCAAGAAGCACTGGATCCTGGTGTCATCAAGGCTGGGATATTAGCTAATTGTGTTTATTTTCTGTAGGCTTTTTAATGGTGCTATTGATCTTCAAGTCACTGCCAGTGATCTCCTCCTACAGAGACCACTCTGCCCCAGCTGTGGAGAGGGAAGGTGTCAGGTTGGCTGAGCTCCTGGATATGAGTGGCAAGGTGGTCTTGTTTGCCAAGAACCTCTCAGCAGAGAGAGTGGCAGGAAAGTGCATTGAGTACGTCTAACCAAATATTTCCAGCTGAGTGTGGCTCTGCAGGGTGCTGTCACTCCAAGTCTCAGTGTCCTTGGCAGTGGTGGAAGGTTTTTCTGATGGACCCTGCTAGTGCAGTGTATCTGTCTACTCCTGCTGAGTTCACCTCTGAATTCTTCCTGTTGCATTATAAACTCTCCTAGTGGAGATAATGATCCAGTTGAAACAGTCCTCTTTTCTACCCATCCTTTCTGGAACAGAAAAACAGGGAACAAATCTGTACTCTATTCCAAACATCAGGGCATGCTCTTTATCTTGTGGACCTTCATCCTAAGCCACAACAGTCTACTTAGTTTCAGATCTAGGTGATCCATCCCAAAACTTGTCCAAAAATTTGACTCAGGCTCTGAAACAGTTCAAGGAATCCTGGGCAAACCAGTCCTGAGTCCATGTGTTCATGCCTACCTGAATGGTCTGGTGCAAAACTTTTGCCCTGCTGACCTGAGAATATTTCCAGTTATGGAGATCTTAGTTTCCATCTCATCTTTTCCTACATTTGCTCTACAGAGCACTGTATGTCTTGTTGTCAGTGGAGGGCCTATGTACAAATGGCACAAGAAAGCATGAATTTGGTTGTTGATTGCACCTTCTGTCCAGGGTCAGTGGCAGCAAGCAATCAATGCATCCATCAGTAAATCCCCAAAAGAACAAAAGAGGCTAATACAACTGAAGATTTACCAGCAGCAAAATGTAGAGGAGTGTCAGAAATGTGATAGCTAAGCATGATCTAGTAGGATGTGCCCCTGTCCATGGCAGAGGTGGTGGAACTAGATGATATTTCATGTTCTGTTCAACCCAAACCATTGTATTAATCTGTGATTTCAGACATATCTGGTTATGGGTGAGGGTGGCAGCATCGATTCAGAACAAGAAACCCTTGTGCAGACTTGGTCCTTCAAGAAATTTGGCTTCACAGCCTGGGCTTGGCTGATGGCAGGATCCCCATGCCCGCCTCCCTCTGGTCACTTAACCTCTGTTTCTGTATTGGGAAAAATGAAGCACTGCTTATCTAGGTACCTTGCAGCAGGGTCACTAAGGTTGATTCCCCGTGGATGTTTTGGAAGCATCTGGAAGACAAATGTTATCAAATCCCCCTCCAGTTTACTCCTTCCAACTAATTTCCATTGCAGTCAAGAAATTAGATTTCCAGTGCTAGCTTGGAAGTGGTTTTCAGTGCACCCTTGGATGTTTCTCTCCGAGTCTCATTCTCTTCATCCTTTTAGGTAGTCCTGAGAGCAGAGAAGCCCATTATCATGGAACCCTAGAATCATTTGTGTTGCAAAAGGCTTTAAAATTCTTCTAGTTGAATCCCCCTACAATGATCAGGGACATTGTCAACTACATTATGTTGTTCAAAGCACCAGAGAACCTTACCTCAAATGATTCCAAGGATGTGCCATCTACTGCCTCTCTGGGCAACTTATGTTTGAGTAGGCCTGTTTCTCACCACCCTTAGAATAAGAAATGTTTTCCATATATCTGGTTTAAATCTCTTCTCTTTTAGTTTAAAACCATCACCCCTTGTCCTGTCACAAGAGGCCCTGCTCAATGGGATGCTGTTACATCCCATGAACAAGGTTTGGTCGTGCGAGGTATTCAGGGTAAAAGTGCCTTAATATTAAGCCTCTAACTAGAACTTTTTTGCACATCAGAACCCATCAAGGGTCATTAACAGCCTTATCCTCCAGTGGGATGCATCTCCTGCAGGAGGATCTCCAGGGTAATATCCCTTAAGTATTTCCCCTTGTGAGTATTCCCTCCCAGTCAGGGATCCCAGGGGCTTCCCAGTGCACAGCTGAATCCTGCCATGCTGATGTGGGAACTGTTTTGTGGAAAGGAAGGAGCAGGCAGTGGGGTTGTGCAAGAGCTGGGAGCCAGGTTGCCTGTAGGCAAAGCCAAGCCGTTCACTCATCTGTCCCCTCCTATATAAACCACCAAGAGGAACGGTGGTAGACTGGGAGACAGGTGAAAACTGCCAGGTGGGATACAGAATGTACCTTTTTGCCTGGCTGAATTTGGAATTTGCACTCGAAGGGCTGATGCAAATCCTTTCCCCCAGACCTCCCCATTTCCAAGCCAAGCTCAGCTCCTTCCAGATGAGATGTCTGGGGACGCCTGGGGACAACTCTCCATCCATTGTCTCACGGCCGAGCTGGGCTGTCTGCACCGAGGGCGGTGTGCCAGGGCTCAGGAATCGATTTCCACGGCTCTGCTGTCCTAACCTTACACCGAGAAACTTGAGTCCGCTGAGAGAGAAAGAGTCAGACAGACCCACAGACGGCTGCAGGAGAAAGGAGGAGGGGAGGATTGATTTGCTCCTGCTCCAAGAGGAGGAGAGCCGATACGGAGCAGGTCACCGGAGCTTTTCATCTCTGTATCTTTAGACCCGATCTTGTCCCAGCCCCCCCTTCCCCTGCTCTGGCTCTGCTCCTCTCCTGGGCTCCGCTCAAGCCTCTTTAGGCGACGATGAATCATTTAGTCGGTGTAAATTGAAAACGTGGCGCTGGGTTGCTGCACGGGTCTCCAGGGAAGGGAGAAGGGCCAGGGTGGGAGCAGTGGGCAGGAACCGGGCTGAAAAGCTAATAGCTGGCATGAAGGAACTCAGTGCCTGGTTGCAAGGTCGAAGCAATGTCACCAGCCCAAACTGGGGGCTGCAGAGAGGGATGAGAGTACAGCAAATTCTACTTCAAGCCTGAAATTAATTGCTTCTTCTTCCCATGTCTGGTGCATCAGTGTTCAAAGACGGCATCCAGTATCTGACCACCCCCCTGCAAGTCCTTTTTTGTCTCCATCCATATTCAAACTCCTACTTTCCTCTCCTTCTATTCCTTCCTGACGTGTAGAGGTAGCTGAGACTCTTTGTCTTGACTTGGAGGATAAACCCTTCAGCAACCAAATGAGCCCTTGCTATTCCTGCCTGACCCAGCACCAGCTTCAGAGCAGACATGTACAAGAACTAACTTGTATGCATTTGGTAACCACAGAAATTTTCACCACTGTACAGTGCCTCTGGGTTGTGCTTAACACCTCAGCTACCAGCAGAATGGATATTTGGGGCAGGAGAACAGCATCATCCCATATGATGATATAGCATCCACTATAGGGGAAATATGTTCACCTTTCTGGGTGCAGAAGGAACTTGTCCCAGGCTTTTTTGTGCTAGTTGAAGCTCCTAGATTTTAGGTGTGCTGCCTCATTTCATCCTCACCTAGCCTCTGTCTAATTCTGGGATGAACAGCTGAACATTCACAAGCTGTCCCTAAGGAAGGATGCAGCCCCAAAGCACCAGGATCCTTCTGCATTTAGGATCTGCCCCTGATGTTGTGGGGTATCCTTGGCCAACATGTTATGAGTTACAATCACAGATGCAAATAGTCCCATTTTCTGGGAGGATTTGTGTTGTTTCAAAGTTTCTTTCCAGCTTCCAATATTTTTTTTTAATAAGAAAGCCATTTTAGAATAGGCTGGTACCATTTAGAAAGTGGA
The DNA here is from genome assembly GCA_013396835.1 of Psilopogon haemacephalus. Classification (NCBI taxonomy): domain Eukaryota; kingdom Metazoa; phylum Chordata; class Aves; order Piciformes; family Megalaimidae; genus Psilopogon; species Psilopogon haemacephalus. The sequence goes on along the minus strand of VWZI01013959.1, from coordinate 46,423 downwards.
GAATGATTCATTTAGACCTGAGAAGTTCTTGTTTTGAGATTTTATTGCAAGTTTTAGGAAGCTGCTTAAAATTTTGGAGGAAAAAGTCATTCTGAAGCGAAGCATTACTCGTTCTTTTTTTCCATTCAAATTAAACATTTGGGCATCTGTGGTTTCTTTCTCCCCCAGAAGACTTCACCAGCTCTAGAGGCTGTGCAAAGCAGGATGTCAAGAAACAGTGTTGGTTTGAAGAAGCTAACATTTGCTGCAGAGGGAAGAGGGTTTGTTTAAGCATCACCAGTCTCTCCTACCACGGAGATAGCAGAGCCAGGAATTGGCTCTGCTGTCTTCAGTGTATCATTCTCTATCTTTCTGTATCCTTCCTGCCTTAGTGTTGTCTTGCCACGGGTCAGTTCTTGGTGCCTTCATATACCTGAGAGAAATTACACGTCAAAGGCATACGACAATTGTCCTAATATTCCTGAAGGTGAATCTGCTCTATTTGGCTTTGCTCTCTGCACACATCTGCTCATCTTTGAGGAGCTGCACATGTCCTTTGCATGTCCTTCTGGCACCCAAAAATCTTGCCCAGTAGCCTAAACTAGCACTATTAGCTTTGAACTCTAGTTGCAGAGCAAATACCAGAAGTCCCCCTACTCCTTAACTATGAGAATAGGAAAGAGTGGGCTCCTGTAGGTATCCTAACCCCACAAATTAAGTAATGACAGAAGATTCTTAGATATACCAGCCACCTTCCCAATCCTTTTGGCTCTGCGTTAGTCAAAGGATGGCCAAAATCTGGTATGTTGTTCTGCTCAGCCTGGAGAAGAGAAGGCTCTGGGGATATCTTATGGTGGCTTTTCAGTACCTGAAGAGGGCATATAGGAAAGCTGGAGAGCAACTGTTTAAAAGTGCCTGTAGCAATAGGACAAGGGGCAATGGTTTAAAACTAGAGCAGGGTAGATTTAGATTAGACATTAGGAAGAAGTTCTTTACTGTGAGGGTGTTGAGACACTGGAATGGATTGCCCAGAGGCGTTCTGGATGCCTCATCCTGGGAAGCGTTGAAGACCAGACTGGATGAGCCTTTGAGCAACCTGGTGCAGTGGGAGATGCCCCTGCACATGGCAGGGATGGGAAGCAGATGGTCTCTAAGGTCCTTTCTAACTCAAGGAATTCTATGATTCAGGAATGGATTAACTGGACAGCTGCAGCAATGGAGTGTTTATGAAACACTTGAAAAGCCATATATCTATATCTACATCTATATCATATCTATATCTATCTATCTATCTATCTATATATCTATATCTATCTATATCTATATATATATATTTTTTGTTTCCTCACGAAAGGATGACCCTGTTCAGAAGGGTTTTATGCTGTCCTCTGGCATCAGACACCTACCCCAGTATCAAGGAAGTTGTCCTCCATATCCTCCTGCTCTCCAGCTCTTCCCATCTGCCACGGAGTTAGAGTACACTTGTGTACCTAGAAATTACAATTCACATTTTCAACATGATATTAGAGGGTGGGGTTGAAGCACTTAAACAGGTAGGTTTCTGTGGAGTGAGGGATTAGTGCCGAGGGGGGAGGGAGGTTTGTTATCCATGCTCAGACTCATTGCCAGACCAGGGAGAAAAAAAAGAAAAAAAAAAAAAAAAAAAAAAAAAGAGAGAAAGTTACAAAGTGCAGCTCCTGCTGTCTCCTCTCAGCAGGTAACCCGAGTCGATGCTGCTTGCAGAGGCTCATTGATCGTCCCTGGCTTTAACTTTCTTGGTCAAAGTCTTCTGAATCACCAGAGAGTCTCGGGTAACCTAAGCTGCCTGCACATGCTGCAATAAGACCTTTCCTGAAGGGTCTTTTGCTTGCTTGACTTTCTGTTGTCTGAAAGACTGTGACTGTCTTTCAGGCTGAGTTTTTTTTAATCTTTCTCTTCCCCTTCACCCTCTCTCCTTTCCTTCACAGCCTTTTCCTCCCACTTGCACAAGTGAAGCAGGGAAGTGCTATGTGGGGAAGGGAACTGCATCCTGGGATGTATCCTGGCCTGTATCGGGTATAGTGTGAGCAGCAGGGCTTTGGATGCAATCTTAGCCCTGCACTCAGCACTGGTGAGGCTGTGCCTTGAATACTGTGTTCAGCTTTGGGCCTCTCCATACAAGAAGAACACCGAGACACTGGAGGAGGGCAATGAAGGTTCTTGAGCACAAGTCTTGTGAGGAGTAGCTGACAGAACAGGAGTTGTTTACCCTGGAGAAAAAAGGAGGCTCAGGGAAGACCTTTTTGTTCTCTAGCAGCACCTGAAAGGAAGTTGTAGAGAAGTGGGAGTCAGTCCACTCAACCAAGTTACAAGTCATAGAGTGAGAGGAAATGGCCTCAAGTTGCACCAAGGGAAATTAAGGTTGGATATCAAGAAGAATTTCTTCATGGAAAGGATTGTCAGGCATTGGAACAGGCTGACAAAGGGAGGTGGTGGAGTCACCCTCCCTGGAGGTATCGAAGAGTCATAGTGCTTAGGGATATCGCTTAGTCAAAGACTTGTGAGTGTTAGGGTAATGGTTGGACTTGGTGATCTTACAGATCTTTTTCAATTTAGGCAGTTCTGTGATTTATGGAGCTGGTTTTAGAGACCCAGCAGGTCAGGAGGGTGGAATATTCCATCCAGTCCCGTGACATTTTGAGCAAAAATGGATAGTGAGAAAAGAGAGACTTACTGATTCTTGGAGGGGCTTGTGATCCTGTGGGCACTCAGCTTCCACTATGAGAAACCAGGGCCTCATCTGTCCCTGCTTTGTACTCCCCATGCTGTTATGTACCAAGGTGCAATCCCAAGTCCCTTCTGAAAGAAAGCAATTTGCATGTGTCAATTGCATTTGCTTGGAATGATGAATGTCTTTGCAATCATGGTTGGGACCTTCTCCTGTAGGAAAAACTTTATATGTCCTTTCCTGCCTTAGTATCATATTGCCATGAGCCAACTCCTGGTGTCTTCATACACTTGGGAGGCTCTTTACACGTCAGAGGTACATGACACTTTTCCCAATCTTACAATAGTAGAATAGTTTAGGTTGGAAAGGACATTTAAAGATCATCTGGTTCAACCCCTCTGCAGTGAACAGGGATATCTTTAACTATCAAAGCCTCCAAAAAAGTTACCTTGAATGTTTCCAAGTATGGGACATCTACCATTTTTCTTGGTGACCCCTCACTGACCTCATTGAGGATTAGCCACAAGAAAAACTTTTAGCTCAAATCCTGCTCTGTCTTGGAAACTTATAGCTGACTAGACTGACCTTCCCCTTCAGAGATGAAGCTCAGAGCTACTTCAGCAGTTACGTTCAATACCCCTGTATGTCTGAGCTATCTGGGGGCATTTCTCATTGCAACAGTTTTCCAGAGAGATGATGTTGGCCAAAAAATGGGGAGAAAAGCATAAGTGCTGTGAGAGAAAGTAATTATGGGAAATCTGAACTCTTTTTATTTGGTTTGAATGTCTCCAATCAGTTGTTTGTGGCAAAGGTAGGAGTGAACCAGCTGTCTTGTCTCCAAACACCGCTCGGTTTGACTCCTCCCTGGTCACAGCTGTTTCTCAGACAGCCGTGCCCAGGGTCTGTGAACCTTTTCCATCTGATAGCAAGGGAAAGTGGAGTCATCTTCCTGCAATTGGCCTTGGCACAGAGTGGCTCCCACTTCTTCTCAGGTAGTTATTGAAACTGGAGATGGCATTTCAGCCTTCTCACAGAGGGAAGTGCGCAGCAGGGGGGCTCTGCAGAGTGACATTGGCCCATTCTGCATTGAGCCCAGGTAATCTTTAATCTGTCTGCTGAGGTATAGCTAAAGTACCCATCATTTCACACCTAGACATTGCCTCTCCCGTGGAGCACAGGAAAATAGCCCCAAATGTGACAGCTCTCCAATGGCCTTTTGAAATGAGATCAGGGCTCTTAGTCCAGAGCGGAGGAAATTCTTGGGACAGGGACCATGCCTATTGATGGTGATAAAGCCTCAAGTGAAACAGAGGCTCCTGGGAATCCCATTTTATTACAGATGGGTGATGACATTGAGTAAACCACTCTGAACCATCCCTGTATCTTTGAGCAGAACAGCTGATAACTAGTTCTGGAGAGGTGACCCGTTGCTATACCTGCATGTTGTACATCCATCACCACTGATAACCTTCCACTACCTAGATGCCATTGTGCCCCTTTTGGGAGCACTTTTAATGCTCCAGCCTACCTAGCAATGCAGGACAGAGCTGTGTCCTTCACAGGTTGATTATCTTGGTGGCTATGCCTGCCTGAGGCATCTTGGGGACAGCACTGGGCACTGTGGGCCATAAGACACAGGCGTGTGGTAAATGTGTTTTGATAACAACCTTCTTCCTTGATTAGATTATTTTGCTAGAGGGCAGTGAGGAGGGGTGGGAAGATAATTAGTTTGTACAGTGGGTTCCAGCAGCAGCTTTCTCCTGATGCAGCCGTGTGAGTTAGGTGTCCTACTTGGGATTTGCCTCCACCATAGAAACATTAGCAACTCGGGTTTAGCACTGCAGAAAGTTCAGCTTTTGCAAAGAAAGATCTCTGGGGTTTTATCATCTTTGACATGAAACACAGCACATGATCTGCCATGGGCCGGGAGGTGTCTCAGGATGTGTAGTGAGAAAGGGATAATGGTGCTTGGTGATGCCTGGGGGTCTTCTAAGAGGATCTTCTGCACGCCAGTTCTCTGACATGGGGGACTTTGTCACTTCAGCATAGTCCTTGCTCTGGGACACTACATATTGGGAGGCAATATAGCTAGATATCCCACAGTAGATATCTAGTGTAAAAGCTAGAGAGGGAACAGGGACAAGGGAAAGCTGTATGACCACCCTGATCAGTTTAGAAATCTTGTCAAATGTGTGCTGGAGCTGAGGAACAAAGTTACTGAGGCAGCCACGGGGATGGAGTGGCCCCTAGATTAGATTATAAAGTGGAAGTTGACTTTGGAATACAGGTGTTCTTTATTTACTGTTCTGTTGCCCATCCATGCTGTCTGCTGCTACTGGAGAGCCTGTGGTATGAGATGTTCACCTGGAGTCCATAAATACGACAGTCTGCAGCAGATACTTTTTCCTCTAGAAGATAAGATGAGGAGCAGTTGGGGTTCTGAGGGCATGTCAAGTGATTTTTATACCCCTGCATGTGGGCAGCAAAATAGAGACCAACTACCTGAAGGGAAGTTGTGGAGAGGCTGCTGCTGGTCTGTTCTCACAGGGAACTGGACACAGGACAAGGGGGGATGGCCTCAAGCTGAGACTGGGTAGGTTTAGATTGGACATTAGGAAAAAGTTTTTTCATGGAGAGAGTGGTCAAGCACTGGAATGAGCTGCCCAGGGAGGTGGTGGAGTCACCAGCCTTGGATGTGTTTAGGGGTAGTTTGGATGTGGTGCTTAGGGATCTGGTTTAAGGTGGATCTGGTGGAGTAGAGTTCTAGCTTGGACTTGGTGATCCTGAGGGGTTTTTCCAACCTGGATGTTTCTGTGATTCTGTGATTCCAGTTTTGGATGTCCTCTCCCCACATATTCTGAGTGGCCAGACTCCAGGTCTGGGACTTACAACTTCACCAGTGTCAGTCTTCACATGGATTTTAAAAGTCCTTCAAGCTCCCAATTTGCAATTAAGCAGGTCTAGGGTTTCCTGCAGGGTTGTTCCACTCAGTTAGTGCCATGATATATGGACATGTGGGAAACTGTCTCAGTTGCTGGGCTGTTTTGGAGGGAATTGTTCTCGTTTTGCTGTCGGATGTTCCCTGGTGCCTCCAAGGGAACATTGAACACCAAATCAGCGCTCCTCGGGGCAAAGGCAGGTCTCCCTTCCACGTCCACTCTTTCTTCTGTGAAATTTCATCATCCTCAGCCTGTGACAAATCCTTCAAGGGAGGAAGGATCAGGAAGCTTCTTTTAAAGAAAGGCACAGCAAACCTTGAAACTTTGTCTTTATCCAGATTCACCTTCTGCACACACACACTCCTATTCATAAATACATGCCAGTATCTTCTGTTGCACACTCCTACATGGAGACACATGCCACCAAATCCCCTCATGTGCCACCATGCACATGAGTCTCCAGTCTCTAATTCTCTCTATTGCTCCCAGCCGCCCCTGCATTCATTCCCCAGAGCAGAGGTAGGGCTTTTCTCAACTGGCCTCTGTACCACGAAGACTTTATCTCTCTTCCTNTGGGGCTGGGGGGGAGGTAATAGAATCATGCAATACCAGGTTGGAAGTGACCTCAAGGGTCATCTACTCCTCATTGCTGCATTGCAATCATAATCTCTCTTCCTCCTGCCTCCAGAAATCTACATATTTCTTTTGTTTACTGAGTGGATGTGAGCAACTCATTGTTCTGCTTTCTTAACCATTTCATCTTTCATCGCTTTCCACTTCAGATATGTCCTTCACCAGCTTTTGAATAGCATACTATCAATAGCAAGAATCATCTACCAAGGCAAACACATACATTTTAGCTCCAGGAATTGCAAGAGCCAGACACCAACATGATCTTTGGCCTCTGTGAAGATATAGAAATCCCTCCCTCAAGTACAACACAAATTCAAGTAAATGTCTTATGAATGAACCACATGAATTGCTCCAGTAGTGATGAGCAAATCCTGGGTGTCAGGTCTCCACTGGGCTGGCAACACATGTCAGCATCTGAGGAGAGTATGGAAAAAGGGCACATTGTCAGGGATATCATAGAATCATAGAATGGTTTAGGTTGGAAGTGACCTCAAAGATCATCCAGTTCCAACCCCCTGCCATAGGAAGGGACACCTCCCACTAGAACAGGTCGGTCAAGGCCTCATCCAGCCTGGCCTTGAACACCTCCAGGGAGGGAGCAGCCACAACCTCCCTGGGCAACCTGTGTCAGTGTCTCACCACTCTCACTGTGAAGAACTTCCTCCTAACATCCCATCTAAATCTTCCCTCAGCCAGTTTAAACCCATTCCCCCTCATCCTGTCATTACAAGACCTTGTGAATAGTCCCTCCCCAGCCCTCCTGTAGGTCCCCTTCAGATACTGGAAGGCTACTATAATGTCTCCTCAAAGCCTTCTCTTCTCCACGCTGAGAGTAGAAGATATGAGAGAATAGGGGATATGAGAGATCAGTGGTGGATCTGGACATGGAACATAATTTCTTGCCACCTGTTCCAAAGCCTAATGGAATCACAGAACATTTTGGGTTGGAAAGGACCTTTAAAGTTCATCTAGATCAACCTCCATGCAATCAGCAGAGGTATCTTCAACTAGATTAGATTGCTCAGAGCCTCATTCAACCTCACCTGGAATCTTGCCAGGAATGAGGCATCTACTACCTCTCTGGGCAATCTGGTCTGGTGTTTTACCACCCTCAGCATAAAAAATGTATTCCTCTTATCTAGTCTAAATCTCCCTCTTTTATTTTAAAACCATCACCCCTTGTCTTCTCACAACATGCCCTGCTCAAAATCTGTCCCTTCTTTCTTTAGTCCCCCTGTAAGTATTGGGATATCAAAATGAAGTTCTGGAGTCCTTGACATATTCAGAAAGGGATGACAGAATGATTCAATGCTTACAGAGTTTTCCTTAGGCAAGAGTGAGCAGTATTAATTTTCCTGCTCTTCTATAGGTACTTCACATTATTCTGGACAAGTTAAATTAGGCTGAGATTTATCTTATCTACTGCCAGGTTTCTTGCCTCATTACCCAGTGAGGAAAGGGACTTCTTCTGAACACAAGCCCTTTGGATGTGCCACTTTATTTTAGTAGATGCTGAGGGAAGCTAAGTAACTCTATCGAACACACAATGACTCCAGTACTTAATTTCCTTGTGGTTTAGCCCCTTGTTTATAGAAGGGGAGTAACAATTCCTCACCTCACAGGCAGATGTGAGATCCAAAACCTTAAAGCACTTTAGATGATGATTGGCTTGCAGAAGTCTTGCAAAGAGCTGAACTTGATGACTGCAGGCTCCCAGACAGTACTGGCTACAAACCATAACAGTAATAATTCCATTTTGGGGTTCATTTAACTAAAGCAGAAGGACCATAGTAAACATGGTAAGGTGAAAACACATGTGTAATTCCATGCTTAACTCAATAAATGTACCTAAATCACCCCATGCCCTTGTCTGACTCTTTGAGCAGAGGTGGCACCACAAGGGTTAAGGCAGACAGAACAGTGAGGAATGAAGTAAAGGTCTCTATGTCTTGCTTCTCCTTCCCATATCTCATTCTCAGTGCCTCCTGCCCCTCTGGCCCCAGGCAGTAAAGGAGATCTGCATTTTAATTGAGACATGTAAAGAAAATAATCTCAATCTAGCTCACCCATGCCTCCAAGGCTTCTTCCTTGTTAGCTTGGTGCAGATGTTAAATGTACATTTTGGGGGGTGGGTGGAAGAGGGTGTTTCTTTCTTTTGTTTTCATCCCTGCTTTATTCCTATGTCTGGAGAGGAGGTCAAAAGTCTGTAGCTGTCAGGAGAAAGGAGAGCAGAAAATGGCAGAACCTTATTTAGATCTTCTCCCTCCTGGAAATAAAAGTGGCACACAAAAGCCAATCCTGATATAGAATCATAGAGTCAATCAGGGTTGGAAGGGACCACAAGGATCATCTAGTTCCAACCCCTCTGCCAGGCCCAGGGACACCCTACCCTAGATTAGGCTGGACAGAGCCTCATCCAGCCTGGCCATAAACACCCCCAGGGATGTGGCCCAACCACCTCCATGGGCAACCCATTCCAGGCTCTCACCACTCTCTTGGTGAAGAACTTCCGCCTCACATCCAATCTGAATCTCCCCACCTCCAGCTTTGCTCCATATGCGCCACGATGTGTAGATGTACTGTGGTGCCTGACAGTGACAGATATTGGCTCTTGAGGACCTTGGAAACTGAGTCGTTGCAAGAGGCTGTCCTCTGGTTGCAGTTACATCCTTTTCCTTCCTTCTGCTCCTCAATCTTTGGTAGCAGGAATAGAAAGGAGTCCAGGATGGTTCAGATGTTCAAAACATGGCCTCATCTGCAGCTAGATGAAGAAGGAAAGGGCCTTTAGGCCTTTTTTGTCCCTCATTTATATTAAGTCGGACTCACTCTCAAGGTTCAGAGCTGAGATGACCACAAGATAATGGGACTTCTTTTGTTTTGTTGCAGACCCAAACCTTCACTACCAAGAGGTGACACTTTTGTTTGCAGACCTTCTCAACTGCAGCAGAGAGGCAGGAGCCTTCATGATCTACCCTTTCCCTTGGCTCCTCAGGAGCTGGAAACAGGCAGCCAGACACATTCTGCCTTCAGCAAGAGCTTGGAAGGGATGTGTTTGCCAGACAGCCTTGCCAAATGAGCACTGGATTATTTAGTGCAGGGCAAAGGGGCAGGATTTCAGTTCAGATAACACTTTCCTATTTTGTCTGTTCCTTGTCTCTTGGAGCTTGCCTGGCCTGATAAGGTGTTATCAGAGCAGAGCATCTCTGTCAGAAGCACCACTGAGATGTGCCTGGGCTAGAGGTGGCCTTTCTCCACTCCTTGCAGGCTCTGCTGGCCCTCTTCCACCCAGCATCTCTAAAGAGCCAGTCAGTTAATGATGGTGGGAGGATGATGTTGGCATGCTTGCCAAGAGCTTTAGCTGTGGCTTTTCTCAGGGAAAGGAGAAAATGCAAACATGGATAAGAGCAAATCAATCTGATCCATTCTTCATTTTCGTCCAGTCCCTACCCTGCAAACAAGCGACCAAGTCACTTTGAGTGTGCAAGTAATGCACCAAGTAGAATAATTTCTCCATCTTAAGTCTATAAAGTCCTATAAAGTTTATTTCCAGGTATGGATCAGGAGGATGGGGCTAATCTTTTATCAGCAGGGTGCAGTGACAGGAAAAGAGGTAATGGGCACAAAGTCGAACACAGGAAGTTCTATCTAAACATGAGGAGGAACCTGTTTACCTGGAGAGCAGTGGAGCACCAGAACAGGCTGCCTGGAGAGGTAGTGGAACGTCCATCACTGAATTCTTTCAAAACCTTCCTGGACACTGTCCTGTGCAACCTGCTCTGCTCTTGTCCTGTGAACCTACTCTGGCAGGAGAGTTGGACTAAGTAATCTCCAGGGGTATGTTCCAACCCCTATAATTCTGTGATTCTGTGATCTCAATGGTACTGTCACTCTGTGTGGGGTGTCAAGTATACCTAGATATGAATGTGACTTTCTGCATAGTAGGACTTCATTCTTAATAGCACTGTTAGGACAACAATGAGTCTGCTCCCTGTTCCCCTCTCTGCTCTTAAAGACAGAAGGCAAAAATCTGATCTAATTGGGGATGTACCTGCTTACTGTAGCAGACTAGATGACCATTAAATATCCCTTCCAACCCAATGCATTCTATGATCGTGAAGATTTTCTCCTGTCTTCAAATGATGGAGGGTCTGGGAGGCTTGGTGAGAAAAGGGCAGGGAGCAAACCCACAGAATAGTAAGCTCATCTGGCCAATTGACAAGATACCATTTGGTTGCCTCTTGGGTGTCTCAGGAACACATCAGTCCAGTTACTGAGTGTTATACTTAATCTCCTATTGATTGGGGCAAGTTGATAAAGACAGCTTTCCCCATTCTCCCCATTCCCAAATTGAAAACTAAAAGGAGAAGTAAATGCTTTGACTTTTCTCTTTGCCTGGATGTTTAGGGAACTTGATAAAAAAGAAACTCAAAGCCCAAATATGAGTAGAATGAATTATAGCAAAATAAATTAGTAGTAACAGTATCTATTAAAGATTCTGGAGCTTTACAGGAGTAAACTGCTGCTCTGATATGATCATGACATCATTAACATAATATAAAGAATCAAAAAATCAATAGCTTGCTGAAGCCCAAAATGAAGGCCAAGCAGTGTTAGAACATATCTTTAAATATCTGAAACAGCAACTTGTCTCTGTCGTGGCAGAGCTATTTGCAGATGAAACAGCTCTCAGAAAGTACAAGGGAATTTGTTGGCCTGCCTGCCACTCCTGCAGCTATCCCCCTGGGACACCTGACATGAGGGTTAGCTCACTTTTTCCAGCAGTGTGGACAGAGCAGAAAATCTGTTCAGGGTTGCATTGGCATAACCCTGGAGGGGCTCCAGAGCAGGCTTAGAGACACTGCATTGGTAGACAGACAGACGTATTCCTATGGGGTGGTGATGTGGATGAGGTGTCTTCCTTCGTTGACTTAGGAGCACAGAATGGTTTGGGTTGGAAAGGACTTTTAAAGGTCACATAGTCCAACTCCCTTGCAGTTAGTAGGAACATCTTCAACTAGATCACCTCACTCAGAGCCTTGTCCAACCTGAGCTGGACTGCTTCCAGGGATGGGACATTTACCACCTCTCTGGGAAACCTCTGCCAGTGTTTCACAACCATCGGTGTAAAAAAGTTCTTTCTCATATCTAGTCTAAATCTTCTTCAGTCTAAAACCATCACCCCTTGTCTTGTCACAACAGGTCCTGCTAAAAGGTCTGCCCCCAGCTTTCTCATCCCCCCTTTTAAGTAATGAAAGGTCACAAGAATGTCTGCCTGGAGCCTTCTCTTATCCAGGCTGAACAGGCCCAGCTCTCAGCCTGTCTTTGTGACAGAGTTGTTCCAGCCTCCTGGTCTTGATTCAGATTTTATGATGTTAATGTCATGGAGTTTCTTTTGTTTAAAGTACTAGGACAAGACACTACTACTCTTCTGCCTGCATTAATAAAAAAATTAAAAGAAAAAGCAAACAAACAAATGACAACAAAAATGAACAAAGAAACAAACAAATAAAACTACCAGAAAAAAAAAAAATGGATCCAGGACAGGCTTTCAGAAGGGCTGATTGGGCAAGAAGAAACTGGCATGAGTGCTGCTGAGTGTAGAAAACAAAGACAGTCAGAGGTAGGACTGCTGTTGGTGTGGATTTAGGGATTAGATGCCTATGAAAGAGAAAAGAGGTTGAAGATGTGGATAGTCTTGGCCCATGAGGGAATGGATTTAAATTGGGAATTTAGTGTGTGAGTTAGAAGAAGATTTTTGACTGGGAGGAGAATGAGTGTCTGAAGTAATCTTCCACTGAGAATAGCAAGTGCTAAAAATAAATGTAGTTTTATGATAAAGCCTGATAATATCTTTGTATAAGTTGCTATGGAGGGGCTGCCTGCAGAAGTGCTGAGTGAATCAGATCATCCTTTCCACCTCTGTGCATTGTGTCTGTGAGAGCTGAAACCCTTTTCCAGCTCTTCTTAGAACTCTGATTCTGACCTGCAAATCTGCATGTACACATATGCCTTTGTAAGAGCTGACTGTTGAAACTCATCAGAACCCAAGGAGATCCTACTCATCAGTACAGTCAGTGCAGTCTAAAGAGACACAGCTTACCTTGAAGTAGGTAAGAGGCTCCACTTGATTGCCAAAATGTAGGCATTTAGTGGCCTTTTGTTTTTCTTTTGCCAAGTCCTCCATAGATTCCGCGTCAGTTTCCAAATCCAGGTATCTGTCTTGGATATCCTATATGTGTCCAAGAGAACAGTGCCCTTGTGTTAGAGCAGGTGAATAAGTTCACTGGGCTCTGTTGACCGTGTTGGATAAATTCCTTGTCTAGGGAGCTCATGTGTCAGCTCACACACCTAAAGATTGGCATATAAATTGAAGAGCCTCTGTCTTACCATCTGAGCCTCACCCCTACTATCTGTGGACCTCAGATTTTCCAGCTGATATCACAATCCCAATGTTTTGCCAAATACCAGGAAGAGAGTCAGGCTTTGGGTCATAGAATCATAGAATGGTTTAGGTTGGAAGTGACATCAAAGATCATCCAGTTCCAGCCCCCTGCCATAGGCAGGGACACCTCCCACTAGATCAGGTCACTCAAGGCCTCATCCAGCCTGGCCTTCAACACCTCCAGGGAGGGAGCAGACACAACCTCCCTGGGCAACCTGTGCCAGTGCCTCACCACCCTCACTGTGAAGAACTTCCTCCTAACATCCCATTTAAATCTCCCCTCTTCCAGTTTAAACCCATTCCCCCTCATCTTGTCATTACAAGACCTTGTGAATAGTCCCTCCACAGCCTTCCTGTAGGCCCTCTTCAGATACTGGAAGGCTACTATAAGGTCTCCTTGAAGTCTTCTCTTCTGCAGGCTGAAAAGCCCCAACTCTCTCAGTCTTTCTTTGTAGCAGAGGTGCTGCAGCCCTCTGATCATCTTTGTGGCCCTCCTCTGGACTCTCTCCAGCAGTTCCATGTCCTTCTTTTGTTGGGGGCTTCAGAACTGCACACAGTACTCCAGGTGGGTTCTGAGGAGAGCAGAGTAAAAGGGGAGAATCCCCTCCCTTGCCCTGCTGGCCACGCTGCTCTTGATGCTGCCAGGACACAGCTGGCTATCAGCTTTTGCCCCATGGGCAGATGTTTTGTAGGTGTAAATGGTATTAGCATCTCGTGTTCCTTAGTGAGAAGTGTTGGATTTTGGAACCAAGGTGGTAAGAGTGGAAAGACTTGAGGAGACAGGGAAATTCCCTGATGAAACTTAGAGCAATATGACAGAGGAAACCTTCCATCAGGTTAGAGGAAGGGATGCTCCCTTATGACACAGTTAAGAGGAAGAAACACTTTGTAACCTGCTGAAGAAAGGATAAAGAACCACACAGGTAAGATCTCACCCTAGTTGATATCCATGCAGCTCCTTACACCAGGGGCATGTCTTCCTAGGGCAGAGTCTTAAAAGTGACAGAAAGAAACAAGGTGAAAGTTAGGAGGTTTGATCAGCAGGTAAACATGTAGTTGTGTTTCTGAGGAGAGTGAGGAATGATCAGAGATTTGCCTGCAAAGCAGAGATGTGATAGATTCCATGGGGCATCCAGACAGAATCCAGTGGGAGGAATCCTGAGGTCCTGGTCCATATAATGTATATTGGTACTAGTAAGTAAAGCCAGGGAAAGTTGTTAGGCACTGGAAGACAACTAATTGTGCTTCAAAGTTATTGGAATACAGTTTGGCTTGAGCCAACTATCACTCCTTCAAACAATTCCTGGACATGTTTGGGAATTCAATAGGTCAGAGAGGACTTCCACTAGGTGTTTTGGAAGTTAATAGAGTTTATTAGCATGAATGTGACCAGACCATGTCATTTGGCTCCAGGATCAGAGAATGTTTCCTGGTATTGTTTAGTATACTAATGGGATGTTGCCAAAGCTCCCAATTGCAAGGAGACAGTAGGAGGGAAATCCTGAAGGAAGGACACAAGCTGTGAAGATAAGAGGCTAAAAATCAAGACTTTTATAGAAGCATTTTCTCGAATGCAAAACCAGGAGCAGAGAGAGTGTTTTAATGCATAGTTAAGAAAACAGAGCAGGAAAAGTTTATAAGGAATAAGGAAACATTTTCAAAGAACAGGAGTCAACACAGGAAGGAACCTGGCTGAGACCAGTTAAATAAAAATTACACGAGAAAGGTTTGGAAGGTTGAAGCTCATTATCTAAAAATGAAGTCATAATATTTTTTTCTTTTTCCTTGAAAAGTGTTTGGATTGCAACTTGATAAAATTCAAGTGAAAGAACAGCAAAAATCAATCCCAACAACTGCCCTTTTAAGTCAGAGCATATGAAAATAGGCAATCAGACAAAATTAAATGCATACTTGTTCCTGTGCACATGCTACTAGTCTGCTTTAAATGAAGATGCTAATAGGAGGCACAGCTCAAAACCTTGATGGAAGGAAGCTCTTCTTTGACATTAATCACACAGGAACAATAGAAGAGGCCAAAATGCTAAAGAAAGGGCTTTTATGTTAAGGAAAATGTAAAATCAAAGCAAGAAAATAGGGTCAATCTGTGCACAAGTGACAAGGTGTCCCCAGGGAAAGGGATGGTGTTAAGGCTGGTTTATTGACCACTTGAAGATGATGAAAGTGACTGTGACATGCTGAGAGAAACCCAAAAGGTTGGGAGGGCAGAAAATGTGGTAATGAGAGACTTCAAGTGGCTTCATATGCACCAAGCAAATGTCATAACAGTTGGAGTTCATACCCATAAACCTACCCAAAGACAAAGATGGAAATCCATTCAAAGATTTAAAAAATATTAAGTTTTACTTGGAGGGCACAGCTCTCAATCCATTGCTCTGTAAGAGTGACCACATGGTCCTCAGATTCAGTGTCCTGTAGAAGCAATTTTTTTTTTTTTCAAATCACAATTTCAAAGCAGAAACAACATAAAAATGAGGAAGCTTGTTAAAAGAAGCAGGCTCCATGGTGTCCTGAAGACTACATAAAGACATTGTGTTAGAGGCTCAGTGTGAAGTTATGTGACCTATGGAGAGAAAACAAAACAAAACAAAAATACCCCAAAACCTGAAAGGTGGTAAAAGCAAATTAAAAAGAAAAAAAAAAAGATTTAAAGACATATTATTCATGACTAGAAGTCTTCAAAGAGAGAGAAAAAAAAAAAAAATAGAAAGAGCACTAACTCCATGATGTGAATTGCAAAACAATGATAAGGCAGGAAACACATTGCTAACCTCATAAAAATTACTAACATTT
Organism: Psilopogon haemacephalus; assembly: GCA_013396835.1. NCBI lineage: Eukaryota > Metazoa > Chordata > Aves > Piciformes > Megalaimidae > Psilopogon > Psilopogon haemacephalus. The sequence continues at coordinate 30,912 of VWZI01013959.1, read as the reverse complement.
TACAGGGTTCCCCCCGGAAGTTTATTTTCTAAATCTGTCTGAAGTGTCTGCCACTAAAGGCTTAGTAAAAAGTAAAGAAAAAAAATAATGCTTTTAGAGCATAAAAGTGTTGTTCACTGAAAGACCTTATGAAACTTTGGTAGGAAATTAGGAAATTGGCACCGTTATTAAATCTGTTGTAGACCTCATTGGTAGTCTTGGCAGCAGATGATCAGGCCCAGACAGCATGGGTTTGTGAAAGGCAGATCCTTCTTGACCAACCTCATCTCAAAGAATCATAGATCATAGAATGGTTTCAGTTGGAAAAAAAAAAACTTTTAAGAGCATCAAGTCCTGCTGTGACCAGGTGATCTGCATGGATGATGAGGGAAAGGTTATGAGTGTAAAGCTTTGGAGACCATTTCCCACTGTGTCCTCCTGCAGAAACTGACTGTGAATGGCTTGGATGGGTGGGCACTTGGATCATAGAATCATAGAATGGTTTAGGTTGGAAGGGACCTCAAAGATCATCCAGTTCCAACCCCCTGCCATAGGCAGGGACACCTCCCACTAGAACAGGTCACTGAAGGCCTCATCCAGCCTGGCCTTCAACACCTCCAGGGAGGGAACAGCTGCAACCTCCCTGGGCAACCTGTGTCAGTGTCTCACCACTCTCACTGTGAAGAACTTTCTCCTAACATCCCCTTTAAAATTCCCCTCTTCCAGTTTAAACCCATTAGCCCTCATCTTGTCATTATAAGACCTTGTGAATAGTCCCTCCCCTGCCCTCCTGTAGGTCCCCTTCAGATACTGGAAGGCTACTATAAGGTCTCCTGGAAGCCTTCTCTTCTGCAGGCTGAAGAGCCCCAACTCTCTCAGTCTTTCTTTGTAGCAGAGGTCCTCCAGCCCTCTGATTGTCTTTGTGGCCCTCCTCCGGACTGGCTCCAACATTTCCATATCCTGCTTGTGCTGGAGGCTCCAGAACTTCACACAGTACTCCAGGTGGGTTCTGAGGAGAGCAGAGTAAAGCCCAGGACGTGGTTGGCTGTCTGGGCTGCATGCACACACTGTTGGCTCATGTTGAGCTTTTTGTCGACCCACCTCCAGATGGCCAAGCTAAAAGAGTGGTGGTGAATGGAGTTAAATCCAGTCGGCAGCTGGTCACTAGTGGTGTTCCCTGGTGCTCACTATTTGGGTCAGTTTTGTTTAATGTCTTTACCAATGGTCTGGAAGAGATGATCAAGGGCACCCTCAAACAACACTGCAGATAATACCAAACTCGGTGGGTGTGTCAATCTGCCAGAGGGTTGGGAGGTTCTACAGAAGGATCTGGACAGACTGGATTGATGATCTGAGGTTTTGCAAGGCTGAGTTCTAGGTTCTGCACAGCAACCCCATGAAACATTACAGTCTTGAGGAAGAATGTCTGGAAATCTGTGCTGTAGAAAAGGACCTGTGGGTGTTGGTTGATAGCTGCCTAAGTATGTGTCTGCAATGTGCCCAGGTGGCCAAGAAGGCCAACAGCATCCTTAGCTTGGATCAGAAATAGTGCAGCCAGCAGAAGTAGGGAAGTTATCATTGCCCTATACTAGACACTGATGAAGCTGTATCTTGAACCCTAGGTTCAGTTTTGAGCCTCTCACTCCAAAGACACTGAAGTGCTGGAGCATGTCCAGAGAAGGGCAAGAAGGCTGGTGAAGGATCTGGAGCACAAATCTTGTGAGGAGCATCTGAGGGAACTGGGGATTTTTAGTCTAGAGAAGAGGAGGCTGAGAGGAGACCTTATTGGGCTCCATGACTCCCTGAAAGAAGTTTGAGTCAAGATGGGTATCAGTTACTTCTCCAAAGTAACAAGTGATAGGACAGGAGGAAATGGCCACTGATTGCACCAGGAGAGGTTTAGGCTGGACACTAGCAATTTAATTATTTTTTTTTTTTTCCACTGAAAGAGTTGCCAAGCCCTGCAGGAGGCTGCCTAGGGAAGTGGTGGAGTCACCATCCCTGGAAAGATTTAAAACCATGTAAACATGATGGTGCAGTACATGGTCTAGTGATGACCTGGCAGTGCTGTGTTAACTATTGGACTCAAAGATCTTAAAGCTTTGTCTTTTCCAACCCAAACAGGTCTGTGATTGTATGATTCTATGAAAACACAGGAATGAAAGGTGGAAAATGGATCATGGTGGTTTTGGTTGTTTGTTTAAGTTGGACTCCTGAAGCATCTGAGAAAGAAAATCACAGAATCACAGAAAAAATCCATTTGGAAAAGACCCTCAGGATCACCAAGTCCAACTTTTATCCCTTCTCTACAAGGTTCACCCTAAACCATATCCCCAAGTGCCACATCCAAATGACTTTTAAACACATCCAGGTTGGTGACTCAACCACTTCCCTGGGCAGCCCATTCCAATGCCTGACCGCTCTTGCTGGGAAAAAATGTTTCCTAATATCCAGTGTAAACCTCCCCAGTCTCAGCTTGAGGCCATTCCCCCTTGGTCTGTTTCCAATTACCTGTGAGAACAGACCAGCAGCAGCCTCTCCACAATGTCCTTCCAGGTAGCTGGAGACAGTAATGAGGTTTCCCTTCAGCCTCCTCTTCTTCAAACTATACAGCTCCAGCTCCCTCAGTCACTCCTCATGAGATTTACTCTCCAGGCCCTTCCCCAGCTTTGTTGCCCTCCACTGCACTCACTCAAACACCTCCACATCTCTCTTGTAATGAGGTGCCCGAAACTGAACATAATACTTGAGGTGTGGCCCCACTGAAGCAGGGGACATGGAGAAAATCACTTCTCTACTCCTGCTGGACACAGCATTTCTAATAGAATCCAGAAATCCAACTCCTTTAACCTGTCAATAGGATTGAATCGTGATTAACAGTAAAGTAAAAAAATCCCATGTAACATGCTGGGGGAAAGGGGTGGGTGTCACAAGTCAATTATTGTTCTTTATGTAAATCAAAGTCCATGTGATATGGATGATGTGGTTAATACCGAGGAATTAATACTTTTCCCATAGCAAAGAATTTCAACTATGCTGTCATGGGACAGGAAGGAGAGTCTTCTGATAGATTAGAGACTAGTTCAAAGGTGAGAAATAAAGATCAGGCATAAAAGATTACGATAGAGAGGGGGAGAAAATACCCAGAAGGGTCTTGTGGGACCGCATCTGTTTGCTGTGTTTCTAAAAGAGCTAAAAATGGGCAAAGAGTGAAGCAGAAAAAGTAACTGGTAATAGAGGGTTTGTCAGGGTTGTCAGAAGTGGAAAAATAATTCCTTAAGGAGGTTGGGAAGGAGCATACCTACCTAAGTGTCAGGGTACTAAAGTGTAGCTCAGGGTTGGTGCATGCAGGGTTAACCACCGGAGGTAGCAGTAGATGGTACCTAGAGGTGTTCAGCCACCAGCTGTGGTGAAGAAATTGAAGTCAGTCTGCAGACTTCAAACAATAGATACAGTGTGAGGTAGGTTTCAGAAATGAATGGACAACAGAAAGTGGTAATCTGTGGTGCTCTCTCATGGGGCACTTTGGACCACGTAGAGTTAAAATGAGTATCACCAACCCAGGAAGGCAATGGGAAATGTGGGAAGCAGGAACATGGGTTTCTAACCATCTTTTTACAACGAGAGATTGTATGACTTGGCAATTTTCATCTTAAAAGAGAGCTGACTGAGAGGGCTCTAATACAGCCAGACAATCATGGGTGTAATGAGGAAAGTGAATAGGGGATGATTATTCACCTTTTCTCATAATACAAGATCCAGGGAACTTTATATGAGATTATCAAGTGGAATATTAAAACAAACAGAAGAAAGGACATTTTCATATAACTTATCATTCATCTGGGCAACAAAATGAAGCACATTATGGGGGCCAGAATCACAACTATCTGGAAAGCAATTAGAGAAATTAATGAAAAAAAATATCTGTTGAGAGCTACTCCATACAATAACATCACTGCAGGCTCCAGGTTGTTGCTTGCTGGAAGCTGGCAGTTTAAACCAGAAGAAATACCTGAATGGACCTACAAGAAATTTGGGGAGGAACTTTTTACAAAATTATGGATTGTAGTGATAGGTTGAGGGGTAATGGCTTGAAGCTAGAAGAGGATAGATTTAGGGTGGATTTTAGGAAGAATTTTTTTTAAGTAAGAGTGGTAAGGTTTTGGAAGGGGTTCCCAAGAAGGTTGTGGCTGTCTCCTCCCTGGGAAGTGTTCAAGACTAGGCTGGATGGCACCTTGAGCAACCAGGTCTAGTGGAAGGTGACCCTCCCCATGGCAGGAGTTTGTAATAGGATATTTAAGAACCCTTCCACTCAAATCATTCTATGATAAGTTTCACTCTATAATCTCTGTTTTATTATTTTTTTCCACCCAAGTGTCTGCTCTTGGAGTCAGAGATGGAATGAATGGCTATGTGGATATTTGGACCGAGTTGTTGCAGCCATTTCTGTGTTTCTGCCTTTTGAAGTGCCTCTCAAGCATCATCTTGCAGATGTCTCAAATAAAAAGCCCCTGATCTGTGGCCTTACTAGCATGGGACCAAGTAATAACAGTACAGTTGAGTATCTTTGCCATGCACATCTAGCCAGGATGTGTCCGGAAGCCCTTTGAAGACATTTAGTTGCTAAACTGCTCTTCACCCTGCCCAGCTGTAAGATAACTGCCTTGGAGTTGGCTTTGGATATGATGTTGATATGGTTGACTGGTTTGGCTCTTTGGTATGGTGTTGGAGTGAGACAGTGTTTGGCAATTGCCCCATGCTGCCTGGAGCAGGGGCTTCTCTCCCATTCAGCTACCCCAGGGTCCTGCTCAGAAAGTCTATCTTTCTCTCAGCAGCTGCAGCTTTTGTTGGCCAGCAGTCCAGCACCAGACTGAATTGTGTTTGATTAGCTCAGTAACTGCTTGGAGGGGAAGCCAAGATCATTGCAGGAGCCTTTCAGCAGCAACAGCAGGGAGTCCAAATGCCCATTAAAACGTGTGCTCAGCTCATCTTTGAGTCAGTCATTTTTGCTGTCTCCTTCCCTCTCATCCTTTGTTTTCTTGCCTTTGATTGCAGTCGATGAAGTTTGTATCAGTGTTGTCATGGTGAGTCTATTATGAAGCTATCTTTCCCCTGGTGACCAAGCATCAGGATTTGTGGTTTCTGTTTAAAACTGCCACTGAGGCGTGATGGACAAGTCATGTTTCTTCTGCAGATCTCAGGTTTTACATCCTGAATAATGGTGACTCAAAAGTTTTACTTCCTCCAGGCATACAGGGAGGACATGTGTTGGATTTATGGATTTCCTCTGGATGGGTGATGGGTGATGATTTAAGGGTGGACTTTAAATGACAGATGAAAATGATCAGAGGGATGGAGCACCTCTGCTATGAGGACAGGCTGAGGGAGCTGGGACTTTTCATCCTGGAGAAGAGAAGGCTTCGAGGAGACCTTCTAGCAACCTTCCAGTATCTGAAGGGGGCCTACAGGAAGGCTGGGGAGGGACTGTTCACAAGGCCTTGTAATGACAGGACGAGGGGGAATGGGTTCAAACTGGCAGAGGGGAGATTTAAACAGGATGTTAGGAGGAAGTTCTTCACAGTGAGGGTGATGAGACACTGGAACAGGTTGCCCGGGGAGGTTGTGGCTGCTCCCTCCCTGGAGGTGTTCAAGGCAAGGCTGGATGAGGTCTTGAGCATCCTGATCTAGTGGGAGGTGTCCCTGCCTATGGTGGGGGGTTGGAACTGGATGATCTTTGAGGTCTCTTCCAACCTAAACCATTCTATGATTCTGTGACTTATCCACTCATCTAAACAATTCCAGTGTGATGTGTGCCAATGTCACAGCCACTAGCTGGCCCAAAACCCAACATGCCACTCATTGCAACAAGGTCATGAGAGATAGAAAGGTGGAGAAGTCCCTGAACTATGTTCAAACTTCAGGGAATTACTGAATGGATCCTTCTGGATCTGAGACATTTTTCCTCCTAGATTTGAGGAATACCTGGAAGTGTTTAAGAGCAGGCTGGATGAGGCTTTGAGCAACCTGGCCTACTGTGAGGTGTGCCTGCCCATGGTAAAGGAGTTGGAACTAGATAATCTTTAAGGTCCCTTCCTTCCAACTGAAGCCACTCTATGATTCTGTGATTCTCTGATTCTGTGGATGCCAGTGCATTTCACCTTGTCACATGAGAGCTGTGTCCATGTGTGACCTCTGAGATAGATATGCTGGTTGAGTTGGTGAGCATCCACTCCAGCCAGACTCAGAATAGAGTAAGAGTTATTTTAGCAAGAGGAATTTCTTGTGCCAAAGAGGGATATGACTCGCTGCTGTCTCCTTGTTCACAGCTGCTACCAGACATCAACTTCGTGATATTGAAGATCCCCTTTCTTTGCATGTGATAATTGTTAATGATTTGAGTGTGAAAGCAAGGAAAGAAATCTATGAAGTAAATACAAACTGAGATTGAGCTGTGTCTGAAGTAAAGCTAGAAGGAAAAAAAAAAAAAAGCAAACTGAAAACCCAAAACCAAATCACAATCTGTTAGCAGGATTGAAGTGGGCATGAGCCAGCACCCCACAGTCCCTGAATGTGGTAGCATAATTTCATCCCATGTTATAATATAAGCTCCCTAGCTGGAGCATATTTCTCAAGATGATCATGATTATTACTCCAAAAGAGTGTTTAACTACCTCTGAAGGTCTCTGACTCTCTCTTCCCTGTCTCCTCCTGGGTCCATATGTGTCCAGAGAAGGGCAACAAAGCTGGTGAAAGGTCTGGAGAAAAAGTCCTATGAAGGAACTGGGTTGTTTAGCTTGGAAAAAAGGAGGTTCAGTGAAGATCTTACTGCTCTCTATAATTACCTGAAAGGAGGCTGTAGTGAGATGAGAGTCAGGCTGTTTTTCCAAGTAGCCAGTGACAGGACAAGAAGAAATGGCCTCAAGTTCTGCCAGGGGAGGTTTAGGTTTGACATTAGGAAAATTTCTTCCCTGAAAGGGTTGTCAAGCTCTGAAATACGTTGCCCAGGCAATTCTCATTCCCAGAAGTGTTTAAAAGACATGTAGGTGTGGTGCTGAAGGACATAGTTTAGTGGTGACTTGACAATCTTAGGTTAGTGGTTGGAGCTTGATGATCTTAAAGAGGTTTTCCAGCCTAAATGATTCTATGCATTCATCTCATTGCAGTGTCATTACTTCTCATCTGATGTACTGGTCTCTACTCTGAATTTTGCAGCAAATAATTTTGGTACCTAGGGAATGAAACAGGGCCCTCAGAGTTTGACTGGTCTCAGCTCATCCATTCCTTCCTTTGCAAGGCCATGGACAGATCGGTTCCTTTTCCTTTAAACATCAGCGTATCCAGTTCAAGGTTATTAGAGGAACACAGGAACTAAAACTTGTATTTCAGAGGCTGTTTGCAGAGCAGAGAGTGGGATATTGTTGGGTAAGAAGAGCAATTTGTTTCCTTGCTAAGTGCTGGTCCAACCGATGCTTCTTTAGAGCAACACCAACAAATCACTACATGGGTGCTGCACATAGTTTAATTAGATATTGAATCATTGACTAGAAATGAGGCCTCTGCATCTATCTCAGGTCAGCATCCCCCACCCGTTGTGCCTGAGCTGGCTGCCTCTGTGAAGGCAGAAGGTCTGTACCTGCCCATGACCTTCCTCTAATTATTTGGAATCCATATTATGGACCTTGCTGCACAAGACAGCCAATGCCAGGTGTTCAAATTAATAAGTTGAACCAGGTTTTCCAATCAGTGCTTTGGGCTGTTTGCCATTCATTTTTCTCCTCAATATCTGATAAAAGAACTCAGGGCTTTGGTGAAAGGTATTTTTCATGCTTGCTATTTATAGTGCTTTGGAAGTATGGGGTTATTTCCAACTGAGAAAGGAGGGGAAAAATGAGGAAGACAAATCAAGTCAAAGAAGTACTCAGAAAGTTGATGTTGAAGGAAGATAATTTCTAAGGGTGATCACGAGCATCCACTGGAGAGTAAGGTTAAGTTTACAATACTGTGCCTAATTTATAGTTCTGGTGAACTGAAAATACAGGAATATATAATGCTGCCAAAATTTTAATCCATATTGGCACTCCTTCAGCCATGGGATGAAGAAGAGCAACGCTCTGTCTACTACCCATTTGCCCATGAGTCTAAATACAGTTCTATCCAATAGCAGACTGTGCATGCACTCATCATGTCAGAATGACAATGAAGCTGGCTAAGGATCCAGACCTCAAGTATTCTGAGAAGCAGCTGAGGGCACTGGGGTTGCTTAGACTGGAGAAAAGAAGGCACAGTGCAGAACTTACTGCTTTCTACAACTCCTTGGAAGGAGGTTGTAGTGAGGTTAAGTTAATAACCAGTTAAGTTTATGACAAGTGATGGGACAAGAAGGAACAGTCTCCAGTTGTATGAGAGGAGCTTTAGGTTGGACATTAGGGTATATTTATTTCCCAAAAGGGTTACCAAGCCCAGGACAGTGGTGGAGTCATCATCCCTGGAGGTATTTTAGAGTTGTGTAAATGTGGTGCTGAGGGATGTGCTTTACTGGTGACCTGACATTGCTGGGTTACTGCTTGGACTTGATGTTCCTAAAGATCTCTTCCAACAAAAATGATTCCGTGATTATTATGGCCAAAGTAGCCAGATACACATACAGCAGGTAAAGCAATTAATATGTTAGTAGGGGGGAAGATCAATGTGGGACAAAGATTCTGCAGTGTGGCTCATTGGAAGTAAAATGGCAATAACTTGTCACCTGAGACTGCCACCAGGGGAATCCCTGACATGAAGAATTATTTGCTTGTGGAGCACTCTTCCTAATAAGAGAGACGCAGAAACACATCAATAAGCCAAGTAAAAGAGAAATGGAAATCAGCCTGTAGAAGGTGTTTGGAAAGCATAGAGTAGAGAGAGTGACTTGGGGCATATGTCCCAATTTCAGTTTTTCTGATTGAATAAATAAGAGGTGCCTATGATACTGGAGCTGTCACAGACTATATTTTTGGCCTGGACCTATTTTGTCATGAACTTGCTGTTTTCATGGGGAAAGGTAAGTAGTGAATATGTTCATTGGTGGTGGTGTTGGAAGGGCTCCAGTGTCTTCAGCAGGGGTTGTTGGAAGAGCTCAACCATTTCCTGCCTTGGAATTAAGGTCCCAGTTGCTCTCACCTTGCAGAGTCCACTGTGGGGACCTTTCTTTCTCACCTTCTTCAGTGGAGACTTGTTTCAGTGCTGGAGGTTGAGTATTTATTCTCTTCTCTATGGTTGGATAGATGGATGGATAGATAGATAGATAGGTAGACAGACAGACAGATAGACAGATATTTGTGTATATGTTACATTTGTGTATACCTTTGTTCTCTGCTGCACAGATGTTTTTGCATCAGAGTAGGAGACAGAGGCACAAATCATTTTCTCCTTCCTTCCTTCCTTCCTTCCTTCCTTCCTTCCTTCCTTC
>VWZI01013959.1:8576-21480 GCA_013396835.1 Psilopogon haemacephalus | reverse complement strand
TCCTTCCTTCCCTCCTTCCTTCCCTCCTTCCTTCCCTCCTTCCTTCCCTCCTTCCTTCCCTCCTTCCTTCCCTCCTTCCTTCCCTCCTTCCCTCCTTCCTTCCCTCCTTCTTTCCCTCCCTCCTTCCCTTTGTCTCTCCCTCCCTTTCTCTCTTTCACTCTCTCTCTCTCTCTTCCTCTCTCTCCTCCATCCATCCATCCATCCATCCATCCATCCATCCATCCATCCATCCATCTGTCCATCCATCCCAGTCTCCCTCCCTCTCTCCTTCCCATTACTGTCATTCATACACAATAATGATCCTGGCTGGAGAAGGCATCTATCTCTTCAGTCCTTACCATCAGATTCAAAACATTTCAGAACACCAGGAGAGCCGGTGTTGAGCTGGCTGCTATGTGGATGCCCTAACAGATATTTTATTGCACTTCCCATGCAGAGGCCCAGCCATCCTAATGCCACGTTTACTTCATCAATTCTTGTGACTGCTGACGCTGACACTGTGCCATTTGGCAGCCTCCATTAAGAATGGTTTGCCCCATGATACTAACTGGCAGTGAAGCTTTGTGCTGATGGATAAAGCACGGTGTAAAACCTGATTGGAATCAATCAGAGCAATTGTCTGGATGTGTGATGGTTAATAGGAAATGCCCTGCATATTATTGGCTGGTTTGTATAGCAAATGGATTAGCTTTTGTGGCTCACATCATCTCCTGAGCTTCTGAGGAGGTGATGCATCTGCTGGGATGCTCAGGAGACACTGTGCTGGTGTTGTGTCCTGCATCTATTTGTAAGAGATGGAGCTTGGAGAAGAGCTCTGTATTTTATATATGCCTCAGTGACTCTTCTGCATTTATGTCCATTGCTATCCACCTTGCAAAAGGTGTCAACCTCTTTTGGGACTGATGCTAAGCCCTGGCCAGGGCTTTGAGGGGGTACTGTGCAGCAGACATCAGGAGCAAGACTGGAGCAGGCCTTTGGTCCTGTGTGTGCTGCAGATTCACATGTTGGCAATTAAACACAATCTCAAATCCACGTAGGTCAGCCTGATGTCCTCACAGACAACACACCAGTCTGTGTTTGGAAGAAGATCTGAAGACCCACCCACCAAAAGCTTGTCACCCCTCCACATCTGAGTGTTGGCCCCCATTTCACACACAGATGCAGCCTGGCAGGACTGAATGTGAGCAAGCAAAATATAATTTAGTCAGGGACCTGAGCAACCCATCCTGAAACAGACTACACAGGTGAAACACTGTGAGATGCCACTCACACCCCAGGAGGACCTAGACAGTGTTAGACCAGGCAATCTAGACCCAGATTAAAGCATCTGTCATTGCAGAAAACAAATTGACTGTAGCACCTGGCATAATTACACATAAACTAGGAGCAACCTTGTTTTCCAGCCTCCTCTTTTTCTGGGAAAAAGGTTAAAGCACCCAGTGGTCACAGATTCCTTACCAAAACATCTTCCTGATCACCAGCCACTGTGGGTGCCTCCTCTGTTCTGCAGCAGGAGGGCACTGTACCCTAAAATTCTGCTGAGAATGTGCTTGTTAGAGGTTAAGTGACTGAGCAAGGAGATCCTGGGCAGCCTCCGGTTGCTGAGGACTCAGCTTTCTCCCTGTCACAAGGATTGGGTGTTTTAGTTTTCTCCGTTTTGGTGCATTTTGCTAGTAAAAATAATAAATCCACACAAATCATGGAGAAATATCGCTTGCATTTCAGGAGTAATGTACTCATTCTTGCCCAAGGCCATGGCTAGTGCCTCTAATTTCAATTCAGTGCTGGAAAATTCCAGATCCCTGGGAAATGATCTTTGCTTGAAAACTGTGCAGGCAGTAGGGGAGAGGGAGAGCAGGTTCTGGTTGGGAGAGGCCAGCTCCCTTCGGTGGTCAGAGCCCTGGGTACCATCTGAAGTGCAGCAGGCTGGGATCCTAATGAAAGAGCTTTTCAAGCACTCGTTTCTTCCCTCAGTGAGTAGAATACTATTAACCTTTAAGGCAAAATTATATTTTGTGCCTCTGGGAAGCAGTAACATTTTACTGAGCTGCACTGGGGATTCAGGTAAAGAATTGTTAACTCTCTGCAGCCCCTTTTCAAGACCGTTTTGGGGCAGCTCTGTGTGTACAAACCTTCCAAAGCAGCTGAGCAGCCGTCTGTGCTGAGGAACCCCTTGCTGCTGGAAATCGACTGTCCCCTGCTGCAATTTAACCTGTGTCCCAACCCCTTTGGTCATTAATTGCTACTCTGTTGAACCCATGGTCCTAGTATCCCAGGACCAAAAAGTTCTGCATTGTTATTTTGACATTTCTTACAGTTATTGGGTAACAGGTCTGGCTTCACATGGTTGAGGGCATGATTTGCTTGGAGTCAGATCATAAGGCACCATTTATGAGCCTGCTCTATGATATTTCTCACAGCTGAGTGACAAAGCTGCTGTGTGTGGCTCTGCTATTAAATAATTCCAGGGAGGTGAGTCCTGCTGTCTCTGAATAGAACAGCCAACTGTGTTTTGAAGCTGCTTCACTCCACAGAGTCCTCCTTGCAGTTTTGATAGTCTAGAGGCTTTGACCAGGTCTTGTCTTGCCCTTGGACAGTGTGCGAGGTCACAATATATCAAAAGGACAAGGACACTGTGCTGTCAGAGTGAAACAAGCTGGTGTTGGCTGAGCCATCCACAAAGTATGCATGTGTGCTTTGCAAAAGAGCTTCTAAACCTGTTGAGTATTGTGATCCATTCCTGGGGGAAAGAACCAAAACAACACAAAACAAACACAAACAACTAAAGAAGACTGAAACGTTAAGTTCTTCCTTCATTTTTTTCCTTTTTTTCTCTTTCCTGTCTCTTCCCCAGTGCATTACTTCAGCTCTATCCTCACTTCCAGCTAGTGCTCTCCACTGGACTTGCCCAGCATTGGACTCTGCAGGTTGGGTGGGTAGGGGTAGCAAGGGTGCTCTCAACCATTTGAGCCTTGGCAGGGAGAAAGCATGAGCCACAACCCAAGGACAAAGTCAACACCTTGGGTGGAAAATTAAATCAATGAAGCAGCATGAGCCAGAAAGCAAACGATGCAACAGCAGCAGAGCTGCCTTCCAAATTGAAATGTGTTTGCTGGGGATTGTCCATTGGCTTGGGGAGTTATTATTTCCATTTCTCTAGTTATGAATTAATTTCTGGAGAACTTAATCATCTCCTCCCTTCTCCCCTCCACAGCTCCCTCTTCCCTTCTCCTTCCAATTTTCCACATGACTGGGAATTCTCTGACAGTGAAAATTCAGGCTTAGAGGAGGTCCATACAAGCTGCTCCATTAGACTGGATAATCTCATTGGAACCAGTGGCTTGAATAATAACACCTTCACCTCATGTGCTGCACCAGATTCAAATGATGCTTAACACCTCAGGCTGTAGGCATGGCAGCAGAAGGTAAAGGGGTGGATCAGAGACTGCATCAAGCACCCTTTGTCTCCTGGTTCTGTCAACCTACCCACTCTTCCGAGGATATACCTAGAGTATGAGATAAATGCTGGTCCAAGCCTCCTCTGACATCAATACCTCCTCACCATCAGGAGCAGAGATATCTTGTGCTTGGTGTCTGTCTACACAAGGGTCGTGTGGATCCAACCTGTGTCTGGGTGCTGAAGTCTTTTGCTACCTTAACGGGTCAGGGATGAGTGAGGATGAGCATGCTTACAGCCTGTCCCACGTGCTGATGTCCCAACTTTTGTTTTCCCTCAGCAAGCTGTGCAGGTTGGAGCAAGGTCGTTTAAGTGTAGCGTAATGAATTTCAGTTTATTGCCAAATCTGCTTTTTATCTTCACAACATAAGGGTGTAACCTACACCTTTCTATGCCACCATGTCTTGAGAGCATCAATCTGACTCAAGCTGCATCCAAGCTCCCTGAAAGAGACCTAATATATAACATAGCTGAGAGCACAAACACACCATGGTCTTTGTTTCTTCTGCTTGGGCTTTCCTCAGTACACAGTGGGAAGCTATTGCCTTCCTTCCAGATGCAACTGAAAACCTGTGTTCTATGACCAAGCCAGAAGATAGATAATTTCAATCTAGGGTTCTGGATTGGACATTGTAGGTTGGTTTTAAAGGGCTTCAAATGTAACAGGACTCTTTGCCTGTGTGTTGCAAATTATCATGTTGGGAGAAGGTTCATAGAACAATTTGGGTTGGAAGGGACCTTAAAGATCATCTACTTCAAACTCCCCTTGTTGTGGGCAGGGACACTGTCCATTAGACCACACTGCTCAAAGCCTCATCCAGCCTGGCCTTGAACACCTCCAGGGAAGGGCATCCATAAGCTCCCTGGGCAACTGGCTCCAGTGTCTCACTACCCTCACTGAAAAGAATTTCTTCCTAATACCCAGTCTAAATCTACTCTCCTTGAACTAAAAGCCATTCTCTCTCATCCCATCACTACAAGTGCCTGTAAAAATTCCCTTCCTAAGATGTCTCCTTTAAGTGAATCATTCAGAAGAGACATCTCAAAACTGCACCTGAAATCCAGCTCCTTCAGCATCCCCAGCCCTTTCCTACTATCAACCCACATGGGCTGTGAAGTGTGACCAGTAGGTTAAGAGAGGTGATTCTTGCCCTCAACTCTGCTCTTATGACACTCTGTCTGGAGCACTACATTCAGCCCTGTAGACCCCAACATAAGAAGGACATGCACCTGTTGGACCAAGTCCAAAGGAGGAACATGAGAACTGTTAGAGGGCTGGAACCCCTCTCTTACGAGGAAAGGCTGAGTGACTTGGGATTGTTCATCCTGGAAAGGAGAAGGCTTTTGGGAAACCTTCTGGTACTTAAAAGGGGCCTTTAAGGAAGATGGAGAGTGACTCTTTATTAGGGAGTGTAGTGACAGGAGGAGGGGTAATGAATTTGAACTGAAAGAGAGCAGATTTAGATTAGATGTAAGGAAGAAGTTCTTCACTGTGAGGATGGTGAGGCATAGTAGCAGTCTGACCAGAAGAGTTGTGGATGTCCCATCCCTGGAAGTCTTCAAGGCTAGGTTGGAAGAGGGATTGAGCAACTTGGTGTGGTGGAAGGTTTCCCTGCCCATGGCAGTAGGGTTGGAACTAGATATCATTAAGGTCCCTTCCAACCCAAACCAGTCTATGATACTATGATTCCATACCCACGCTGGGCCCACACTATCACTTCCCAGTCCATGTTGTAGCATTGCTATGCACAATCACAGCCAGTTGAAATAACATCTTCCCATGGTGACTCCCACCACATCCTGCTCACCTGTGTCTATGCTGCTTACCCAGCAGTTTCAGAATTGCCCCAAGAGAAGCACCATGCAAGCTCTCTCCAGAAACTATGTGCTTTTAAAGTGAAAGAAAGAAACTGAAAAAAAGATGTGTAGGAGACGGACACCTGGAATGTATAATAGATGGCTCTGCTGCTGTGCATCTGACAGCCCAGCCTGCTGGAGGTCATCCACAGCACCACAGCAATTTTTCAGTGTTTAACCCATCCCTTCCAGTCACACATGGATGAGGGGAAATTCATACATCATATGCCAACAGCTTTTCCTTGCAGCTTGGAGTGTCAGCTGAGATGCTTTGCAAAGCTTTGAGCCAGGGAGTGACTTGCTGTGCTCCGTGGTGTGAGATGCAGCTCAATAGGGTGTGCCAGACCAGACTAGCATCCCCTCTTGTTTTAGGAGGCTAATGCCTAAGGACCTCTTTTTGTCTGAGGGGTGAAGCAAGGATAATTCCTAGGATGGTCTGAAGTTCTGGTCCTTTTATTCCTTATGAGGTGTCTCTGGGTGGAGCCTTGCTCAACTCCAAACCTCTCTGGAAAAACCATCTTGCTCTCCTTGATGGACAGGCAACCACTGTAGAGGCAGTGCAGGCTGCCTGATAATACTCTTCATGTTCAGCTGAAAGAACAGGCTTAGGAAGAGGGGAACTGAGCTTTTTCTTTGACCTTTTGTCTGGAGCAGGCTTGTGCAGAGGGCAGTGAGACTAAAACTAAAATCCTTCCTGCTCTCTTTTTCCTCTTGTTCTGCTGCCCCTCAAATCCCCTTTCCTAGTGCAAAATGTGAAGGAGCTGAGCCGTGAAAGCAAAGATGAGGCATAATTTGAGCTGGGGTCTTTACTGTTGTTTGTGCTGGACTTGAGGTGAAATGCTCACTTAGGGTAGTTGCAAAGCTCTACCTCTGACCATCAGCACTGACCATCTCAGAAGGGAATCTCTAGCTCTGTGCATCAGTCATGTGAGGAGCTGAAAACTACCATGAAAACACATTTTCTCCTTTATTTATGACAAGCTTGCCTGTTGAAGGCTGTATATCCAGCTAAGCCTACACTTCACCCTTGCTCTGAAGAGACAAATACCCTAGGAAAGAATTGAGGACTTCACATGCAGTCTGGGTGGGGTTGGTGAAACTGCATGAGTGCTTGCCTTCAGGCAGCAAATCTCATCATGGTGATTTCACATCTTACAGAGAAAGCCTAGCCTGGGCTAAGATGTTTCTTTGCTTATTTTTCCCCAGTGAGGCTTAACTCTCCACACAGACTTCCTCTGTGGACAGATGCAGACCTCCCTTTCTTGGTCTACATGGTGATAAGGACTTTGGTGTAATTATCTTTACACTATCCTGTGATTTTTTCAGGCTTTTAATTGTGCTGTTGCAAAACATGGGGAAAATTTGGGCTTGGAGGGAAGAATTGTCTCTGCCAGCGTAAAATATTGAAGCTACAGCACACATCAGTGTCAGCTGGCTCTGCTGCCAGGGGACATGGGCAGATGGATGGATGTATGCAGGCAGGAGGAAGAAAAGGAAGGAGCTGCAAAGTGATGTGAAAAAGGAGATATTGATGAAGGTCAAAAGGGAAAGCCTGGTTTGAGAAACTCAGTGAGGTCCCTTGCACCCTTCTGGGTAAAACTGCTTGGAGCAAGGAGTATCCAGAGTTAGGTGTGGGATTTTGCAATGTTCAAGCCCAACCAGTCTGTCCTGTGGAAGTGTTTCCTACCTCCTTGCTATGTTTCCCCAAGTCAAGACAGCAGATGCTAACAGCAGAAGAGCAATTCAATTACATGCTGCCTTAATCTGGCAGTGATTCAGTGTCTGTATAGGTGGAGGACCCCCTTACAGGGAACGTGGCTCCCAAACCTCATTGAACACAGATGCTGTGCTCTTGCTGGCACTTTTCCTGCCCTCTTCATCCTTTAAGAGCTGAGGCTGAAGTGGCACTAAACCTTCCTACCTGTTTTGTGGGACTTCTAGGTCTCACTGTAGTCTTGGCAGTGTTTCACGAATCACAGAATCATAGCATGGTGGGAAGGAGCTCTGGAAATCATCTATCCCAAGCTCCTTTTCTAAAGCAGGATCATCTAGATCAGGTAGCAGAATTGTGTCCAGATGGGTTTTTAATTTTTCCAGTGAAGCAGACTCTCTTAGCAGCCTGTTCCAGTGCTGTCACCCTCAAAGGAACCCTTGAGACCATTAATTTGGATTAGTCCCTATCTCTGAGCAGCACACCCCAAATTTTACCTTTCTGAAGGCCTTGGGCAGTTCCCATCATCTTCATCAACACATTGTGCCACGGTGTATGGGGAAGGCACCAAATACATTTCTTGGGAGTTACTCAAGAGAAGCTCCCACAAAGAATTCGGGGATGATATTCCAGGACATCTGAATCAGGCCGTGAAGAGAAAACTTCAGGTCCTTTGAACAAATAATTTGCCTCAGCCCTTGCAGAGGAGAGCATGTAGGAGCATGGGAGAGTGTAGGTGTTATCTACCCAGGTTCTGGGGAAGACACTCACAAATATTATTAGCATGAATAGGAAGCACCATGATAGGATGCTCTCTGGGAAAAGTAATTTTGTTCATTAATTACTTGCCTTATCTAGCAACCTTGTTCCCTTTCTCTCACTTTCTTCTTCTTTTTTTTTTTTTTTTTATTTTTTTTTAAAATGACTGTAAGTGAATTCAGTGCTGGGAAAGTTATTTCCCTGCCTCCTCAGAGACAGAAGCTTGTATTACTCAGGTAGCCTTCAGCAGAGTCTTCAGGGGGTTTTCCATCTTGATTTGAAACTCAGTCTTTTATGGGCAGATGGCAAAAGACTGTTTGAGGCAGAAATCCTGTGGTTTCTTTCTTGTGGACCACCTCAGTGCTCTGGACTGACTGCAGTTCACATCCATGCCTTTGGGTCCTGCCTGCTGCTTGTGATTTTGTGCTCTTGAGATTCTCCTTCAGCCTTTAGCTTCCAGGCTTCTGTTGTGCCTGGTTAGTTCAGCAGCAAAAGGAGTTGCTGTGATTTAAGGGACAGAACAGCAGACACCCTGCAGCTTTCAGAGATGTCCTTTCCTTGTGTCTTTTGACCCTTGCAGGAGGTTGAAAAGGGTCAGTGGATGAAGGCAGGTGATACCCAGCCTCCCAGATGTCAAACAAGTGTGTTGGCTTTTTTTTTTCCCCAGACTGTTTCTGCAGTGGGGAATAGGTTTCTTCCAGGGACATGTATTTTTCATACAATCATAGAATCACAGTCATAGAATGGCTTGAGTTGGAAGTGATCTAGTTCCAACCTCCCTGACGTAGGCAGTGATGCTTTTCTTTACAACATGTTCATAGAATCATAGAAACAGTCAAGGTTGGAAGGGACCACAAGGATCATCTAGTTCCAACCTTCTGCCATGGGCAGGGACACCCTACCCTAGATCAGGCTGCCCGCAGCCTTATCCAGGCTGGCCTGAGCCTCATCCAGGCTGGCCTTAAACATGTCCAGGAATGTGGCCCCAACCACCTCCCTGGGCAACCCATTCCAGGGTCTCACCACTCTCGTGGGGAAGAACTTTGTCCTCACATCCAATCTGAATCTCCCCACCTCCAGCTTTGCTCCATTGCCCCTAGTCCTGTCACTACCTGATAGCCTAAAAAGTCCCTCCCCAGCTTTTTTTTTAGCCTCCCTTCAGATACTGGAAGGCCACAAGGAGGTTTGTTTTTCAAATCTGTTTCCAGCTTGGTTTTAAACACTTCCAGGGATGCCCAGCATGAATGCTATTAGACATTGCTTCAAATGAGTTTGGACTGTCAGGTAGAAATCAATAAATAAGTGGCTCATCAGGGCAGCCTAGCTTCATGGCACAGGTCTCACTGGAAACCAGACAATCAAAGTAGAGTCGCCCAGGCTGAAATGTTACCATCACCTGCTGCCTATGGCTGGGATACATCTACACCCCAAAGTTGTTCAGTTCCAGCCACTGACTGGAGAGCTTGTTTGGGCCTTTTGAGGACTGCCTGAAGATGATGGCTGCCACGGGAGGGACAGAGCCTTTCTGTACTGCTGAGCAGTACCAGCTGAGGAGTGCGTTTCAGCATCACCTTCTATAGACCCCCTCCCTCATTTCCACTCTCCTCCTTCTGTGCCAACAAACAATTTCCAATTCTTTATTGGACAAAGGCTCCAAGTTTCCAGGGATTTGCATGTGAAATGCTCCTGTTCATCTCAGGCTTGAATGAGCCATCAAAATGCTCATCAGGGATTTGCCCACAGAGGCACACACATGTGTACACACAAATCACTTGTCCCTGGTTGCACCGCAGCCATGCATGAGCTGGTGTGGTCCTTGGGCCACCTCTGAACCTTTGTTCACAAGCTGGGGCTGAGGAGCTGGTTGCATTTGATGGACCAGCCCAGGCCCCCCTCCTAGGCAAGATTAGCACGGCCAAGACAATCTGCAGCTCTGGAAACTTGGGGAGAGGGAGTGAAAGGAAGGAGAAGGGGCATGAAATCCCCCAAAGCAAGGGGGAGGGATGCTGTTTATGGAGTGCTTGGCTTTGTAGGGCGGGAGATGGAGGAGTAAATCCCTTGCACCCACGCCCCGCGGGGCTCCGGGGGTGGGTTTATTAAATTGCTGCTATAGAGGGAGGAACCCACCTGGGGACAGAGATAAGGGGCGGGCGGTGGGATTGCTGTTCTGCAGCATAAGCTGGGAGAGTTATCAGGGCAGAAACTCGGCTTCTATTACCATGCATTAGAATAGATTAGCAGGCAGAGCAATTAGCATCCTCACTCTATTTGGCGAAGTGACAGGGTCGGTGGTGACGAGGCATGTGGGGAACAAGCAGCCTTGGCAGGGCAGTGTTTCCCCCCCACCCCAAAAAAAAAACAAACCTGCAGGCCTAGCATGGAAAGGACTTCTGGTCTTCTGGTCCAGGGCTTTCCCCACTGGGTCACTGAAGAAAGCAGGGGTGGAGGGGAGCTTTAGTCAGCACTCTGAAACCTTTCTGTGGCTTGTGGTATCCGAAAAACTGCTTCAAAGGGTGAATTTCGGCTTTCTTGTGTCACATTTTCCACTTCACTCTCAGACAATGTACAGACTTCTGGGTCCCTAAATGCCACCAGTTAAAAAACAAACCAACCAAAGCAAAACAACCAAACCCCACTGCTTTGGCTTTCCCAGGCCACTTCAGTGGCATTTTTCCCATCTGTACTATGAGGGCGATGAGACACTGGAACAGGTTGTCCAGAGAAGTTGTGGACATCTCATCTCTGGAAGCTTTTAAGACTAGGCTGAGTAGAGCTTTGAGCAATCTACTCTAGTGTGAGGTGTGCCTACCCATGGCAGAGAGCTGGAACTAAATGATCTTTAATGTTGCTTCCAACCCAAACCATTCTGTACTTCTATGATCTTTGCCCACGCTCATCATTGATACTGAAAGAGCAGGTTTCTCAGCCTCTTTGCTTAGAGCCAAAGCTGAAAACAAGGGTCCAACTCCTTCCCTGGATGCATATGCATTTGCTGGGAAGGACTGCTGTCCTCTCTCAGCCAGGACAGGTTTTCTAGGAATGACTTTGCTCATGATCTTAGCTTGGATTTGTCCTTCTTTCCCTGTAGCATCTCCTGCCTTCCTGCTCTGAATGGAGTACCACTGGCAATGGATAAAATTTAACTCCTTGATGGCAAGGACAGCTACATTTCAGCTGTCCTCTGGCAAGTATGGTAGGCATTCTGGATGCCAGAAAGAGTAGAGAGGGAGAGATGGCTATTTGCCACACCTCCATGTAAAGTTTAAGGTCAATTATTCCTGTGTCTTGGCATTTATGGCATTCCTATTCTTAGGACCTCGAGGGAACCTGGAAATGTCAAAACATTGCTAAAACTGACCTTAAACTTTACATACAAGTGGGACTGAACCTCCTTCCTATTCCTAACTCCAGAAAGAAAATTGCTTTGGCTCCAGCAGAGGAAAAGGCAAATTTCATCTGCTCCCTCCTTCCCCAGCCTTTCTTCCCCCTTGTGATAAAGCCATCTCAGGAGATGCAAAGCCAGCTTTACGTGTTGGTCAGACTTTGGCTAAGAAAAACCTCTTCTCACATCCCCAGATTCCTTTAATTGCTCTGTTTATATCTCATCCTGCTTTCCAACTGGGAAATAAAAAAAACTTTCCCCCAATAAAAATAATAATAATGTTTAAAAAAAGCTGCCGTATCGTATCTCATCCTGAAAGAGGAAGCAGACTAACGAGACCGATTTACACCATCACAACCGGATAGCCTGAATCTCCAGAGCCTATTGGGAATGAGCGCCTCTCTCTGTGTCCTGCGGTTGCTTCCCCCAACTCCCTGTCCCCAGCCCTGGCTGGAAGAATGTGGCTAGGAGGGATTGCACTTGGCTTCCACTGAGCTCCCTCTGCTGGCCACCTTGCGAAAGGCATCACCGACCTACCTGCCTGCTTTTGGAGTAGACATCCGTTCTGGCCACTGAGCGAGGTCTTGGGCTGTCCTCTGGGTAATATTTTTGCTGATTGCTGAGGAGGCAGGCTGGGAAAATAAGCAGAGCATCAAGCGACCTTCTTCCAGAAGCTGTCTGGCAAGTGCAGAGAGGAAAATCCAAGTGATGTGATGATGCCAGAAGTCTTACGGTCACCTCGTGGGTCCTATGACTACCCTAGCTTTGCTCAAGACACAAATGCTGATATGGTATGACACAAAAGACTTTCAGGAACTTAGAAAGTTTTGCACTGGAAGGGACTGTTAAAATTCACCTAGTCCAGAATCCTTTCAGGAGGCAGGGCTGTCTTTAACTAGATCACGTTGCTCAGAGCTCCATCCACCCTGACCTCAAAAGTTTCAAGGAATGGACCATGTTCCACTTCTCTGGGAAGTATGAGCCAAGGTTTCATTACTCTCGTTGTAACAAATATCTTCCCCTGGAGGTGTTCAAGGCCAGGCTGGATGAGGTCTTGAGCGACCTGATCTAGTGGGAGGTGCCCCTGCCTATGGCGGGGGGTTGGAACTGGATGATCTTTAAGGTCTCTTCCAACCTAAACCATTCTATGATTCTATGATTCTATGATCTAGTCTAAATCCCTCTCTTTTAGTTCAATCCCTTGGCTTGTCACAAGAAGCCCTGCTAAAAAGTCTGTCTCCAGCTTTCTTAAGGGGCCCTTTAACTACTGAAAGGCCACGAGGAGGTCTCCGTGCAGCTTCCTCTTCTCTAGGCTGAACAACCCCATGTCCGGTCCTGCCCACCTGGCACCCTGCCACCTTCAGTTTACCCACACTGTAGGTATTGAAGGTGCAAGGAAAGGGTGGCTGTGATTATTCTGTCAAAGGGTGAGTGAATTTGACCCCTCCCCAACAGAAAATGTCACCGGTAAGTGGCAGAAAGCAAAGCTGAAATGTCAAAAACCTTCCCACAACAACAATGACCACAAATTACCTGTTTGGTGTTGTTTCATTTTGCTGAGCTGACCCAAACCATTGAGGTGTTTCTCATGCTGCCTCTCCCACGCCCTTTGGAATCGAATAAAGATGCTTCACTGGAATCAAATAAAGATGCTTCATGTCCCTCTTCTTCTCTGCAAGCCCACCACATTGACCAGATTATGAGTTCTGCAATGCAAAGCAGTAATACAACCCCCCCT
>VWZI01013958.1:22345-53755 GCA_013396835.1 Psilopogon haemacephalus | reverse complement strand
ACAGGAACACATCCAGGTGGGTTTTGAATATCTCCAGAGAGGGGATATTCTCCATCTCTAAACCACCATCTTACATTTACATTTCATAACAAAAAAATGACATAATTTGTCAAAATCACTTAAAAAAACCCCAAAACAAAACTGTCATTTGCCAGGCCCTTTTGGCTATTTTTGGCTAGAGGTGAGGAGCAGAGAGACAGGAAGGAAAACACTGGGGTCCTACTGAAAATGGATTTATGCAGGTGCCCTTTTTTCCTATGCAACTCATAATCAAAGGCAACGTGAAAAGGCAATTCTGTAAAGTCTCCTGGTAAATAATAAAGTCCTCTCTAAATTGCTCTACATTTTCATTAACTTAAGTGATCCTTCAGTGGAAAAGGAGTGTGAAACAGTACTATATCAAAGGAATTACAACTGACAGACATCTTGCATTTTTTTATAGCACACTAATTGATTGCACAAATTGCGGAGCCACAAAGAATTTGTTCCTGCAAATTGAAAAATAGGCATCCAAACACCTGTTGTGGCACTGAAGACTGCTGTCTACTTCTGTAGGTGCAGCAGGGCACAAAAATATCATCGCACAAGCAACACATTTTATACACACTGCACCTTTCACAGGATAAGAATTAAGATATCTTCCATGTACTGTTCCACCATGAACTTGATGTGGGGATTAACTACAGTGATAACATCTTCCCATGCAACAAGTGAGCTGGTAACAATGAGAAGCTTTTCATGTTTTCTATCCTATCCATAAATACCAAGTTGGAGTCTAGCTGTGAAAAGCACCTGGTTTGGTAGATATTATTGCCACACTATTAATAACCCATGCAGAAAGTTAGCCTGATGATAACAAATTTGCTGAACAGTACCTCCATGCTTGAAAAATAAACAAATATTTAAAAGAGACCTTTCAACATACATTCAGGGCTTGCTTATGTGCTGGTTTAGAACCAAAACAAACACTGACTCAATATCCTGTGTTGATATTTTTATTTGCCTCTGATTGTGAGTGTAAGGACATCTCAAAAGCAATGTAAACAAGGATGGCATCCTGATAAAAGCCTAAACTGTTGTTAAGTGTTTGCTGCTGCTTAGCATCTTCCACCCTTATATTTGTTGCTATCCCTCTACATGCAGTTATTCTTTGGAATTTCTGAAAGACAAACTAATGCTTTGATTAATCAATCAAATGATACAGACTTCTAGGTAAAGATGGAGAGAAGACTGCAGCCAAACCACTCTTTATAATGTGGAGCTGCTGCAGCACCGTACTCCGCTAGCAGCTGAGCTTTATAGAGAACAAGATTGCAGAATCACAAAATCATCAAGGTTGTAAAGGATCTCAAAGTTCATTCAGTTCCAGCCCCCTTGCCATGGGCCCATACACCTCACACTGGATCAGGTTGCCCACAGCCACATCCAGCCTGGCCTCAAAAACATCCAGGAATGAGGCTTCCACCACCTCCCTGGGCAACCTGTGCCAGTGTCTCATCACTTTCATGGTGAACAACTTCTTCCTAACATCTAATCTCAATCTTCCCTCCCATAGCTTGGATCCACTCCCCACAGTCCTGTCACTACCTGACACCCTAAAAAATCCCTCCCCAGTTTTCTTATAGGCCCCTTCTGTCATGGAAGATACACGTCCTGGCTTGCTCAGGCATGATCCCATGGTTCCTTCCCCATGCTGGGTGAGGGGGGGAAGCAGAGAGCAGGGAGAAGACAAAAGGCCTGGAGACACCCACTTTGAGGGTCCAAGACTTGCCCAGACTTGTTCCTTCCAAATAAGGGAAAGCAAACCCCTGACCTCACCCTAATATGGTCAGGTATGGGTAAGTGACTTTCTGACTGGTGAATTTGTGTGGCTGCAGCAGCCATTTATATTCAGGCAATACAATAAATAGGCTTCTGCCACACTCTTTTTGGCTTTCAGTTTTACTTTTGATCTGCCTGCTCTGCCCTGCCATATGCTGTGCCTGCAATGACTTTCAAAATATTGACAGAATTCCCTTCAAGCTTTGGGTACTGTCTGATACTATTTTGTGAGTAGATATTTCAAAGCCTCTCCATAAGAAATTCTGTAACTAGACTCTGCCTTAGTAGCAGAAAGGAGCCTGTCAAATCCCTTCATAGGCAATAGGTATATTTGAAACTAAGAAACTTTTTCAGTTTTAATGTTTGCATTTGCTACTTATTTCCTAAAGTGTTCTAGTTTTGCCTGTTCCCTGTGTCTATAAGTAACCAAACCATGCATTTTGAACATTGTAAATAAGTTTTCTGGAGAGATTTAATGTTAATAAACAATTTTCATAGTTATTAACAATCTTCACCTGGACATCAAAATTAATATTGATGATTAATTTTGCATAATTCATAACACCTTCAGATTCTGGAAGGCCATAATAAGGTCTCCTCATAGCCTTCTCTTCTTCACACTGAACAACCCCAGCACCCCCAGATCTTCCCTGTAATAGAAGCTCCAGAACTGGACACAGTGCTCCAGCTGGGGTCTTGCCAGATTGGTGCAGAGGGGCAGAATCCCCTCCCTCTCCCTGATGGCCACATTTCTCTTGATGCAGCCCAGGATGTGGTTGGCTCTCTGAGCTGCAAGTGCACACTGGCTAGAGACGAAGTTAACACACAAATACACGCCTATGCTCACACAGAGGCAACAGGGCAAAGATTACAGTGTGAGATTTTTATTTTTTTTTAGAGCAATTTCCTGCTTTTCCATTCCTATTTCACTCTAAAAGTTACAGAACCCTTTGCTGCAAATAGTTGAATCATCTCATGCAGCAGAGCATACTGGCTTAGAACAGTGAAGTGCAGATGTTGACACAAAAGGCTGCCATTGGGAAGATATGAGATGAATGAGAGGCTTTTCTTCCGTACCCCACACAGTACATAAATTCAGCCTCCCTATTCATTGTAAGAAGTAAGACAAAGATGTACTGAGTCATCACAACATTGCATAATGTTTTGGGTAGGAAGAGACCTTTAGAGGCCTCCTTGTCCAACTTCCTCTGTCATGGGCAGGGCCATCTTTTACTAGAGCAGGTTGCTCAAAGCCCCATTCCTCCTGTCCTTGCATTGTAGGCATCACAGAATTGTTGAGGCTGGAATAGAGCTCTGAGATCATCCATGACTTCTCTAAGCACCACAGAGATATAATCCTGTTAAGTATACTGCTTTTAAAAATCTGATACCACAAGTAACGTTATGAATGCCACAGTCAACAATTAAACAATGGGGAGGAAAGCGGTAGTGAAAAATTGGTTTGAGTGCCTGAGTGGAAAATCAAAGGCTGACGGAAATGAATCCATTTCTTAAGCAGCTTTGCTTTTATTTACAGTTCTTTAGAGCAGATTTTTATTCTGCTGAAGAAGAGATATTTACCAAGTCTACACACAAACATGCTCTTTGAATGGTATTGGGAGAGACCAAATAAATTAGTCATCTAGCTCATTTTCTTGCCAAGACAGGACTGTCCTGTAGAATGCAATTTGCATTCCACTTTAAAATTGACATATGCAGCCTCTTCCATTCTTAGGAGGAAGTAATCAGCTCCTAATTCCAACACCAAATATACATACAAAACTGCCCTGAGAAACAGCCACTGTTCAAAAAGAGTACAAATGCTTATACTAACGTGTTTCATATCTTCTTCTCAGCACAGACTTTGCTGAACCACTATCACTCCCCCTAATGCTTTATTTTATCATTTGGGTAAAAGGAACAGCTGGAATAGACTGTTCCTTTTCCTGCAAACATTTACACAGTTACAGCTCCCTACTATTTTGTGGGGTGTGGGTAATAGCAATGTGCCCTTGTGGCCAAGAAGGCCAATGGGATCCTGGGGGGCATTAAGAACAGTGTGTCCAGCAGATCAAAGGACGTCCTCCTCCCCCTCTACTCTGCCCTGATGAGGCCCCACCTGGAATATTGCATCCAGTTCTGTGCTCCCCAGTTCAGGAGGGACAGGAATCTACTGGAGGGTGTCCAAGGATACTGAGGGGACTGGAGCACTGCCTGAGGAGGAAAGGCTGAGAGCCCTGAGGCTGCTTAGTCTGCAGAGGGGAAGGCTGAGAGTGGATCTGAGCAATGTCTATAAATAGTGCAGGGCTGGGGGTCAGGAAGGAAGAGACAGGGACAGCCTCTGCTCACTTGGGCCCTGGCATAGGACAAGGGGCACTGTATGGAAACTGCAGCACAGGAAGTTCCACTTCAACATGAGGAAGACGTTCTTGACTGTAAGGGTGACAGAGCCCTGGCACAGGCTGCCCAGAGAGGTTGTGGAGTTCCCTTTTCTGGAGGCTTTGCAGCCCTCTCTGGATGTGTCCCTGTGTGATCTGTGCTAGATTCTCTGAACCTGCTGTGGCAGTGGGTTAGACTGGAAGCTCACCAGAGGTTGCTTCCAACTCCTAACATCCTGTGATCCTGTGAACACTCATACTGCTCTAAAATTTAATCTCCAAATGTTCAGGTCTATGGGCTGAAAATTACTTTATTATCACAAATACTGAACACTTCAATTTCCTGCCATTGTTAACAGAAGATTATGCTGTATCAGCTTTGTAGCCCTCATGTTAGAGAGAATAATTTCAACCATTACAATTCATAATTTATATGTGTATATAAAGATTAGACTCTCAGAATATAGCTGACAGATAAGCAGAGTGAAATGTTTCATTTAAAAAAATTTACCTCATAAATTCTGGTAAAAACACTTCTATTTTGGCAAGAGCAAGAGTAGAAGTGGAGAGTAAGCTAACATCATTGCCATTCTACACAGCAAATATGACAAAAACAGCCTGGTTTAAATTCTCTGCTTCAATTTGACTTTGTTTTCAGTAACCCACCAGTTCTTCATCATTATAAAGGCCTTTCAAAATAACAATGCTGTCATATGAAATGCCTGTGAATTTACATTTCCAAAGGCCTCATTGCAAGTCACTTAAATGTAGTCAAGTTTTGTCTGTAAGATAGTTGGGTTTTTAAATCATTCCAGAATTTACTATTTAGAGAATCACAGAATGTCAGGGGTTGGAATGGACCTTGAAAGATCGTCTAGTCCACGCCCCCCCTCCCCCGCCACCAGGACAGAATTACCTAGAGAAAGTCATATAGGTGGGTTTGAATGTTTCCAGTGAAGGAGACTCCACAATGTCTCTGGGCATCCTGTTCCAAGGCTCTGTCATCCTCATGGTAAAAATGTTTTTCGTTATGTTCACATGATATGTCCTCTGCTCCAGCTTGTGCCCATTGCTCATTGTTCTATCATTACACATCTGCAAGTAGAGCCTGGTTCCATCCTCTCAACACTCACCCTTGTGCTGGTTTGAATTAATTGGAGAATTTGAGTGAGAAATTAGACTATTGGCTGAGAGAGGAAAACACAGTCTGTCACTTCACCCAGAGCTCTACTGAGAAAGAAAAAAAAAATGTTTTAAAAAGTGTAAACCAAACATAGATAGTCAGTTTCAGGCCTTGCTGGGCTGTGGCTGCTCTTTGCCTGGTTCCTTTGTCTCTGTCTTTTGTAGCTGATTCTTAATAATTCTACTAACTTCTTTCCTAGTACTAATCCCCCTGGCCGATCAACCTCAGCTTATCTGCAGCATCGATAGGTGGTGAGATAAGATGGGGGAAAGGGGGAAAGGTGGTAGGGGGGGCTGGTTACCCCTCTTGGGGATTTTGATCTCTGAGAGGGCTGTGGTGTTTCTGTATTACCTTTTCACAGTATAGATCTGTAAATATCTGTTATACGTTGTTAGTATTTGCTTGCATATTGTGCATTGCTGTAAATATAAAGCTTCATTTATCAACTTCCAGTGTTCTGAGTTCTAGCTGGGGTTTATATCAAAAGGTGGGGGGGGCTGGTAACTGTTAAACCACCACAACCCTTCATGTGTTCATAGACATTAATGAGGTCATCCCTCAGTCTCCTCTTCTTAAAGAGCCACAACTCCCTCAGCCTTTCCTTGTAAGGAAGATATTACACTCCCTTAATAATCTTTGCAGCTCTGTGCTGGACTCTATCAAGCAATTCCCTGAAGTCCTTCCTGAACAGAGGGGCCCAGATCTGGACATAATATTCCAGATGCAGGCTCACCAGGGCAGACTAGAGGGGAAGGATAACCTCTTTCAACCTGCTATCCACAGCCCTTCTAATCCATCCCAGAATTGGCCTTCTTGGCTACAAGGGCACATTGCTGGCTCATGATCTTCCTGTTGTCCATTAAGACTCTGTAATGGGTTAATAAATTTGGGTTTTGTTTTTTCTACCCCTTTCTCACTTCCCTCTGTCCCCCACTGATGTGGAATAAACAAATGGCCTAGAAGGCAGGGTTGTTAGTTGAGATAGTGACAATTTACTGCTCTATTACAGGGATATCAGATTAAACAGAAGAAACAGGCGCAAAAAAGAGGAAAGAAAGAAAAATAAAAAGAAAATCGCCAATTGATGCACAGGTACACACTGTCACCACACAAAATCCAAACCAGAGAAAACAAAGCACCCAACTCTGGGACAAGGAACTTCACAAACATAGAATAGAATCATAGAATGGTTTAGGTTGGAAGAGACCTCAAAGATCATTCAGTTTCAACCCCCCCACCATAGGCAGGGACACCTCCCACTAGATCAGGTCGCTCAAGGCCTCATCCAACTTGGCCTTCAACACCTCCAGGGAGGTAGCAGACACAAGCTCCCTAGGCAACCTGTTCCAATGTCTCGCCACCCTCACTGTGAAGAACTTCTTCCTAACTTCTTCCCTTTTAAATCTCTCCTCTGCCAGTTTAAACCCATTCATCCCTTCATCCTGTCATTACAAGACCTTGTGAATAGTCTCTCCCCAGCCCTCCTGTAGGTCCCCTTCAGATACTAGAAGGCTACTATAAGGTCTCCTTAAAGCCTTCTCTTCTCTAGGCTGAAAAGCCCCAACTCTCTCAGCCTGTCCTCATAGCAGACCATGAGACCCACTGGCCTTGGCAGCCCTCACTCCTGTCATGCAGCAAACATTGCTTGGAATGATGTAGGATGTAAGAGCCATCTTAAACCAATGCAGACTCACAGGGCCTTTCCCTCAGTGCTGCTCACCAACAGGTCAACTCCCAACATGAGGCTGCTCTTTTCCAGATGCAAAACTCAACACTTGCCCTTGTCGCACTTCATAAAATTTCTCCCCACCCATGTCTCCAGCCTGTCCAGGTCTCACCAAATGGCAGCACAGCTTTCTGGTGTGGCAGCCACTCTTCCCACTTTGGTGTCATCAGCAAACTTAATGACTGTGCCCTCATCCAGGTCATTGATGAATATATTGAATAGTACTGGTCCCAATACCAGCTCTGAAGGACTCCAAAAGACAGGCTTCTAACTAGACTCACAATGACCACAACTCTGACATCTTACTTTCAACCAGTTCACAATCCACATCACTGCCCAGTCATCCAGATCATGCTGCCTCAGTTTAGCTGCAAATATGATGTGGGAGACAGTGAAACAATCACAAAGGCATATATAAAGCAAAATGTCAACCTTCAGCTCAGGTCCACTGCTGCTATAAATTCAAGTCATTCCAAGTTCACAAATAATATTTTAGAGGAACTAGTCTGACCTTTCTATTAGGAACAAGTTTGCACCATGATGGTGGCAGTACAGTGCAACAGCTTGCCCAGGGAGATGGTTCAGGCTCCATTCCTGGAGATATTCAAGGCCAGGCTTGATAAGGCTCTGAGCAGTTTGATCTAGTGACTGCAGGGCAGTTGGACTAGATGGCTTTTGGAGGTCCCTTCTAACCTAAACCATTCTATTATTCTATGAGGGTGTTGGAACATGCTGCCCAGGGAGGTGGTCGAGGAGACAGTCAAGGTGAGGCTAGATGGAGCCCTGGGTGACTTGGTCTAGTGGGGATATCACTGCTGATTGCACAGGGACTGAGTAGATGACCTCGAGGTCCCTTCCAGCCCAGCCCATTCTATGATACTATGATTCTTAGTGGAACCTAGAAGCATACATTGATTTAAGTTATCTTAAAATCACTTACCAAAAAAGCCATATGCAAGGGAATAATTATATTTCCATTGTAGAAAATAAGAAATATTAAGCAGATGTGAAGTGACTTGCTCAAACACTCAGTAGTCACCTATGAATTTAAAAAAAACCCTGTTTATTCAACGTAGCTGTCTTTATTCCTATGATTCAATACACAACCTTGTCACAATGACAGTATACCAGTGAGTGTGCTCTTGCTACAGATCCCTCTTCATCTGAACATACCATGGGGAAAGAGTCACACAGAATCACAGAATGTTAGAGGCTGGAAGGGACCTCCAGAGATCATCCAGTCCAACCCCCTTGCCAGAGCAGGAATACCTAGATCCAATCACACAGGAACACATCCAGGCAGGTCTTGAATATCTCCAGAGAAGGAGATTCCACAACCACTCTGGGCAGTCTGTTCCAGTGCTCTGTCACCCTCACAGGGAAAGCACTTTTTCTCCTGTTTGCATGGAACTTCCTATGCCTCAACTTCCACCATTGCCCCTTGTCCTGTCATTGGGCATCACTAAGCAGAGGCTGGCTCCAGTCTCTTGGCACTCAGCCTGCACATGTTTATCAATATGAATGAGGTCACCCCTCAGGCTTTTCCTCTCCAAGTAGCAGAGACCTATCTCCCTCAGGCTCTCCTTATGAGGAAGGTTTTGCACTCCCTTCGTTATTTTTGTGGCTCTGTGCTGGACTCTCTCAAGCAGTTTCCTGAGGTCCTTCTTGAACTGAGGGGCCCAGAACTGGACAAAATATTCTAGCTGTGGCCTCCACAGGGCAGAGTAGAGGAGGAGGAGAACCTCTCTCAACTTGCTCACCACAGCCCTTCTAATCCACCCCAGAATGGCATTGGTTTTCTCAGCCACAAGAGTACATTGCTCTTGTGTTGGATTTTCTTGTTTGGAAAAAATGTAAGAGAGGGAGGTTGTGGGGGTTTGGCTTTGGTGGGTTTTTTGTCTTTGCTGTTTTGTTTTGGGAGTTGTTTTTTTTTGGAGGGGGGGAGATTGTTTGTTGTTTTGGGTTTTGGTTGGTTGTTTTTTTTTGTCTGATTCTGGGCAGTCTTGTTATTTTGTTTTGGTTTTGGATTTTTTTCCTCTTCAGTTGGTTGGGGATTTTTTAAGTGAAGTGGCTGTAAATAAAAGGTGACAAAAATCCTGTGCATCAAGTTTTGAAAATCATTCTAACTTGAATAACCTTAATAGCAAACTTAAGCAAAGACTTGTCATACATTTTTACATCTTAATGAAATCAATAAAACAAAACAAAAACCCCAAACAAATAATTGCAAGCTGGAAACCAGCCAAAGAAAATAAAAGTTATATTTAGACAGTGTCATTAAGAACATTTGAATTTACTCAGTTGCACCAGGGGAGGGTTAGTTAGATGTTAGGAAGCACTTTGTGATGGAAAGGAGAATTAGACACTGAAATAGAGTGCCCAGGGAGGTGGTGGAGTCACCATCCCTGGAGGTGTTTAAGGAAAGCTTGGATGTGGCACTCAGTGCCATGGTCTGGTCAATGTGTTGGTGTTAGGTCATAGCCTGGGCCTGATGATCTCAGAGGTCTATTCAAGCCTCAATAGTAATGTGATTCTGTAATGTAGATACTGAGAAAAAAAACATTCAGAACTGATGCTTGTGGAAGGATAAAAATTGCTATTTTTACATGACCCCTACTGATCAGGTTTGTGAGGAGTTAACTAAAGTGAGAAAGAACCACTTTAACCACAACCAGTTATAATGAACTGATTGCTTGGGGAAAATGTTCTTACTCATTTACAAGACAAATAAAGAATGAGTGAAGCTCCCACTACCATAAAAAAAAATAATTTCAGTTTTAGTGAAGCTCTAAAATAGTTCCTGTTAGCATCCTGGGAAAGATCAAGGTTTTGTTTCCCCTGAGTCAGCAGAACACTAACTGTAAACAATGTGCTGCATTTTCTTTTGTGTCACATTTGATAAGCAGCCAAATGATGAATGCCAAAGGAAGCCAATGACAGAAGCAGAGCCTTCATTCTGTTCTTCTTGTCACTTTTCGCATTACCAGCTCACCCAGCTCACTAGTTTAAGAAGTGATATTTCTTACAGCTTCCCCAAGTCTGAGAAAATCACTGCAGTCATGACTGCACACAGGAAATGTGAACAGCAAATAAAATTGGGAAATAATTTACCAAAGGAGGAGAATGTGGTTTATGTTCAACCCAAGTTCTGCCATTCTCTGCACTTAAATCCTTCAGTAGTTCCATATTCCAGTTACTTTTGCCTTTTATGGTTTGGGAAAAGGTGAATAAATTTAGCTTACACTGACTTTGCCTGCACGTCTGCCACATGATTAGACCACAGGATTACAGGACGTTAGGGATTGGAAGTGACCCAAGGTCCAACCCCCCTGCCATGGCAGGACCATACAATCTAACACAGATCACAGAGTAACACATCCAGACAGGCCTCGAAAGTCTCCAGAGAAGGAGACTCCACAACCTCTCTGGGGAGCCTGTTCCAGTGTTCTGTGACCCTTACAGTAAAGAAGCTGCCCCTTGTATTGAGGTGGAACCTCTTGTGCTGCAACTTACACCCATTGCTCCTTGTCCTATCACAGGGAGCAAGTGGGAAGAGCCTGTCCCTGCCCTGCTCCTGAACAGTCCGCCAGATAGTTATAGACATTTATCAAATCCCTTCTAAGTCTTCTCTTCTCCAGACTAAAAAGCCCCAGGTCCCTCAGCCTCTCCTCATAAGTCATGCCCTTCAGTCCCCTAATCATCCTTGTAGCCATCTGCTGGACCCTATCCAGCAGATGCCAGTCCCTCTTAAACTGGGGAGGCCAAAACTGAATGCAGTATTCAAGATGGGGTCTCACCAGGGCAGTGCAGAGGGGGAGGAGAACCTCCTTTGATCTGCTGGACACACTCTTCTTAATACACCTCATTGGCATTCTTGGTCACAAGGACACATTGCTGTCCCATGGATAACTTGTTATCCACCAGAATTCCAAGGTCCCTCTCCATAGGGCTGCTCTCCAGTAGATCACTTCCCAGCCTGTACTGGTGCAGTTTATTACTCCTCCCCAGGTGCACTTGTCCTTGTTCATCTTCATCTGGTTCCTCTGTGCCCAGCTCTCCAGTCTATCCAGGTCTCACTGGATGGCCGCACAGCCAAGCCTCCCAGTTTGGTATCATCAACAGACTTGCTGAGCAGACTCTGTTTGTCTATCTGTCTGTCTGTGCCCTCATCAATGTTGTCAACAAAGATGTTGAACAGGACTGGACCCTGCACTGATCCCTGGGGGACCCCACAGGTTACAGCTCTCCAGCTGGACCTGGCACCACTGATCACTACTCTTTGAACTCTATCTTGTAAGCTGTTACTAAATATTAATATTAATATTAATGGTGTTCTCTTGATGGCCTGTCTCCAACAAAAAAGAGGATATCTAAACATCCTATATTTAATAGCAAATGAAAAGGCATTTCTAGGGATTGCAGCACAACTGCAGGCATGACTCAAATCCCTCAATGTTAAAAGTGGGCATCTCTTCCTTGAAGTCATAATTTTCTTCCTTTAAGTCATAACTGGATCTTGGGAAGAAGTTCTTCAGCAGGAGAGTTGTCCCAGTTTAGGCCACAAGCATGCCCAGGACTGGAGAACTCTTTCCAGGAGTAATAATAGGGATACTGCACACTGATTTGAAGTTTAAAGAGAAATTATATTTATAGAGCTGTTGCAGAATATTTCTGAGAAGCAGCATTAGAGCAGTGAACAACCCACTGCCAGGAGTATGTTTGGAAGAGAAGCACAGCAGAATGCCTGTGAAGTGAAAGTGCAGCCGGAAACAGATGGAAGGAAAACAAAGATGCAGAGGAAGGAAGGCGCCTGCTAACCAGAAGCTTCTTGGAGAACTGCAAACTCGTTGTTATTGTACAGTAGCCAATTATTGTATTACACATATAATCCCCTTTACCAATTACCTTGGAGCATTCAAAAACACCTCCTGGCTGGCAGAGTATAAAAGGAGCTGTAGGATCGCTGGTAAGATGGAGCTTGCTCTACCACTCACACTGAGTCGGCTGCTTGCCTCCCCCACGTCATCATAGAGCATATATACAAAAGGCAATTAGGTACAATAAGTACAAAAGCTACTAAGCCGAAACTGGCCTAAAATCCTCCACTGCTTCCACCCTCAGTTGGTCTGAGGGTAGGCCAAAACCACCCTCCCCAGCTGGGTCCTACAAGGTCTCACTGGGCCACATGATGCAGCTCAATCCCCTGCGAGCCATCTCCCCCACTAACCATGAGAGTGGTGAGACTCTGGACTAGGTTGCCCAGAGAGGTTGTGGATGTACCCTTGCTGGGGATGTTCAAAGCCAGGCTGAATGAGGCCCTGAGCACCTGAATCTAGTTGAGAGACATCCCTGCCCATGGCAAGGACATTTGAATAGATGATCTGTGAGGTCCCTCCCAACCTAAGCCGTTCTATGATTTCCCACACTGGATCATCACTGTACAATCATTTGCTGTTCAGAGCAAAATGAAGTTTACTGCAAGGCAAAATTTCTGAGAAAGAAGCAAACTGCTGCCCAGGATCAGAGCTATGCACATTCTGCGTATGTAACTGAACAAGCTCTTATCGAAGAGGAGTATTTATTGAAGAAATGGGACTACAGCACATGCTCACAGTCAGATCTCTACCACAGTCTGTGTTCCAGACACACACAGTGTGAGTCCATGTTCAAGCACATGGCTCTGAAGTCAAACACTAAGTTGCAATCTACAGTGTCAAAATCAAAATTCAAATTTCTTCCTCTTAAGCAAAAGCAACGAACCAAAACAAAACCAAGCCTTCCAAAACATCTGGTGCCCTAGAGGGAAAAAAAAAAATCATGGGATTGACAGAGCAAGCAAAAAGACCTTTCTTTCAGAACGACCCTTCTACTCTTTAGTCACCTCAGTGAAATATCTCCTGATGGTTTCTTTCACAGCTTGATGTGGAAAACAAGCCTTGCAAAGAATCAGAGAATCACAGAAAATATCTGCTTGGAAGAGACCTCCAAGCTCATCCAGTCCAACCTTTCACCTAGCACTGAAGGCTCAACATTAAACATTGTCCCTTAAGCATCAGTTCCACAGGCTGCTTAAACACCTCCAGGGATGGGGACTCCAGCACTGCCCTGGGCAGACCATTCCAAGGTTTGAGAACCATCTCTGGGAAGAAATATTTCCTAGCATCCAGCCTGAGCCTCCCGTGCTGCAGCTTAGAACCATTTCCTCTGCTCCTGTCACTTGCCACTGAAGGAGCAGAAGCTGCCCCCTCCTCTCTCCAATCTCAGGGAGCTATAGAGAGCAATGAGGTCTCCTCTCTGCCTCCTCTTCTCCTAGCAGTTCCCTCAGGACCTGTGGGTGGATCTCATCAGGCCCCATGGACTTGTGCACATTCAGGTTCCTTAGGTGCTCGCAAACATGATCTTCAATTACAGTGGGCAGATCTTTCCTCTCCCAGTCCTTACTTTTGCCCTCTGGAATTTGGACATTGTGGCTGGAGCACTTGCTGCTGAAGACTGAGGCAAAGAAGTCATTGAGCACCTCAGCCTTATCCATGTCCCCTGTCACCAGCTCTCCATTTCCCTTCTGAAAGGGTCCCACATCCTCCCTAGTCCTCCTTTTCTCACTGATATACCTGAAGAAATTCTTCTTGTTGCCCTTAATGTCCCCAGCCAGATTCAACTCCAGCTGTGCTTTGGCTTTCCTAACCTGATCTCTGGTTGCACAAAAACTGTCTTTGTATTGGTCCCAGGTTACCTGTCCTTGCTTCCACTCCCTGTAGGCTTTCTTCTTGTGTCTAACTGTGTCCAGGAGCTCTCTATTCATCCATGCAGGCCTCCTTGCATTCTTACCTGCCTTCCTCTTTTTTGGGGATGAGTCTGGAGGAGGTGATCCTTGAGCAATGTCCAGCTTTCTTGGGCCCCACTTCCTTCCAGAGTGTTTTCCCATGGCACTTTGCCAAGGAAATCCCTCAAGAGATTGAAGTCTGCTCTTCTGAAGCCCAGAGCAGTGGGTTTGCTGTGCACCCTCCTTGATGCCTTGAGGATCTTAAACTCTACCATTTCATGGTTGCTGCATCTAAGGCTACCCTTCAGCTTCACTTCACTCACCAGCCTCTTCTTGTTGGTGAGGACTAGGTCCAGCAAAGCACCTTTTCTTGTGGGTTCCTCTATCACTTGGAGGAGGAAGTTATCATCAATGCATTCCATGCATAGCCCATCATGTTATTTCTCAACTTTTTTTTTTTTTTCCCCCTTTCCCCCCCCCCTATCCCATGCTTCCTGCTATATTTGTTTATCAGAGAATCAGAGAATCATAGAACAGCTTAGGCTGGAAGAAACCTTAGAGATCATCTAACTCAACCTACTTCCATGGGCAGTGACACCTCTCAACTAGCCCAGGTTGCTCAAGGCTTCATCCAACATAGCCTTCAACATCTCCAGTCAAGGGGCATCCACAACCTCTCTGCACTATCCATTCCAGAGCCTTACCACCCTCCTAGTGAAGGTGAATCTAAACCTATTCTCCTTCAAATTCAATCCATTTCTCCTTTTCCTATCACTGGACACTCTTGTAAAAAGTTCCTCTGCAGCCTTTCTGCAGTACCTTCAGGTACTGGCAGGCAGCTCTAAGGTCCCCCTGCAGCCATCTTCAGGCTGAACAATCCCAGTTCCCTTAGCCTATCCTCCTAGCAGAGGTGTTCCTGACCCTGGATCATCTTTGTGGCAATAATTAAATCACTACTGGCTGCCTGCAAATGGCAGTAAGAGTAGAAATGTTCATGGGCCTCTTCTGGACTTGTTCCAACAGATTTATGTCCCTCTTATAATGGGGACATCAGAATTGGATAGAGAACCACAGAATGTCAGGGGCTGGAAGGGACCTCAAATCTCATCCAGTCCAAACCACCTGCCACAGCAGGATCTCCTAGAACAGATCACACAGGAATGCACCCAGGTGAGTCTTAAATACCTCCAGAGAAGGGGACTCCACAACCCCCCTGGGTAGCCCATTCTAGTGTTCTGTCACCCTCACAGGGAAAAAAATCCTCCTCATGTTTACATGGAACTTCCTATGCCTCAGCTTCGACTCATTGCTCCTTGGCCTGTCATTGGGCATCACCAAGCAGAGACTGGCTCCAGCCTCCAGGCACTCATCTTTATAAACATCTTTATAAACCTCTCAGACTCCTCCTGTCCAAGCAGCAGAACTCCAACTCCCTCAGGCTTTCCTTGTAACAGAGATGTTCCATTCCTTTCATCATCTTTGTAGTTCTGTGCTGGAGTTTCTTAAGCAGTTCTATGTACTTCTTGAACTGGGGGTCCCAGAACTGGGCACTGTACTATAGATCTGGCCTCACCAGGGCAGAGTAGAGGGGCAGGAGACCTCCCATCCACTAGGACCCCCAGATCCTTTTCTCTTTCCCTTCCTTCCAATAGGTAAGTCCCCAGCCTATCCTGATCACGGGGGTTGTTCTCTCCCAGGTAGAAGACTCTTCCCTTGCCTTGACGAATTTAATTACATTTCTCCCTGCCCATCCCTCCAGCCTATCCAAGCCTCACTAAATGGCAGCTTAGCTTTCTGGTATGGGAGCTGCTCCACCCAGTTTGGTGTCATCTGCAAACTTGCTGACAGTGCTCTCTGTGCCCTCATCCAGGTTGTTGATGATCATATTGAACAGAACCAGTCCCAATACTGACCCACTAGTTACAGGTCTCCATCTAGACCCCATCCCATTAACCACAACTCTCTGGCTTCTTTACTCCTCAGTTTAGCTTCAATTCTCTCTGCAGATTTTAAACAGATCCATTTTGTTCCATATTCTAAAAGCAAAAGAAAAGACTTACTATGACCTACATTAGACATCCAAAAATAAAACAAAACAAAACAAAAAATCCAAATACTGAGCTTTTGCAGCACTGTGGAACCAGCTTTTTACAGCTTCTCAGCTGTGCTATGTGAAATTATAAAAGGACCTTTTATAATTTGTGGTTTCACCCTTAAGGTGATCTTATGAAAACCTGTATTTACTTAATTCATTTTGCTTTCATGCTTTTAATTGCAGTTTCTGCCAATGTTAGAAAATCAGCACTTTTTTTTTCCAAATACTTAGAATAATTTTTCAACTCCAGTCCAAAATAAAGTGTTTGCTCTAGCACGTGGGTTCTTCAGAACACCTGGAGGAGGACCAGAAGCAATGCCTAAAGAAAACTTGCATAGAGAATGAAAACAAAATTATGAGAATGTCTTATATATCTTACATAGTGCTACTAGTTTAAAAAGGCTCATCCTAATTTTTTTATCACTGCATTTGCATTGGCATTAAAAAAACAACTTTGGCAGAGAATGTGCTACTAAGAAATGCAACCCAAGGGGTACCATTGAAATATAAAATAAAATAAAAAAGAAGCTGCCTTGCCTGGGCATTGAAAATAGCTCTCAAGTTTAAGCCAAGATTCTTCTCCTATAAAGCTGTATCTTGGTTCTGATGGATTTCTCTATTAGATGGTTTCCTTAACAGTATTCTAATGCTTGTTCAAATTCTAATCTGAAAAAGTTTCTTTCCTTTCTCTACAGAAGTAAAAACCTCATTGCCCACCTGAAAAAGAACCAAAACCCCAGAGTCATAGAATGTCAGGATCTCGAAGGGACTTTGAGAGCTCATCCAGTCCAACTACCCTGCCAGAGCACAATCACCTAGAATAGATCACATAGGAAGACATCCAGGTGGGCCTTGAATATCTCCATAGAAAGAGACTCCACAATCCCCCTGGGCAGCCTGTTCCACGGCTCTGTTACCCTCACAGAGAAAAAAATTCCTCCTCATTTTTACATGGAACTTCCTATGCCTCAGCTTCAGCCCATTGCCCCTTGGCCTGTCATTGGGCATTACTGAGCAGAGCCTGGCTCCATCCTCTGGGCACTCACACTGCACATGTTTATCAACATGAATGAGATCACCCCTCAGGGCCTTCTTCTCTAAGCAGCAGAGTTCCAGCTCCCTCAGGCTTTCCTTGTAAGGAAGATGTTCCACTGCTTTCAGCATTTTTGTGGCTCTGTGCTGAACTCTCTTCAACAATTCTCTGAGGTCCTTCTTGAACTGAAGGGTTCAAACTGGAAGCAATATTGTACATGTGGTTTCACCAGGGTAGAGTAGAGGGGGAGGAAAACCTCTTTCCACCTGCTAGCCACAGCCCTTTTAATCCACCCCAGGATGGCATTGACCTTCTTGGCCCCAAGAGCACATTGCTGGCTCATGGTCAACCTCCCATCCACCAGGACCTGTTGGAGAGTGGCTTGAGCGCAGGGGTCACCCCAACTATATACAGCTTGTGGGCCAGCAGAATGATGCTTATTTGGAGGCTGCTAGTGTAGCAGAGCTCGATGTAAGTAAACCTTAACAATAGCACTGTCTGTTTAAAGTGGGCCTCTAGCATGGCAATGATTCAATGAGGTCAGGGTGCCCTTGAGCCAGGCTGGAAAGTCCCCTTGGAAAGTCCCCCTGGAAAGCCCCCCCGAGCCAACTGATAAACGATTAGGGAGGATGTTGGTCCAGATGGTAAGAGGAAACTAGCCAAAAAGCAGAAACCGCAAGTAGGTGTACACATGTAAATTTAACCTTTAGTGCTTTAGCCAATGCGAGAAGTAGTCTGTGCATAACATGAATGCTTAATTTCACCTTCTATATAAGCGCGCGCATGTTACAATAAAATTGGCACTTTTCTATCATCCATATTGGATCTGTGGTGTCCATTTATTTTGTTTCCTTTCCGCAAGGACCCTCAGAGACTTTTCCCCTTCACTGGTCTCCAGCAGGTCAGTTCCCAGCCTATACTGCTCCATGAGATTGTTCTTTCCCAGGTACAGAACTCTCCCCTTGCCCTTGTTGAACTTCATTCCATTTCTCCCTGCCCAACTATCCAGCCTAAGTCCGGCTGAATGGCAACACAGCCTTCTGGTGTTTGTCAGCCACTGCAACCCGTTTTGTGTTCTCAGCAAACTTGATGTCAGTGCCCTCTGTGCCCTCATCCGAGCTGATGATGAATGTATTGAATAGCACTGGTCCCAGTACTGACCCCTAAGGGACCCTACTAGACACAGGCTTCTATCTAGACTCTGCCCTAATGACCACAACTCTCTGACTTCTTCCCTTCAACCAGTTCCCATCCACTTCACACCCAGACCATCCAGACTACACTGCCTCCGTTTAGCTGAGGATGCCATTTGAGATGGTGTCAAATTCTTTACTTAAAACATTATTTAACATAATTTTATTTGGCAAATGTCTGGTAAACCAAAGCTTTTCAGGATATTATGAAAAAAAAAAAAAAGAAAAAACAAAGCACAGTATCAGCAAAACAACCATTTCAGAACAATGAATACTACATGGAAATCACTTGCATATTAAAGTATGTTTGCTCTGAAGGGATTGTAGTGTTAAGAAGAGTAAGGAGAGCACTACGGTGAAATGTAGATTATTTGTAGATTATTTATAGTACTTAGATTTATTCCTTGTGCTGGCCCAAAACCCCTACCTAAATTTAATGACACCAGAGTTGCTTGGCAATATATATATGGCTCACCTAAACCAAATTGTAGATCAAAAATACTTTATCTTTTTAGTATGGTCTGCACTGAGAAGTTAGTATTGTAGAATCACAGAATTTTCAGGATTGGAAGGGACCTTAAGGATCATCTCAGTTCCAACCCTTGCGCCACGGGCAGGGACACTTTCCTCTAGATCAGGTTGCCCAGAGCCACATCCAGTCTGGCCTTAAAGATTTCCAGGGATGAGGCTTCCACCCCCTCCCTGGGCAACCTCTTCCAGTCTCTCACCACCCTCATGCTGAAGAACTACTTAACATCTAATCTCAATCTGCCCTCCTTTAGCTTGGATCCATTCCCTCCAGTCCTATCACTACCTGACACCCTAAAAAGTCCCTCCCCAGCTTTCTTGTAGCCCTCTTCAGACACTGTAGGCCACAATAAGGTCACCTCGGAGCCTTCTCTTCCACAGACTGCACAACCCCAACTCTCTCAGCCTTTCTCCATAGCAGAGCAGCTCCAGCCCTGTAATCATCCTTGTGGCCCTTCTCTGGACATGTTGTAGGACTTCCAGACCTTTCCATTGTCGTGGAAGGCTAATAGGCCTAAAACATGTCCTGCTTTGCCCCACCCTTCTGCTGATGGGGGAAGCAAGGGCAGGAAGATAACAAAGGCTTGGGCCATTATGTCTCCTCCATAAGTGATAACAGGTACCCACAGGTGTTTAAGTATTTGTTAGTGTCTTGCCCAAATAAGGGTAAGCAAACGCTGGGTTCACCTAATGTGGTCAGCTTTGCAAATGCTATTCTGATTTGTGAATCACTGTGGCCAAAGGAGCCATTGCACTGAGGCACATAATGGAGCTAAGTTGTAAGCAGTTGTGCTGCCTCTGCCTCAGTGTGTGCTGCTCTGTTCTGCGTTCTGCCCTGCTCAGACAACCTACTCTGCCTCACTGCTCTTGGCTTGGACAACAATGTTCTGCCTTGTACTTTAGCCTTGATGTTTTGGGCTTGAACTACCTGGAAACTTAAGCTACTCAAGTTTACCAGGAGAAGGCATTAAGTGCCTCATGACATGTTGAGAAATGCCACCAACATTGTGCTCTCTGCACATCTGCAAGAGATCCTGCCTGCACCTCTGAAAACCTCCATGCCAAGTGGAACCAGGATCAGGTCAGAGATTGCCTCTTTCCCAGCATCCTGCTAAAGTGAGGGAAGATATGGAAGCCTCTAAACAGCTATCAAGACACTGAGCATCTCCAACACTGCCACAAAGGAGCAAGGGACTACGTCTGAATTCTACTGCACTGCTACGAGTAAAACTGACTTTCCCTAGGGCTCAAGGATGCCTATTTATAAGTGAGGCAAAGCCATTTCTGGCTAAACATTCCAATATTCTGATTTTCCTGAATTACTAAATTGCCTGTAAGTATTCTTTTGATGATTTTCCCAACTAAATTAGGGCCTAAATTTAATTAGTTTCTACATAGTTTGTGGGCGGGACTTTTTAAAAATAAAAGAACTACATATTTTATAATTCCTGCCTCGTTAATTGTCCACAATCAATTAATCTGTGCAGAAAGTTGTGAACATATTTATCTCCATCCATTGTTTTAATACAATGCAGTTGGAAAATCCCCAAATCTTCTGGTGTTGAAAATCTTAAGTTGAAAAAACAGAAGCTCAACACATAGCTGAGCATACAGTGTCTAAGCAGTGAGAGAAGTGTCACCAGAGCCTTGTCCACAAAACATCAGCCAGCACCACAAATATTCAGGTGCCTGTGCCTCAAAGCACAATGTACTCCTACTCAAAACAGAAGTCCTGGCAATTAAAGACACTTAAAGTAGCACCTTACTCTTTCAGGTGTTGAATACTACCACAAAACAGTCCACATTTGTTATCACCAGATTTTAGCTTCCTATGACTGGCATTTTTGCTGATCCATATCTGTGTTTGTTACTCTGAGTGATAGAAAATAAAGATATGCCTCACATTTTGCTTGGTCAGAACACCAAG
This sequence comes from Psilopogon haemacephalus, assembly GCA_013396835.1. Taxonomy (NCBI): domain Eukaryota; kingdom Metazoa; phylum Chordata; class Aves; order Piciformes; family Megalaimidae; genus Psilopogon; species Psilopogon haemacephalus. Next base: position 33,108 of record VWZI01013958.1, on the reverse strand, counting down.
GAGGCCCAGTGTTGCCTGGGTTTTTAATCACAGACACATTCTAACACATAATTGAACAGAAAATGTGAGGGGGAATACAGACTAACATAGTTGTAGAAATGTATGACTGCCAGATCAGCCGAGGTGTTCAGGCTCCCAGCCCTGCAGGTACAGCTAACAAACCCACCACAGTTACTGTATGTAGCTGTTGTTGAGTTGTAGTCTCAACAAAGAAGAGAAACAGAAACAATTAGATCCACAGAGCTGGTTTTGGTTGGAAAAACCTTTCAGATCATTGAGTCCAAACAGTGACCATGCTCACCAAACCATGCCCCAAAGCACCTCATCTACACAGGGCTTTTAGCACCTCCAGGTATGATGACCCCACCCCCTCCCTGGACAGCCTATTCCAATGTTTGATCACACTTTTGGTTATGCAGCTTTTTCTAACATCCAGTCTAGACATCCCCAGGTGCAACTTGAGGCCATTTCTTCTTATCTTATTGCTAGTCACACAGAAGGAAAGATCAGCAGCCACCCTACTACAATCTTTCAGGTAGTTCTAGAGACCAAGGACTCTTCCTCAGTCTCCTCCTCTCTAGACTGAAGAACCTGAGTTCCCACAGCCACTTCTTCTAAGATTTCTTCTCCATAGGATCATAGAATTTCAGGGGCTGGAAGGGACTTCAAAAGCTCATCTGGTCCAGCCTCCCTGCCAGAGATGGATCACCTAGAGCAGATCACACTGGAATGCATCCAGACAGTTCTTGAATATCTCCACAGAGGGAGACTCCAGAAACCCCCTGGGCAGCTGGTTCCAGTGTTCTGTCACTCTCACAGTGAAAAAATTCTTCCCCAGATTCACTCCCGACCCCTCACCAGCTGTGTTGCCATTCTCTGGACATGCTCCAGCAATTCAATGTCCTTCAGGTAGTGAGGGGCCCAAAACTGAACACCATATTTGAGGTGCAGCCTCATCAGTGCTGAATAGAGTGGCACAATCACATTCCTGTTCCTGCTGGCCACACTCTTCCTTAAACAGCCCAGCTTTCTGTCAATCAGCACCTCCAGTAATAAACCACGTGTGACACTTTGTAAGAAGATCCATTACAAAATCTCGACAGGATTTCAATTATCAGGAAGCTTGAAGTTGCAAAAGGACAGTGAATGCCATGAAAACAAGGACAATTTAAAAACCTAATGAAAAACAAGAACACTGCTCAATACATAAGGGATTATGAATATGACTTTTGTAGACACTGTGCTGTTAGGTTGATGAACTGTTCTTGTGATAGGTTAACTTATCACTGTGCTTCTACTGTTCCAGCAAGATCATCAATTTAACCAGAGATATTAGGTAATCACAGGGTTCAGATATTGGTTTGTATTCACTCATTTTGGGGACTTAAGACAGACTCAGAGCCCTGGGGCTGTTTAATCTGAAGAAGACAAGACTGAGAAAAGATCTGATCAATGTCTATCAATATCTGAGGTGTGGGTGTCAAGTGGAGGGGGCCAATGCCTTTTAGGTCGTGCACAGCAATAAGCCAAGGAGCAATGGATACAAATGAGAACACAGAAGGTTCAGCTCAACATGAGGAGAAACTTCTTTACAGTGAGGGTGACAGAGCCCTGAAACAGGCTACCCAGAGAGGCTGTGGAGTCTCCTCTGGAGACTTTCAAACCCTGCCTGGATGCATTTCTGTGTGGACTTCCCTGGATGACCCTGAATTTGGCGGTGGGGTTGGACTGGATGGTCTCTGGAGGTCTCTTACAATGTCTAACACTGTAATTCCACGTTGAAACTGAAAACTCTTTTCCATTAAGTGAACTGTAGTTCAGATCCCCTAATTTAAAAACAGGGGTGTTTCTCATTTGCACCAAGTGAGTACAGGGAAGTTCAGGGCAGTATCAAAATAGCCTCTACCTATAAAGCCTCCTCTGAGCCACATAAAAAAAGAATAGCCAAGATGCTTTACTAGTAACTCAATGATAGACATGACTATGTAGCTGCAGAGTTCAGCTATTGATATCGTAATGCACAAGGTGGTAGACAAGGGCCAAGTTACCAGCTGACTGCATCTAACAGACTAATTGATTTTCCTTTCCCTCTCTCCCATTGGAGATGGAAGTTAATCTGTGTGTTGAAGTGTGCATGCAAAGCCTTAAGAAGCTTATTTTATCTTGTAAAGGTCACACAAGTACTCTAGCTGGTATGAAAATTTAAAACACTACATTAGCGCGTTTCATTTTCACAATTTATAGTCTTTGTGACTGATTTAGTACTGTTTAAGAGTTACAAAGAATATATTAATGAGACTGAAAATATCCATTAGGTTCAGATGACAGACTATGGATCAGCAGCCATTATTTTATTTCCTTTACCCCTTTTTTGTGATCTTCCCTTAGACTTTTTAGGTTTGCATCTTGAAAATGCAGAGTTATTCCTTAGCATGGCAGCATAGAGCTGCCCACATTGCCCATGATTCATTAAAATTACAAATCAGTTAATTTTATGTGCATGCTGTGCATTTGGAACTTAAAGAATCACTCAGAAAAAAAAAAAAAAAAAGAGTTGATTAGCTGCAATATTGGCTTGAGAAAAATCAGATGGCACAGTCCTGAGTCTGAAATATACTACCCTTGCCTGGGCATTCATGCTAAGCCTCTCCTTCCATCACAGGAAATAAATTAAAGAGAAAAAAGAAAAAGACAAAATTGTATGATTTCCCAAAGGTCATAAACCTCAGTGGGGGGCAGATTTGAAGAGCTCCAATGTAATTTGAAATTCATGAGTCAACAGCACCTTCTGGGGAGATGTTCACAAGGGGGATATGGTACACAAAAAGAGAGAAACACATAATTCACAGAATCACCCAGTTGGAAAAGAACTTCAAGATCATTGAGTTCAACCTATCACCTAACACCTAACACCTTCTAATTAACTAAACCATAGCATTAAGTGCCTCATCCAGTCTCCTCTTAAACACCTCCAGCAATGGGGACTCCACCACCAACCTGGGCAGCCCATTCCAATGCCAATCACTGTTGCTGTGAAGAACTTCTTCCTAATATCCAGCCTCAACCTGCCATGGCACAGCTTGAAACTGTGCTCCCTTGTTCTGTCACTGGTTGCCTGGGAGAACTGACCAACTCCACCTGGCTACAACCTCCTTTCAGGTAGTTGCAGAGAGCAATGAGGTCTGCCCTGAGCATACTCTTCTCCAGGCTGAACACCCCCAGCTCCCTCAGCCTCTCCTCACAGGGCTGTAATCCAGCCCCCTCACCCACCTTGGTGTCCTTCTCTGGACACATTCAAACTGGAGTCATTGATGACTTGCTTGCTTCAAGAGTCAGACTGAATATATGTCACGTGTATATGCAGAGTTCACTTTATCAACCAAAAAAACCCATAAGTATTCTGCAATCCAGTGCAGGCTTCAGTTACTGTGTTCAGTTCTGGGGCCCCCAGTTCAAGAGGGACATAGAACTGCTTGAGACAGTCCAGCACAGAGCCACAAAGATGATGAAGGGAATGGAACATCTCTGTTATGAGGAGTCTGAGGGAGCTGGGGCTCTGCTGCTTGGAGAGGAGACTGGGAGGTGACCTCATCAATGTTTATAAAGATGTGCAGGCTGAGTGCCAGGAGGATGGAGCCAGGCTCTGCTGGGTGATGCCCGATGACAGGACAAGGGGCAATGCATGGAAGCTGAGGCATAGGAAGTGTCATTTAAACCTGAGGAGGATTTTTTTCACTGTGAGGGTGACAGAATACTGGAACAGGCTGCCCAAGGTTGCTGTGGAGTCTCTCTCTCTGGAGATACTCAAAGCTTGCTTGGATGCATTTCTGTGTGATCCATTATAGGTGATCCTGCTCTGGCAGGGGAGTTGAATTGGATGAGCTTTTGAGGTCCCTTCCAGCCCCTATGATTCTATGATCTGCGAAGGTAGGTGATCATTAGCTGCAGATAAGATAGATTCCTTAGAGCACAGGCTTTATGTAAGGACACACTTTTCTGGTCCACGGTTTTTGTGACAGAAGTGTCAGGATACTGCAACCTTAACTGAGCAGCTGTGAATACCGAATTGTGCAGGCACAAAGCAATATGGAGTGGTGCCATGCAACTTGAAGCCAGAAGCATCCTATTATCTACAAAAATGCAAAGAAGATGAACTCTCTGAAGGAGAACCAAAGCAAACCAAGGAAAGCCTGGCAGCTTGTACCTTAGTGAAGCATGCCAAACTTATACACTTGGTGGAGACATCTCTTCAATGAGAGTGAAGCAGAACTCAAGTATCATCAAGATGACATCATCAGTGCCACTTTGAATTCAAGGGGCAACATAATCAATGGTTAATTCAGGCTGCGAGTTATGTTATTTGAGAATTTCTCAATTATTTTAATATTTTATTGCTCTTGATACCTTCCTGGTCTTTTAAGTTAACGGTTTCTACTTTCAAATCATCCAAAGTAGCTCAGAAAGAATGTCAGGCTCTGTAAACAAATTATGTGCCCCTGTATTTATTGCTGTATTTTCTGGATATTTTTGGGGTTTTTTTAATAAGTTGCAGTTAGACAAAACAAGAGACAATGGCACAATTGACTTCAAAGAAGAGAGCATCACAATATTCAAAATAGAGCTGGGATAATTTGCTATAAACCCTGGCTCCTAAGTTCAAGAAGGACAGCGAAAGGATATCAAGACCCTTAAACACAGCCAAAACCTATTACAAGAACTGAAGTATCCTGAAAGTGAAGTGTTTAACTGCAGGACAATACTTAAATCCTTGAGAGCAAACAGCGGAAAAGGGGTGCTTGAGTGACTACTGAATGAAGGTTGTTAAAACAAAGCTTGTCATGCTTCAAGTAACCCTTTCAGAAACTGATTACCGGGATGAGGGCCAGATCCAAAACAAGTTGTCGAATCAAAGGGAACATTATTTCTGTAGGACAAATGCTTAAATACTACCAAAATGTTGCACAACTTCCATGTTCTTCATAACTTTCCCAAAAAGCCTTCCTACCAGCTTTACTTGATTTAAAGAGTCAGATCCCTACAAACCACTTAATTGACTTTTGGGTCATTTCTTGGTTCTTTTTTTTTTTTTTTTTTAATCTCTAAGGAAGTACTTTTTATTTTGAGAAAAGTTCATATAAAGTAATCCAAATTACTTGTTTCTGCTCCAAATTACTTGTTTCAGGCTCTTCTCACTTGCTCCCTGTGATAGGACAAGGTGCAATGAATGTAATCTGCAGCACAGGAGGTTCCACCACAACACAAGGGGTAACTTCTTTACTATAAGGGTTACAGAACGCTGGAACAGGCTCCCCAGAGAGGCTGTGGCATCTCGTTCTCTGGAGACTTTCAAAACCCATCTGGATGTGTTCCTCTGTGACCTGAGCTAGATTATGGTCCTGCTCTGGCAGGGGAGTTGGACTCAATGATCTCTTTAGTTCTCTTTCAACACCTAACATCTGGGATCCTGTGATCACTTGGATCATAAGGACATTTTGTTTCAATTCAATTAAGGAAAAAACCCCCAAACACTTTCACAGGATCACAGATGGCAGGATGTTAGGAGTTGGAAGGCACTTTTGCAGATCTTCCAGTCCAACTGCCCTGCCACAGCAGGAACAGAGAATCTAGCATGGGTCACATTGGAACACATCCAGACAGGGCTACAAAGGCTCCAGATAAGGACATTCCACAACCTCTCTGGGCAGCCAGTGCAAGTGCTCTGTCACCCTTATAGTTAAGAAGTTCTTCCTCATGTTGAGGTGGAACTTCTGTGCTGCAGTTTCCATCCCTTGCCCCTTGTCCTATGCCAGGGCACAAGTGAGCAGAGACTGTCCCTGTCCCTTCCTTCCTGAGTCCCAGATTTCAGCTATTTATAGGCATTGATCAGATCCCCTCTCAGTCTTCTTCAGTGCAGACATTCTTCCCACTTTCCCACATTTACAATATTCTGGGTTAGATTCAGGTCCTTTTCAGCAATGTCAAAGTATACGTATTCCCCCCCCCCCATATAAATCAATTTTATTTGTTGCTTCTATTTTCCTGCTGTGCCAATCATGTAGATGAGCACAGTCACAAAAGATTATTCCAACTTACTACTTCATTGCCTCTTCCTCAGTGATTCTTACTTAGGGCATGCAGTAATTAAAACATCTCCATCACATTTCATTCCAAGCAGTATCATGATTCTCCTGCCCTGCTATTTTGGGAGATTAAGGTCTGTGCTGTAATTTGTAGTACTCTATCTTGGTTGCTTCAAGACCTGCTGCTTTCAACACTGAGTGGGGAGTTCACCACAGTATCCAAACGTTACCCAAGTGGTTTCTAAATATTGCAATTACACTTTGCTGATTAAAAAAACACAGTGATGTTACTTTGCAATCATTCTGTAATTTCTTGGATTTATTTTAATTTTCTGTAACATTTTCTACATTTCTGATCTGGTCCTTTATTGAGGCCTTGAGTTTGTTCCGAATGCTTTATTTTTGCTGCAGGAAACTGCTGCTGATGCACCATTTGCTACTCTTCTCTCTCACTTTCTGTGTGGTGGTACACACAAAGCCCATGTGTGTGTATATATGTATACATACAGACACCTGTGTGTCTGTACCTGCCTGTACACACATATTTGATTGCAGCACACAAATTCCTGGACTAGCATGAAATAACACCTCAGCAATTTTCATGTTTTGTGTTTCTTATGTTCACTTTTTAAACCAGATATACCTAACAGCTTATGAAGATGGACAAGATGACCTGGAGGGTCCCCTCCAACCCAAAGCAGCCTGTGAATTTGTGAATTGTAGCTCCATTTGAGCTCTTCCACATTTTCTCTTCCACCCACTTAAGCACTGCATTTACTGTTTCAGTGTGGTGAACAGAAGACTTCTAGTGCCTTATAATTTTTTTTCCAGTCACTGGAAATTTCAACAGGTCTTAATTTTTCTCCCTAAATGTTTGTGCTATTAGCAAGATAGCACCATCAGCACTTGCAATTGAGTTCTTTCTGATTTGAGAAAGCCCTGATTAAAGTACATTTTTCTCTTACCATGCTTCTTATCTCTTTCACATGACAATAATTTGGTGTTGTGCTTTCCACGCTATCTCTTTAAGGAGCTTTTTCAAGACCTTTATCCCCTGGCATGATATATATCTAATTATTTTATAAGTTGGCAAAAGTCTACGTTTCAATGCACACTGGTGCTGATTTTCTGCTATCGTTCCTTCTTTTTCTTATAGTCAGACGAGATGGTTCTCAGTGGTCCAAGGAGTCCTTTGAAGTGTTATGTTTTTAAGGTATGTTCAGAGCACTTTCATCCTAATGGCTTTCTGCTTTCACACTCTTAGCTGTATCTTTGCAATTTGTTATAATCAAGTCTGAAATAATTGATCCCTTGGTTATTTTCTCCACCTTGGCAGGTCATTCTGTTTGCTGTGAATAGGGAAAAAACATGAAATATATTTCAAGGTGCTTTAGCCAGCACTGATTCTTTGGGCAAGCCAGGTACTTTGATCTCAGCTGTATACCCCAACTATTCTGGTAAGCTTCCACTTATTATTTCAACATATATTCGTTCTTTAACTCAATCCCCAAATATAATTTTCATGTGGAGTCAGTTTCAGAGTGAAACTGCCTTTTTAGCATTTATGAGAGCTCTCCACATCTGTGTACACAAGGACTGCATTTTTTTCTCCCCCTGCCTTTCAGGTAGGAATACACATAGGAAGTTCCACAAATTTAAGGAAATCATAGGAAAAAAAAAAATTGGAGCAAAGCTGTGTAACTTCTGACTAAAAACAGTCTGAAACCTCCCAACACACAATATTGTGGCAAGTTCCATAAGTAAACCAGCTCTATAAACTCTTCAGAAAGGAAAAGGCAATAAAAGAGAAATTATTTTCATCTTCTGTAAATCATTGGTGTAACCACTTAATGAACACTACATACAGCTGTGATTGCACTACCTTAAAAAACCTACCCTAGAACTGAAAAGTGAAAGATTCTTGCATCTCAAAGAGTTCATTGGGGAAGAAAAAGTAAGAAAAGTGGATATAGTCTCCTGTTTTTCAAACTAGCCATCCCCAGCTCCTTCAGTCACTCTTCATCAGATTTATTCTCTGGGCTCTTCCCCAGCTTCCATATCCTCCTCTGCACTGGCTCCAGCACGTCCACATCCTTCTTGTATTGAGGTGCCCAAAACTGAACACAATACTCGAGATGTAGCTTCACCAGACCACAGTCACCTCCCTGCTCCTGCTGGACACAGTATTTCTGATCCAAGCCAGGATGCCATTTGGTTTTTGGCCACCTGGGCACACTGCTGGCTCATACTGAGTTGCTTTTCCATTACAACTCCCAGGCCCCTTCCTGCCAGACACTTTCCAGCCACACTGCTCCAAGTCTATAGCTTTGTTTGAGGTTGTTATGGCACAAGTGCAGCATCTTCCATTTGTCCCTCTTGAAGCTCATCCCATTAACACTGGCCCATGGATCCAATTTATCCAAGGTCCTCTTTAGAGCCTCCCTACCCTCATGCACATCAACTCTGCCACCTAACTTAGTGTCACCTGTGAACTTACTGAAGACATTGAAGTGTAGTGCAAAAAAATAGAATGAACACTAGAATGTAAGGAAAAATGTGTTCCCCTTCCTATTGCAGGGGATCTCTTTTCCCTGGGAAAGCATTCTGGTTCTGCCCCCATGGTTGCTGCAGGAGCCAAAGAGAATTGTCATTAGCATAGAAGTTATTTTAATACAAATATCTCATCCTGTTAACACAGGCCCATCCATTCACAGAACCACAGAATGTCAGGGGCTGGAAGGGACCTCGAAAGGTCATCCAGTCCAGTCACCCTGCTAGAGCAGGATCTCCTAGAAAAGATCACACAGGACTACATCCAGGTGGGCCTTGAATATCTCCAGAGGAGACTCCACAGCCACCCTGGGAAGCCTGTTCCGGTGCTTTGTCAACCCTATCCAGCCCCTCTGCAGACTCTCCCTACTTTGAGAAATATTTTGCTGTACTCATGGACAGAGGCACCAGAGAACACTATATTTTTTTCCAGAAAAATCTCAAATGTTTTTGCTGATTCCTAAAATTTGCCTCCCTTGCTACTTGAACATTCTAGTGTGACAAAAATGCAGCCTCTCTGCACAATTTCTGCCGTAACAGTAAAAAGAAATATTCGACATTAACTAAGGTCTGAAATAAATACTACACAAAGAAAACTGAGAAAGTTAAAATACACTTCACAGGTAAACTTGATTAGAAGTAAGTAAATATAAGTAGATGCAGCCGGAAAACAAAACCAACACACCACCCCAAATGACAACCACCAACCTGCTTCCCCTCCAACCCTCCAATTGGACAGTTTTTTAGATGGTTGAGGTTTTTGTTTGTTAGTCCAATACTTTCTTTGCTAATCCAAGATGTTCAGAAGGTAGATTCTGAAAATCAGACATTCCTAATGATTGACATGACAAAATGTGTCAATAGAATAATCACACAAACTTCTGTAGTTGGATTTCAGCTGCTAGCCAAGCCCTTACAGAGGTTTGATCCTTTCTGCTGAGAAAGATTGTTTTCTACTACTAATCTCATTAGCTTCACCAGGAATAAAAAGTGATGCTAAACTTCATAGATCACTGACTAATGCCAGACAGCATATGGGAAATTGTTTGACCTGTTGACAGTCATAATACAGAAACCATTTCCCATAAGGATGTAGAATCTCAATGAAACAATTCAGTATTTAGGTTCCCTAGTTACTGCTTATAAAATGTGCTGAAGTCTGGGATGGAAACCACTACAGACACACAACATGATTTCCTATGATATAATCTGCTGGTTTGAAGCTAATTGGAATATTTTAATGAGAGAAATTAGATCATTGGTTGTGAAAGGAAAATTATAGTAATGCCTATATCACTCATTGGTTTGGCTTAGGGATACAAAAACAAGAAACATTAACAAAGTCAGTCAGTCTCTGTGACTGCTTGCTGTATTAACTATCTCTGCCTGAACATGTATAACTCAGTCTAATCTTTTTTCTAACTCCTTATCTGCATCTCACCCCTTGCATGTAAGCTTTCTGAGATAAGGCAGGGGGTTGGAAGAAGGAGGGAGTTAGTTTGAAGCCCTCCTGAGTGGTTTTGTTGTTCAGGAGGGGTTTTGTAGTTCTATATTACTTTTAACTTGTATATAATTGTACATAGTTGTAAATATCTGTATATATTGTGCATATATGTGCTGCACCATAAATATAGCTTCATTCATTAACTTCCAGCCAGCTGAGCTAGTCTGGTAAATTCCTGGTGGGGGGAACTCTCAAACCACCATATAAAAAAAGAGGGAAATGCACAGAAAGCAAGCAATGGTGAAAACAGAAGTGTCATAGGAAGATTGCTTACCAAAAATTAAAATTGTAAGGGATGGCATCCAAAGGGACCTTGACAGGCTGCAGAAACGGGCCAGTACCAACTGCATGAGGTTCAGCAAGTCAAAGGGTAAGATCCTACATTTGGGTTGGGCCAATATCAGGCACAAATATAAACTGGGTACAAAGTGGGTTGAGAGCTGCCCTGAAGAGAAGGACTATACAATCTAACTCAAGTCACAGATGGACACATCTAGACAGGCCTTGAAAGTCTCCAGAGAAGGAGACTCCACAAGCAGTAAAATGTTCCTCACCCTTTGAACTACTAAACATTGGGATACACTCCCATGGGGGGGGGGGGTGGGGGGGGGGGGGGGGGGATGGGGGGG
>VWZI01013958.1:1395-22322 GCA_013396835.1 Psilopogon haemacephalus | reverse complement strand
CTCCCATGGGGGGTGGGGTGGGGTGGTGGTGGATTCTACTACATTAGACAGTTTGTCTTGACAGGGTGCTGGGCCAGCTCATTGTGGCTAGTGGGTGGAGAGAGTTCTTCTGCCCCTCTATCTGCCCTGGTGAGGCCACATCTGGAGTACTGTATTCAGTTCTGGCCTCCCTAAATTCAGGAGGGACATAGAACTGCTTGAGAGAGTCCAGCACAGAGCCACAATGATGATGAAGGGAATGGAACATCTCTGTTACAAGGAGAGCCTGAGAGAGCTGGGGCTTTGCTACTTGAAGAGGAGAAGTCTGAGGGGTCACCTCATTCATGTTGATAAAGATGTGCAGGGTGAGTGCCAGGATGGAGCCAGGCTCTGCTGGATGATACCCAATGACAGGTCAAGGGTCAATGGGTGGAAGCTGAAGCATTGGAAGTTTCATTTAAACATGAGGAGGAACTTTTTTCCCTGTGAGTGTGACAAAGCCTAGGGGTGTTGTGGAGTCTCCGTCTCTGGAGATATTAAAAATCCACCTGGTTTTGTTCCTGTGTGATCTGTTCGAGGACATCCTGCTCTTGCAGGAGCAAGACTGGATGACTTTCTGAGGTCCTTTCCATTATGTGATTCTCTGATTTAAAATATATTCATGTCCTGAAACATTGGACTAGATGATCATTGAGGTCCCTTCCAACCTGGTGTTCTACAAATGTCTGAATTTCTACATGATGGGTGAAAAAGTTGCGGTGTTCAAGTCAACATCTCATTAGATCTCTTTCTTTGCAGAGCCCTCCTTAATGCCACATATAACATCAGTTACTCATTTCCTTCCTGGTCAGTGGTCTTCTGACCTGAAGTCCAACATCATTGTAGTTATGCAGACTTTGAGATTTCACTTCCTTAATTGAGAGAATAGGAGGGAAAGAGAAAGAAAAAAAAACAAAAAACCAAAAAAAACATTATAATAGAAATCAAACTTAACACTTCCATAAAATGGGTAGAGGCACATGGGCATCATTGATTCATCCTCCCTTCACTCAGATTTTTCACTGAAAGAGGCTGATTGTTGCTCTAAGAAGCTTTTTACAAAGTCTTTTAAATGCTTATTCTTTCCCAATTTTTAAGTCACATCAGTCTTCTGCAAGAAGCAGGAACATGGTATCAAAAGCACAGATCAGACTGTGAGGCACAGAAAGGAGACCTCAGAACTAATCAAAACCCCTTGGCTCCCTTCCTTGCTTTTTCAGTCTGGCACATGAATCTCCCAGGCTTTGCTGCACACTCAGACGCTACCTCAGTAGCCAGAAGATTTTGTGACAATTGAACAAGTGAAAGCACTTGCTACCAGAGGGTAAGAGATTCTCAGTAATCTAGAAGCTAAAGAAATTGTAGTTTAAGTATGATTTTTAACATTTTATTATCTCTGCTGTCATTCCCCCTCTGATGTGCAAGGGTTCATTACCTACCAAGTCTGTATTCTTAGCGCTTCCATCAAATCACACAGCAATCGTAAGCACATGCACCAATGGAACAAATAATGTGCATCTCAAATATCTCAGAGAAGAAATCATCCAGGGGGAAGAAAAGTTAAAATATGATGACAAAAAGCAGTAAGGACAAAACAAAAACAAAACCAAAAACAGCTTATATTGCTCTGAGGAAGACTGTTTACAATGCAGGAAATTCAAACCTTAGAAGTAATTGGGTTACAAATTATTTTTTGCTAGAAGAAGCATTATTAGCTTGTCATAAACCTGAACTAAAAATACCTAACAACCATTTTTCTACATCTCAAGTAAGTTTCAAACCAGAAGAGCAAACAGACTTCTGTGCTGCCTATTATATGCCATATATATGAAGCGTGGGTAGCAGGGTGAGGGTGAGGATTCTGCCTCTCTACACAGCTCTTCTGAGACACCACTTGGAGTACTGCATCCAATTCAGGAGCTCCTATAACAAGAAAAATCTGGAGGTGCTGGAAGGTGTCCAGAGAAGGGCCACGAGGATGATCCGAGGACTGGAGCTGCTCTACTATGAAGACAGGCTGAGACAGTTGGGGCTGTTCAGTCTGGAGAAGCGAAGCCTCCAAGGAGACCTTATTGTGGCTTTCCAGAATCTGAAGTGGGCTACAAGAAAGCTGGGGAGGGACTTTTTAGGGTATTGGATAGTGATAGGATTGGGGGGAATGGATCAAAGCTAGAGGAGAGGAGATTGAGATTGAATGTTAGGAAGTTCTTCAGCATGACGGTGGTGAGATACTGGAACAGATTGGTCAGGGAGGTGGTGGAAACCTCATCCCTGGAGGTTTTTAAGGCCAGTATCTGAGAAACCTGATCTAGTGTGAGGTGTCCCTGTCCATGTCCAGAGTGGTTGGAATTAGATAATCCTTGAGGTCCCTTTCAGCCCTTATGTGGTGGTTTAAGCAGTTACCTGCCTCCCCACGTTTTGAAATAAACCCCGGCTAGGACTCAGCACACTGGAAGTTGATAAATGAAGCTTTATATTTACAGCAATGCACAATATACAAGCAACTATTTACAGGATATAACAGATATTTACAAATATATACAGTGAAAAGGTAATACAGAAACACCACAGCCCTCTCAGAGACCAAAATCCCCAAGAGGGGTAACCAACCACCCCCTACCACCTCTCCCCCCTTCCCCAATCTTATCTCACCACCTGTCGATGCTGCAGATAAGCTGAGGTAGATCGGCCAGGGGGATTAGTAGTAGGAAAGAAGTTAGTAGAATTATTGAAAACTAGTTACCAAGGCAGAGACAAAGAACCATGCAAAGAGAAGCAGCTGCAGCCAGAGAGGTCTGAAACCGTCTGTACTATCTATGTTTGGGTTACACTCCTAAAACAATTTTTTTTTCTTTCTCAGTAAAGCTCTGGATGAAGTGACAGACTGTGTTTTCCTCTCTCAGCCACTAGTCTAATTTCTCACTCAAATTCTCCAATTAGTTCAAACCAGCATACCTTATCATTCTATCATTCTATGATTATGCATAATAACATAGCACATCTATAGCATATTATTGGTAAAGAAAGAATTGTTAGTAGAATCAGGGTTGGAAGGGACCACAAGGATCATCTAGTTCCAACCCCTCTACCATGGGCAAGGACACTCTACCCTAGATCAGGCTGCCCACAGCCTTATCCAGCATGGCCTTAAACACCTCCAGGGATGTGGCCCCAACCACCTCCCTGGGAAACCCATTCCAGGCTCCCACCCCTCTCATGCTGAAGAATTCCTCCTCACATCCAATCTGAATCTCCTCACTTCCAGCTTTGCTCCATTCCCCCTAGACCTGTGACCACCTGAGAGCCTAAAAAGTCCCTCCCTAGTTTTTTTGAAGGCCCCCTTCAAATTCTGGAACGCCACAGTAAGGTCACCTCAGAGCCTCCTCTTCTCCAAACTGAACAGTCCCAACTCTTTCACTCTGTCCTCATAGCAGAGGTGCTCCAGCCCTCTGATCATCCTCGTGGCCCTTTTCTGGACATGCTCCAGCTTGTCCATATCACTCTTGTAATAGGGGCTCCAAAGCTAGACACAGTACTCCAGGTGGGGTCTCAGCAGCACAGAGCAGAAGAGGAGAATCACCTCCGTCGACCTGCTGGACACACTGCTCCTGATGCAGCCCAGGATCTGGTTGTTTTTTTGGGCTGCAAGTACACACTGTTGGCTCATGCAGTTCAACATGCTGCTGGACGAGAAGCTCATCTCATCCACTAGCACCCCCAAGTCCCTCTTGCCAGGGCTGCTCTCCAGCCAATCACTGCCCAGCCTGATCCCTGAGGGACTCTGCTTGTCACTGGTCTCCACTTTGACATGGACCCATTGACAGCCACTCTTTGGGTGTGGCCATCAAGTCAGTTCTTTATCTATCTGGTGGTCCACCCATCAAACTCACGTTTCACCAGCTTGGAGACCAGGATGTGGTGTGGGACAGTGTCAAAGGCTTTGGTCAGGTCCCGGTAAATTACATCAATTGCTCGCCCCTCATCTATTCATGTTGTGACCTGTTCACAGAAGGCCACCAGGTTTGTCAGGCAGGATCTGCCCTTGGTGAAGCCATGCTGATTGGACCAAATCACCTCTTCATTATTATTCTGTCTCAACAGTGCCTCCAGAAGCATCTGCTCCATGATTTTACCAGGCACAGAGGTGAGGCCTGTAGTTCCCCCTCTCTTCCTTCCTACCCTTTTTGAAAATGGGAATTAAGTTTCCCCTTTTTCCAGTCTGTGTGGACTTCATCAGACTGCCAGGACTTTTGGAAAATAATAGAGAGGGCTTTAGCAACCTCATCTGCCAGTTCTCTCAGTACCCATGGGTGTATCCCGTTGGGTCCTATGGACTTGAACACTTTCAGGTTCTTCAGATGATCACAAACCTGATCTTCACTTATGATGGGCAGTTCTTCCTTCCAGTCCCTGCCATTATCTTCCATGACTCTGGGAGCATGGCTGGAGGCCTTTGCAGTGAAGATCGAGATAAAGAAGTCATTGAGAACCTGAGTCTTTTCTATGTCACTTGTGACCATTTCACCTTTTTTCCTTTCTGAGGGGGCCCACACCTTCCCTAGTCTTCTTTTTACCATTAATAGAGCTATAGAAATTCTTGGTGTTCCCTTTGACCTCCCTGGCTAGATTCAATTCAAACTGTGCTTTGACTTTCCTAACCAGATCTCTGGCTGCTTGGGCAGCTTTCTTATATACCCCCCATTCTAGCTGTCCTTTCTTCCACTCCTTGTAGAGTTTCTTTGTGTGTGACAGCATGTCCAGGAGCTCCTTGCTTAGCCAGACAGGCCTCCTGGCGTTCTTCCCTGCTTTCCTCTTTGTTGGTATGCATTGCTCCTGGACACAGAGGAGGTGATCTTTGGATACCTTTAGTTAAGATTTTTTAACATTCAGCTGATTTTTAATATTTACCTAATGGCAGTGAAATCATTAGAGCCTTACCTCTGATTTCCATTAGAGTAGACCAAACTAGTGGATTATTAGCCACTAAAACCTTTTTCTTTTGAAAGTATCATGTTTCTGCTAACAGATAAAACTGTGGTGCAGACCTGCTGCTCTCTGAGCTGTACTGCATTTCTGCATGAATCACAGATGCAGTTCTCACTTCTGTAAGCATGTCACACTGATGAAGTGTGCTAATTAGTGAGGAGGTGACTTACCATGACAGGCAAATATCATTCTAATTACTAATTATGAGAAAAGAACTACAGAAAATACCCATGTGGCTTAACTTTGACACCATCGCTGATTAATAATATAAATTATATTCAACAATATGAAAGTTGTGCACAAAGTATTCCCCACTTCCTATCTTGATCAAAGCCACCCTACAGCCTCTAGATACAGACTAGCTTCTTCCATAATTTCCTTTTCTGTGTTCAAAACTGCAGCAAAGCCTGAGTCATCTTGCTGCCCCATTCAATAACTGTGTGATTTCCTCTCTCCTTTGATATTTCAGAGATATCTACACATCACATTTTCACAGAATCACATAAACATTCAGGTTGGAAAAGCCCCTCAGGATCACCAAGTCTAACCAAGAACCCTGCTCTACAAAATTCACTTTAAACCATATGCCCAAGCACCACATCCAAACAACCTTCAAACACATCCAGAGTTGGTAACTTCTCCACCTCCCTGTGGGTAGCATATTCCAATGCCTGACAATTCTTGCTGGGAAAAAAAGTCTTCCTAATGTCAAGTCTAAACCCACCTGGTCACAGCTTGAGGCCATTCCCTCTTGTGCTATGGATTATTATCTGTGAGAAGACACCAGCACCAACCTATCCACAAGGTCCTTTCCGGTAGCTGTAGACAGCCTCCTCTGTTCCAAACTAACCATTGCCAGCTGCTTCAGTTGGTCTTCATCAGATTTATCGTCCAGGCCCTTCCCCAAATTCATTTCCCTCCTCTGCACAACCCCCACCCACTCAGCTCTTTCTAAATGGTTCCAAGCCCTAACTTTGCTCAATCCCCTATCCCAGATTAACCTTCTCCAAATAAGAGGTTGGATCTAGTAGTGAGGAACAGAGATTAAAACAAACAAACAATGCCTAAACAGAATCCCAGGCAACAAAATGCTGGAATTGAAGAAATTTGTAAGGAGAAGGTATGGGAAGTGACTAACTCAGGCATAAAGTGCAGTGTACACTCAAGGAGGAGGGATATTCATGCAGTATTTAAAGTGTATGGTCATTTAACTTAACAGACTCAGGGATGTAGAGCTCAGACATACACCATCACCCAGGTTCTCCAGCTGCAGCTGGGCTGGGGCTAGGACTGGGCTAAATGAGGGACAGATGCTCTCTATTAATCCCTCTCCCTGCTGTGGTGGTTTGGCAGCTACCTGCCCCCCCCCCCACTTTGAAGTAATCCAGGCTAGAACTCAGTCAGCTGGACATTGAGGAAATTAAGTTTTATATTTACAACTTTACACAATATACAAGCAGATATTTACAATATATAACAGATATTTACAGATATATACAGTGAAATAGCAATACAGAAACACCACACTCCTACCAGAGATCAGAGTTCCTAAAAGGAGTTTCCAACCATCCCATCACCTCTCCCCCACTTCCCAGTTGTATCCCACCATCTGTGGGGTGTGCCAGATAAGTGAGGTACATCAGCCAGGAGGTTAGAAGTAGGAAACTGGTTAGTGAAGTTACATAGATCCAGCTAAGAAGTGAAAGAGAGATGCATAACTCAGACACATCTGTCCTAACTTTTGTTTGCGTTCTAACTTTTATATGTTTTTCAGTAAGCTATGAATGAAGTAGAGTCATCAATGTTTTCCTTTCTCAGCCTATGGTCTAATTTCTTCTTAAGATCCCCCAATTAGTTTAAAGCAGCACACCTGCCCAAAGGTAAAGAGAAGGGACTAAAGAACTGGAAGACTGAAACAGCTTTAATGAGCATAATGCAAAATATACAAATATCATAGAATCATAGAAAGGTTTGGGTTGGAATGGAACTCAAAGATCATCCAGTTCCAAACCCCCTCCCACTAGAACAGGGCAGATCCTGCCTGACAAACCTGGTGGCTTTCTAGGAACAGGTCACAACATTAATAGATGAGGGGCAAGCAACTCATGTCATTTATCTGGCCTTTGACTCTGTGCCACACCCATATCCTGGTCTCCAAACTGGTGAAACATGGGCTTGATGGGTAGACCAGCAGATGAATAAAGAACTGGCTTGATGGCTGCACCCAAAGAGTGGCTGTCAATGGGTTCACGTCTAAGTGGAGGCCAGTGACAAGCGGAGTCCCTCAGGGATCAGTCCAGGGACCAGACTTGTTCAACATCTTTGTGGGTGACATGGACAGAGGCATTGAGAGCAACCTCAGCAAGTTTGCTGATGACACCAAGCTGTGTGGTGCAGCAGACACACTGGAGGGCAGGGATGGCATCCAGAGGGACCTGGACCGGCTGGAGAAGTGTGCACAAGCCAACCTCATGAGGTTCAACAAGGCCAAGTGCAAGGTCTTGCATCTGAGTTGAGGCAATCCCAAGCACAAATATGGTTTGGGCAGTGATTGGAGAGCAGCTCTGACAAGAGGGACTTGGGGGTGCTGGTGGACTAGAAGCTCAACATAAGTCAACAGTGTGTACTTGCAGCCCAAAAAAACAACCAGATCCTGGGCTGCATCAGGAGCAGTGTGTCCAGCAGGTCGAGGGAGGTGATTCTCCTCTTCTGCTCTGCGCTGCTGAGACCCCACCTGGAGTACTGTGTCTAGTTTTGGAGCCCCTATTACAAGAGTGATATGGACAAGCTGGAGTGTGTCCAGAAAAGGGCCACGAGGATGATCAGAGGGCTGGAGCACCTCTCCTATGAAGACAGAGTGAAAGAGTTGAGGCCATTCAGTCTGGAGAAGAGGGGGCTCTGAGGTGACCTTACTGTGGCATTCCAGTATCTGAAGGGGGCCTACAAGAAAGCTGGGGAGGGACTTTTTAGGCTCTCAGGTGGTCACAGGTCTAGGGGGAATGGAGCAAAGCTGGAAGTGAGGAGATTCAGATTGGATGTGAGGAGGAATTCTTCAGCATGAGAGGGGTGGGANGAGGAGTCTTCAGCATGAGAGGGGTGGGAGCCTGGAATGCGTTTCCCAGGGAGGTGGTTGGGGCCACATCCCTGGAGGTGTTTAAGGCCAGGCTGGATAAGGCTGTGGGCAGCCTGATCTAGGGTAGAGTGTCCCTGCCCATGGTAGAGGGGTTGGAACTAGATGATCCTTGTGGTCCCTTCCAATCTTGAATGATTCTATGATTGTATTCTATGATTGTACGTTGCTCAAGGCCTCATCCAACCTGGTCTTAAACACCTCCATGAAGGGAGCTGCCACAACCTCCCTGGGCAACCTGTGCTAGTGTTTCACCACCTTCGCTGGAAAGAATTTCCTCCTATCAGCCAGTTTAAATCTCCCCTCTGCCACTTTAAACCCATTACTCCTCATCCTGTCATTACAATACCTTGTAAATAGTCCCTCCTCAGCCCTCCTGTAGGCTCTCTTCAGGTACTGGAAGGCCACTCCAAGGTCTCCTGGCTGAAGTACTCCAACTCTCATAGCAGAGATGCTCCAGACCTCTGAGCATCTTCGTGGCCTCCTCTGGACTTGCTCCAACAGTTCCATGTCCTTCACGCACTGGATGCTCCCAAACTGTACACAGTACTCCAGGTGGGGTCTGACCAGAGTAAAGGGGCAGAATCCCCTCCCTTGCCCTGCTGGCAATGCTTCTCTTGATGCATGAAACCAACATGGAGCCCTTGATGGCCACGAGTCACCACCACTACTGATACTGTGGACAGGCACTGGAGCAGTCCCAGGCTTGATTCAGGTGTGGCCTTTTACTTTACAGGATCACATGATGTCAGGGGTTGAAGAGACCTAAAGAGACTGAGTCCAAATCCCCTGCCAGAGCAGGACCATACAATTTAGCTCAGGTCACAGATGAATGCATCTAGACAGGCCTTGAAATTCTCCAGAAGAGACTCTACAACCTCTCTGTGGAGCCTGTTGCAGTGCTTTGTGACCCTTACTGTTCCCCCTTGTGTTGAGGTGGAATCTCTTGTGCTGCAGCCTACATCCATCCATGTCCTATCACAGGGAGTACAATGTGATTTATCTGTTAGGAAGAATTTCAGGAGGATTTTTTTCACTGCAAGGGTGTCAGAGTACTGGAACTCAAGAGGTTGTGAAGTCTCCTTTTCTGGAGATATTCGAAACCTGCCTGGATGTGTTCCTGTGTGATCTGTTCTAGGTGATCCTGCTCTGGCAGGGGAGGTGGACTAGATGAGCTTTCGAGGTCAATTCCAGCCTCTGACATTCTGATTCTGTGACTTTGGTCTGTACACCAACAGTTAACACTACCTAGAAGCACTCAGCATTAACACTCTGGAAGCAGGCACTCTGTGAAAACATGCTGCTCACTGCAGAAAGCAACCAGACTGAGCTGAAAAGTAAAATCACTGTGCTGGTTTGAACTAATTGGAGGATTTGAGTGAGAAATTAGACTATTGGCTGAGAGAGGTAAACACAGTATGTCACTTCACCAGAGTTTTACTGAGAAAGAAAAAAAAAGGTTTTTAAGGATTGTTCCTAAAACATTAGATATCAGATGGTTTCTGACCACTCTGGCTGCAGCTGCTCTTTGCATGGTCTCCTTTGTCTTCACCTTGGTAGCTAACTCTCAGTAATTCTACTAACTACTTTCCTGCTACTAATCCCCCTGGTCAATCTACATCATCTTATCTGCAGCATCTACAGGTGGTGAGATAAGATTGGGGAAGGGGGAAAAGGTGGTAGGGGGTGGTTGGTTACCCCTCTTGGGGATTTTGGTCTCTGGGAGAGGTGTGGTGTTTCTGTATTACCTTTTCATTGTATATATCTGTAAATATCTGTTATATCCTGTAAATAGTTGCTTGTATATTGTGCATTGCTGTAAATATAAAGCTTCATTTATCAACTTCCAGTGTGCTGAGTCCTAGCTGGGCTTTATTTCAAAACGTGGCGGGGCAGGTAACTTGTGGGACCTAAACCACCACAATCACTGAACAGACTTAGTTCCACTCTAACTCAGACCAGGACACAGAGGAAGTTATAAACCTATATTTAACCCCAACCTAAAGTCATGTGTTTCCAGTTGAATCCTCAAAAGTGCCCCACACAACCTTCTTTTTTGGCTAGAAATGTTTCACTTATAAAATGGTTATAAAACAGAAAATCAGGTCAGTTAAATTTCCCACATCCTATTCTGTTGGAGTTTTTTAAATTTATGAATGATAAAAGCAGGTTGTCCAATTTATCATTTTGATTTCAAATCCTCCAGCAGCTGGACCCTGCTGCATCATTTGCATGTTGAACACTCTCAGAATCACAGAATGGTAGCGGTTGAAAAGGGCCTCTGGAGATACTCCAGTCCAACCCTGCTGCAAAAGCAGGGTCACCCTCAGCAGGCTGTCCATGATGGCAATGCCCAGGTGTGTTGGGAATCTCTGCAGAGAAGGAAACTCCACTACTCTGGACAGCCTGCTCCAGAGAAGCAGAGCCCTCACAGGAAAGAAGTTTTTCATCATGCTCTGATGCAACCTCCTGGGTTAAAATTTGCACCTGATGACCCTTGTCCTGCTGTTGGGTACCACCAAAAAGAGTCTGAGCACATTCTCTTAACTCCTGCCCTTTAGATATTGATCAGATCCCCTCTCAGGCTGCTCTTCTCCAGGTTAACAGCCTCAGGGCTCTCAGCCTTTTCTCCTCACAAGAATGCTTCAGTCACCTCAGCATCTTTGTACTGGACTCTTTCCAGTAGTTCCTTGTCTCTCCTGAAGTGGGGAGCCAAACACTGGACCTGGTATTCCAGATATGACCTCACCAGTGCAGAGTGCAGGAGGAGAAGAATCTAATAATAATTTCCATAATAATGATTCACACTTATGGGAAGTATTTAAAACAGCTCTGCACAGGTGTCTGTAGTAAGGGTCGCTTGCCTATGTAAGAAGTCATCACAGTACCTTGCTTAATAGTGTGTTATTTCCATCTAAGATGAGCTGCATTTCAGAAAAGATCTGACCATAGCAGCCCATCTGCAGAACATACCAAGGCATAATTACAGTGTCTTGCTTGCTCTGCAGACACATTTATCTGATTAGCAGCTTCCACTGAGAATTCTAATGACTCACTGTAATCATGTAGTGTGTTGGTTTGAGCTAATTGGAGAATTAGACTATTGGCTGAGAGAGAGTTAAACATACAGTGTCACTTCACCCAGTTTCACTGAGAGAGAAGAAAAAAATCAATGTTTTGAGAAATGTTCTGAAAACATCCAGATAAGCCAGTGTGCTTGCGNGGTGTGTATTACTCTTTTTTACTGTATATTTCTGTAAATATCTGTTATATCTTGTAAATATTTGCTTGTATATTTGCATTGCTGTAAATATAAAGCTTCATTTATTAACTTCCAGTGTGTTTTTCTGAGTTTTAGCTGGGGTTTAAAAAGGTGGGGGGGCAGGTCACTGCAAACCCACTACATACAGAACAAGGAGAATGTCCATCTAAGCACCACTGAAATCCTAGGAACAGACTTCCTATCAGTTATTTTCTGTTGTCAGTGTAGCAATAATTCTCACTTGTTGCTGTTACTGTTTCTGAATATACTGTACAGCTTTAGACCTGTTCATCTGCGAGTCACAGAATCACAAAATGTTAGAGACTGGAAGTGACCTCAAAAGCTCATCCAGTTCAACTCCCCTGCCAGAGCAGGATCACCTAGAATGGATCACACAGGAATACATCCAGGCAGGTTTTGAAAATCTCCAGAGAGGGAAACTCCACAACTCCCCTGGGAAGACTGTTTCACTGTTCTGTCACCCTCACAGGGGAAAAATTCCTTCTTGTGTTTACACAAAACTTCCTACGCCTCAGCTTCCCTTTGTCCTGTCATCGGGCATCACCCAGCAGAGCCTGGCTCCATCCTCCTGGCATTCACCATGCACATCCTTATAAACATTGATGAGGTCACCTCTCAGTCTCCACTCCAAGTAGCAGAGCCCCAGCTCCCTCAAGCTCTCTTTGCACTTGCACATGAATAAAAATTATCTTGCTAGCAACTCAGTTCCATGTCAGATACGGCTTCCAGGGATGGTCATGGCATCAAGACAACTACTTAAAGGTGCAAGAAGCCACAGCAGGAAGCATAAATGGTGATAGAGAGACCTCAAGACCACTTACAGAGTTGACCAAATACAACCCTGTTTAAGTGGAAGATTTAGAAACCAAAAGCCAGGTATGACTTCTGCTGTGTAGCACTGTCCTAAAGAGAATAAAAAGAATATGCTTTGAACCAGAGACAGACAGCAGCATGAGACATTACTCCAGTGAATAATTTCCTAAAGCTTTCTAGCACTGCAGTTAATCTAAGTAATTACATTGCCACAACAATAAGCAGGCTGATTCTGAAACTGTGTCCAGCCTCACAACAAACTATTGAGGAGCTGCTAAAACTATCTAGCTTGTGTCTCACCTCTGACAGTCTTAAACTAAATTAAGGTCATATTTTGCCTTGTAAATTTATAACTCCCTCATAGAATGTGGAGGGTTTTAATAACCTAAGTCATCAGGGATGTTAGGTTGGTTGTTATGGAAAATTAGATAGAGCTATTCATGTTTATAGATTATTTCCTTTGGAGAGAACTACAATATTCAGTACAACCAAGGAAAGTAAGCTGATTGCCACTGTTGGTCCCTTTTTTGGAATAGACATTTTAATGATCTCAAAGAATTGGTCAGAATTTCATGAGGCCACAAAAGCTGTTCTGGAGAAATTAATTTTCAGCTTCTTGGTGGTGAGTCGATAAAGGATGAAATGACAAAATTCTTGCCTTCTCTTAGACAAAACCAAATCTCCATAATTCACATTTTGAGTCAAGTCTTTGAGGTGCTTACTTCATTTTTAGACTTTGATGACACACTTTCACTTACACAGACATCAAGAAGACATTTCCTTCTCTTACACTTAAATTAGTTCTTTGTCTCAGGAACCATAACACCACCACCTTTCTCTTCCCCTGAACTAAAGCAATCCATCTACAGCACAGCCCTTTCACCCTTGGAAACACTGCTTCTGATGCACATTGCATAAATCACTCTTCTCACCCAAAGATCTGAGTTAGTTGTCCTTTCTGTACCTCTTTCTCCCTTTTAGCATGGAGCATGGGATTCTCAATGCACACAAATGAATACTGAATTCAACATTCAGGTGCAGACTGGAAAAATCTACAAGGAAGAGGAAGAAAGAGTAGACATGGCTCTAATAAAACTGGTAGAAGCATTATTAACCATGGACTAATCAATTTCTAAATTTCTTTGCTCTTCACAGGCTCACAGGATGTTGGGGGTTGGAAGTAACCTCTGGAGATCATCTACTCCAAGCCACCTGCCACAGCAGGATCAGAGAATACAGGGCAGATTGCACAGGAACACATCCAGACAACGGCTCCAGAAAAGGAGACTCTACAGTCTCTCTGGGCAGCCTGTGCCAGGGCTCTGTCACCCTTACAGCAAAGAAGTTCTTCCTCATGTCAAGATGGCGTAGTGGTTTAAGGCTTATTGGAATATTCTAATAAGAGAAGTTAGATCACTGGTTATAAAAGAATCATAATAATAAAGTATCAATCATTGTTTTGCTAAGAGGAATTAAAAGATAATATATATATAATTTCTTCTTTGTTTTGGGGCACTGGATCTCTCTGCTTCTAATCTCTAATCTCTCTAATCTCTTCCACTAACCCTGGCTCACCAGAAAACAGGTGAGCCTTGCTGGTTGTTTTCTGTCTGGGGAGAGAGAGGCTGGGCTTTCTTTCTCTAGCGGGGAAGATTGGATTTTGGCATTATTTCTCAATTGTATCTAATTGTAAATACATATATATATATTGTGTATATATGCTTGTAAATGTAGCTTTTAGAGCTTTAGCTTACTTCCAAGCCAGCTGAGCCGCTCTCGTAAATTTTGACTGGGGGGAACAGGGAAAGTGCCTAACCCACCACAGATGGAACTTCTTGTGCTGCAGTTTCCATCCCTTGACCCTTGTCCCGTGCCAGGGCACAAATAAGCAGAGGGGCTGCCCCTATCTCTTCCTTCCTGACCCTCAGCCCTCAGCTATTTATAGACATCGATCAGATCCCCTCTCATCCCTGTCCTCTGCAAACTAAGCAGCCCCACGGCTCTCAGCCTTTCCTCATCTGGCAGTGCTCCAGTCCATGCAGCATCCATGTAGCACTCTGCTCTCCAGTAGATCCCTGTCCCTCTTGAACTGGGGAGCCCAGAACTGGATGCAATATTCCAGGTGAGATCTCACCAGGGCAGAGCAGAGGGGGAGGAGAACCTCCCTTGATCTGCTGGCCACACTCCTTTTAATGACCCTCAGGATCCTGTTGGCCTTCTTGCCCACCAAGTCACATTGCTGTCCCGTGGATAACTTGCTTTCCACCAGCATTCCCAGGTCCCTGTCCACAGGGCTGCTCTGCAGCCTCTACTGGTGCAGTTTATTGTTCCTCCCCAGGTGCAGGACTCAACACTTGTCTTTGTTGAACCTCATTATGTTCCTCTGTGCCCAGCTCTTAGTTTGTCCAAGTCTCTTTCCACACAGTGCAAAGTTAATAACGTGGCACTTGGTTTTCCACGGTCAGCTGATGTATGTCAACTTTGCATTACCTTGTAGACCTCCCATAATAACTACTCACTACACAGCACAGGCTCTGCTCAGCAGTCAGACACTATTCTGTATGACTGCTTAGCAGTCATTCACTATTCCCTCTAAGCCCAACAATGGAATGAGTTGTTGCATTGGGCTTATGTTATTTGATTGCTCCAGCTTCCAAATGATATACATGCTAAAAGGAGCACCCAGATACTATTAGAGGAATAGCAATGACGTGTTTTATGAGACTGCTCAGAAGGGCCTCTGATGCACACAGCTCCAAAATCCCTACATCTTTGGCATTAGCTATACTGCCTGGTGTTTCCTAAATAAAAATCACAATAGTAACAACTATCAAATAACATACAGCATATCACATCATTATCACCATTATTATATTAATATTCATAATAATACTACTACTAATAATGGCAACAACACTAATAATACCAGAGGAGGTTCATGAAGGTGATCAGAGGGCTGGAGCAGATCTGCTCTGAGGACAGGCTATGAGAGTTGGGGCCCTTCAGACCGGAGAAAAGAAGGCATCCAAGAGACCTTGGAGTGGCCTTCCAGTATCTGAAGGGGACTACAGGAGGTCTGGGGAGGGTCTTGTAATGACAGGAAAAGGAGCAATGGGCTTAACCTGGCAGAGGGGAGATTTAAACTGGATGCTAGGAAGAAGTTCTCTCCAGTAAGGGTGGTGAAACACTGACACAGGTCACCCAGGAAGGCAACTTCCCTGGCAACACCTCCCTGGAGGTGTTCAAGGCCAGGCTGGATGAGGCCTTGAGCAGCCTGTTCTAGTGGGAGGTGTCCCTGGCTATGGCAGGGATTGGAATTGGATGATCTTTGAGGTCAATTCCAACCTATTCTATGTTTCTATGTTCTTGATCACTGCCAGTTGTGATGGTTTAAAACTAACCCTCAAGCCTGCTTCTAGAAATGGGAAAACACCAAAGATATTGAATAGAAAAAAAAAACAAACAGTAAAGGTAAATAAAATAGGGCATTAGATACAAAGGAGAAATAATGCTAAGTCTGTATCATTCCATTGGCTCTATCAGGAAAAAGTGTGCTGCACAAGCTGTTCTTCCCTTCTTCTTCTTCACTCTGGTTGCTGCTTGCTGGTATTTATATATGACCTGGGCTGAGACTCTTGGCATAGGTAAGTAGATAGCAGCAGTGGGGTCTGATCTCTCTCTTTCTCCCTTATAAATGGGGGCGGGACGGGATGAGGACACACTTGTAAATATAGCTTCATTTTGCATCCAAAATTTCTGATCTAGTCTGGTGATTTTATTCTGAGAGTAGTTTCAAACCATGATACCACTGTAGAGTGATGAGATCTGAGCAATTTGTAACACCTCTGTTTTATCTAGTGGGAAAAGAGCAACGCACAGCAACAATAAAAAACAAACTGGTCTGACTGAGTAAAAGCACTGGTGACAAGGATGAGTGCTGAACCAAAACATCTACTTTGAAATGTGTGTATTAGTTCTCCTTCTTTTCTTTATCCATTTTTTTCCCCTATGGTTTGGTTTGGTTTTGGTTTTGAGAATTAGGTTATCAAGTAAACTAAACACCAGACACTAAAGAAAAGTTAGACATGTGCAATGAGGCAGAGCCTTCTCTATATGCTCTGTGCACCACCAGCATTTAACATGAATCAACTGCTTGGCCACTTCTTTCCAATTTCTTCAGGCAGGCAATTGCCTTTAACTCACCTATGTAGGGTTGTCCAAGATTAGCAGGACCTCCATTACTCAAAGTAAACTTCCAGCCATGACACAGCTCACTATGTTTTTTTGCTGTGGTGAGATTAAAGAGAAACTTTCTGCATTTACCATTACACTGAATACTCAGGGGAATAAAAAGGCATGATGTATGTTAAAAACTGGGATGTACTCGCCTGGATTATGTTAATGCATTGTTTGTATGATGGGATAAAAAGAGTTATCACAAGGGTGACAGGGCCTTTTTGTCTTTTGCTTTTGATCCTCTGTCCTGCACAGGCCTTATGCTTCCACTGGCCTGGAATTAAGAGCACCTGCTTCAATCCAAAGTGTGTCATTGCATTTGTCAGAGTACTGGCAGCAACAAGGAGTGGAGAATACAGGCAACGAGAGAACAGAGCAGCTACAAGAGCAGCTACATGGCACTAAGTGCCCCATCCAGTCTTTTCTTGAACACCTCCAGGGATGGTGATTCCACCACCTCCCTGGGCAGCCCACTACAATGCCAATCACTCTCTCTGTCAAGAACTTCCTCCTAATATCCAGTCTATACCTCCCCTAGCACAACTTGAAACTGTCCCCCCTCATTCTCTTGCTGGGTGCCTGGGAGAAGAGACCAAGCCCCACCTGGCTACAATCTCCCTTCAGGTAGTTGTAGACAGCAACTAGGTCACCCCTGAGCTTCCTCTTCTCCTCTCTTAGCTTCCATGAAAGTAGCTAAGCATCCCAATACCAATGAATTATATTGGAATTATCCCACCAGTAACATTTCCAAAGGAGAGTAACATTAAAATAAAATGGTAGGGACTTAAGCTTTTGGTTCCTTACCCTTATCTTAAGTATGAAGGCAAGAACAAAAATCAAGCTTCTTACCTGCTTCATCTTCATTCCCTCCCTGAAGGAGTTCAGGGCTATGTTGAATGAGGCCTTGAGTGACCTGTTCTAGCGGGAGGTGTCCCTCCCTACAGTGAGGGATTGGAATTAGATGATCTTTGAGGTCCCTTCCAACCTAAGCCATCCTATAGTTCTATCTTACCAGTGTCATTTACACATATAGCTACTATTGCTGAAGAGCCCAGCAGCATAAAAGCAAGCCCAGCAAACCTGCCTTGAATTATTTATAATTGCCAGCAGATGGGATGCCATCAAGTTCTTGTCCCAATGTGGCCACGAGCCCTGCCAGGTAATCACAATGAGAAAGTTGAGAGCATTGGAAGAATCATATTGACCCTAAAACTGCTCTGAGATCTTTGTGCTTTGAGGAAAGATATCCAAGAGCAGAAAGCAGTTACATAAGGCACAGATTAAAAAAATACATATAGTGTTTTTACATGGGCAGTAAAGAGGCATGAATCAATCTAATAACAGTAAAAGGCTTTCAGAATAATTCCTTTTGAAAGACTTGTGGTGCTTAGGGCTATGGTTTAAGGTGAATCTTGTAGATTAGTTATAGGTTGGACTTGGTGATTCTGAGGGTCTTTTCCAACCTGGATTTTCCTGTGATTCTGCACAAAATAGTAGAGTAAGACCAAATTTAGGAGCAGAAAGACAGGTGAAGTCACTATGGGAATTAATTTTCTTTATCAAAGTGATTTTAGATTGTCTACAGCACATTAAAAGTAACATAACTAACTAAAAAATAAAAGCATAACATCTCAGCAGGCCTCAGAAATGATGGTCTAGAACTCAGAATGAGTTATGATAGAAAATGAGTTAATTTCCTGTCAGAGAACAAAAAATAGCCCAACTTATCCTGCATTATTTTCTCCCAATGGAAAATATTTTTTTATTATTATTACCATTGGTCATTTTCCCAAAGCTTATTATCATATGTGCAGCTCTTGACAAAAAACAATTCACGGAGGGCTCTTAGAAGCATCTTGTTATTTTGGGGAGGAGTCCTATTGCAGGGAATTGATGTTACTTGGCAAACACCATGAAAGGGTGAACAAGAAAGAAAAGGAAGAGGAATGCAAGGGATGTACCTTCCCTAATATCAGATCTGTTCTGAGGCACTCCCCCATCTGGCTGCAGCTCACTCCCTCTTTTATTAAAAAAAAAGAAAATTCCATAGCACAGAACAGTTTTAAATGA
Source organism: Psilopogon haemacephalus (assembly GCA_013396835.1). NCBI lineage: Eukaryota > Metazoa > Chordata > Aves > Piciformes > Megalaimidae > Psilopogon > Psilopogon haemacephalus. The sequence goes on along the minus strand of VWZI01013958.1, from coordinate 3,786 downwards.
ATGCAGATAAATAAAACAAGCTTCAACACCATAAATGCTACTCTACTTTCACACTATGTATCATCATGCATTTTCAGGTTCTACCCTGTACAAGCCTTTCTGTGTATTTTATTCCGATCCTTCAGTAAACTCAGACTCCTTCCCATAGGATTGTTCTGTGGCTATCTTTATACAGGAATATTGTTAAATATGAATTCTTAAATGGGTGAATTGATGATGCTCTATAATACAGGTATTGAAAAAAAGGGAAAGGGAGAGGGAGAGGGGAGGAGAGAAACACAGGCTAGACTGTGAGCTTAATGTTTTGCAAGAACAAAGGCTGGTAGTGTCCAGGGAGAGGAGAAATAATCAGAATTCTGACTTCACATTTATTTTCTAGTGTCATGTAGACCTAGTTACTATCAGGAGTGACTGCACTATCATAAACAGTAGCAGTTCCTCCTACAGAGCAGTGTCATGAGAGGATAATCAGCCTTTGAGAAAGCTGAGAAGTTTACAATCCCAATCTATTTCAGTCTCTGCTTGGCTTTCCTGAAAAACTACAACTGGAAGGCCCAGACATTCATCATTTGTGCAGGAAAGCCAATGCACAGAGCAGGGACAGCCAGGTGGGAAGGAGGAAGGAAAAATTATTCATGTGCTACTTTTATTTATTCTTCCAAGAGCACTGCAGCTGCAGGGAATCCCAAGTAGATGTTCACTTCCAGAATTAATGTCTTCTCTAAGAAACAAAGATTAAACTCTTCATTGCCTTGCTGCTTCTGCTGCTGACAGGCATCTATTATGTAAGTCACCGCATGTAGTCATCATTCTTTTAAGTGTTTGACATGCCACTAAGCACTATGCATTGTCCTTCACTGAAAACAAACAGGAAAACACTGGCAACAGTTGGCTTGCAAATATAGTCATATTAATTTTAACAAAATGGCTTTTCGTTCAGGAAAGCCTTCATTTCAGAGGAGGCATGCAGGCAGACATAACTCTGTCCTGATGAGTCAAAATGGGCAAGAATAGGCCTAAACATGTCCTGGCTTGCCCAGACAGGTTTTTCTTCTCTCCCTCCTTCTGTTGGGAGAATCAATCATGGGAAAGGAAAACCTGCTGCCTCCATGTCTCTCCAAACTTGTTTACAGGGTACCTGCACAGGTTTATACACTTGTTTGTGTTCTGCCCTAAAAGGTAAAAGTAAGCCCTGACTTCACTCAATATGGTTAAACTTGACTGCCATTATGATTGGCTAATCTGTGTCCAAAGACCCATTAGACTTGAGCTACATTGATAAAAGAGATGAGCAGGTAGCCACAAGGTGCTTGCTGCTGATGCCATTGTTTCTGCTATATTGTGCTCTCTGCTTCTGGCAGTGCTACTGCCTTATTGCATCCTGCCATGCTATGTTAAACTATAAGCTAGCTCTGACACAAAATAACAAACCCTGATACTTTGAATTTGTCTGCCTGGAAACTGCTTCTAGTTTACCAGGAATAGGCACCAAATGCCTCCATGTGATAGACTTGCTAGGCAAGCACGACATCATGATAAAACTGCACATCTGCAAGCCTTCCTGCTGAGTCTGGAAGCAACAGGAACCAGGGCCATGTCAGAGATTGTCTGCTCTACACTAACACAAGGAGCATGGGGAACAAACAGGAGGAATTACAAATATGTGCAAGTCTACAGGGTTATGATGTCACTGACACCATTGAGACATGGTGGGATGTATCTCATGATTGGACCATAGAGATAGACGGATATAGACTCTTCAGGAGGGACAGGCAGGGGAGAAGGGGAGGGGCTGTTGCCCTCTACATCAATGATAAACTGGAATCCATGGAGCTCAACCTGGGGATGTCCAACCACAAAACGGAGAGCATACAGGTAAAGGTTAAAGGGAAGGCACGTGAAGGGGACATCATAGTAGGAGTCTGCTACAGACCTCCTGACCAGGAAAGCTAAACAAATGAGGCCCTTTACAAACAGGAGAAGCTTCACGCTCACAGGCCCTGGAACTCATGGGGGATTTCAACCACCCTGACATCTGTTGGAAGGACAACACAGCACAGCACCAGCAATCTAAGAGGTTCCTGGAATGTATTGATGATAACTTCCTGTTTCAAGTGTTAGAGGAACCCACAAGAAAAGGTGCTTTACTGGACCTAGTCCTCACCAACAAGGTGAGTGAAATGAAGCTGAAGAGTAGCCTTGGATGCAGCAACCATGAAATGGTCGAGTTCAAGATCCTCAAAGCATCAAGGAGACTATACAGTAAACTCACTGCTCTGGACTTCAGAAGAGCAGACTTCAGTCTCTTCAGCAATCTCCTCAGCAGGGTGCCCTGAGAAAAAACTCTGGAAGGAAGGGGGGCCCAGGAAAGCTGGACATTGCTCAAGGATC
>VWZI01013956.1:3194-38794 GCA_013396835.1 Psilopogon haemacephalus | reverse complement strand
TTGGCTGCAGTGACCATGAAATGGTAAAGTTTAAGATCCTCAAGGAATCAAGAAGGGTGCATAGCAAATTCACTGCTCTGAACTTCAGAAGAATAGACTTCAATTTCTTCAGGGACCTCCTTTGCAGAGTGACGTGAAAAAACCCTGGAAGGAAGGGGGGCCCAGGAAAGCTGGTCAATGATCAGGGATCACCTTCTCCATGTCCAGAAGCATCCCAAAAAAAGAGGAAGGCAGGTAAGAATGCAAAGAGGCCTGCATGGATGAATAGAGAGATCCTGGACACATTCATATGCAAGAAGAAAGCGGAAGCAAGGACAGGTAACCTGGGACAAATACAAAGAAATAGTTTGTGCAAGCAGAGCCCAGGCTAGGAAAGCTAAAGCACAACTGGAATTGAATCTGCCTAGGGACATTAAGGGGAACATGAAGAACTTCTGCAGGTATATTAGGGAGAAAAGGAGGACTAGGGAAAATGTGGAATCCTTCCAGAAGGGAAATGGAAGGCTGATGACAAAGGATAGATTACACTGTGTGACATCATAGAGTGTGTTGTGTGACATTATAGTCTTGCTTGTGCTGCACCGTATAGTACGCCGTGTGACACTGTAGTGGTTTGGGAGTTCCCCCACACTGTGAAATTGCCCAGGCTAGACTCAGACGGCTGGAAGTTAAGGAAACGAAGCTTTATATTTACAGCTATGCACAATATACAAGCAGATATTTACAACCTATAACAGATATTGACAGATATATACAGTAAAAAGGTAATACAGAAACACCACAGCCATCCCAGAGATCAGAATCCCTAAGAGGGGTTTTCCAACCACCCTTCCACCTTCCCCCACTTCCCAATCTTATCTCACTGTCTGTCTTGCATGCCAGACAAGCTAAGGTAGACCGGGTGTTAGCAGCAGGAAAGTAGTTAGTGAAGTTATTCAGATCCAGTTAAGGCAGGGAGAGACGCATCAGCCAGCATGGCACAAAGCAGTCTCTTTTATCTTTGTTTATTCTAACTTTATACCATTTCAGTAAACAAATGAGTGAAGTAGAATCAAATTTTGTTTTCCTTTCTCAGCCTACAGTCTAATTTCTCATTCAAATCCTCCAATTAGTTCAAACCAGTGCAGACATCATCGAGTGGGCTGTGTGGCACTATAGAGTGCATTGTGTGACATCACAGAGTTGTGTGACATTGAGTGCATTGTATGACATCATAGAGTGTGTTGTGTGACATGATAGTGTGTTGTATGACATCAGAGTGCATTTTGTGACATCATGAAGTGGATTGTGTGATATCATAGAATAGGTTGTGTGCCATCATGGACTAGGTTGTGTGCCAACATAGGGTGAGCTTTGTGAAACCTTAGAGTGGGATCTGTGACATCCTAGTGTGCATTGTATGACATCATAGAGTTGTGTAACACCATAGAGTGGGCTGTGCTGCACCATAGAATACATTGTGTGACATCATAGAGTGGGTTGTGTGACATCATAAAGTGGGTTGTCAGGAGGAAGCAGGAGGAATCAATGTGATTTCAGCAGTAACTCCATTTATTTGCGATTCTACAGCTCCTTTTATAGCTAGCAAGCAGGGGGTGTCTGCAAATACAGAAAGCTAATTGGTAAAGGATATATATGTGGAAGACAATAATTGGTTATTGTAACATAACAATGACTACATCTTTATTGAGAAACTTCTGGGTAACTTTTCCAGAAGAAGGAACTGTCCCAGTCTACACTGTTGTTTTTCTTCCCTCTGTTCCAGCTGCACTTTCTCCTCACAGGCATTCTGCTGTGCTTCTCTTTCAAATGCATTCTTCACAGCAGGGTTTGTTCACCACTATCAGGCTACTTCTTCTTAGGAACATTGTGTGACAGTCTGGGTTGTTTGACATCACAGAGTATGTAGTGTGAGATCACAGAGTGCATTCTGTGACACCACAGAGTGCCTTCTGTTACACCATGGAGTGTGTTGTGTAAAACCATAAAGTGCGTTCTGTGAGATCATGGAGTGGGTTGTGTGAAGCCATAGAGTGGGTTGTGTGGCCCCATAGAGTGCATTGTATGACACCATACAGTGCAATTCAGTAAAAACAGCAAGACCTGCACAATCAGATTTGGTACAAACAGTGGATGGTGATAAAGTTCCTGTTGTACATGAAAAGAATCTGTTAGGAAAAACTCTTTGGGTATTTTCTCCTTTGGGCAAAAGGAAACCTGTCCGAGGGGTGGTTCCTGCTGAAGGTCCTGGTCACACAGACTGGGTAATGCAGGAGCATAGTGAAACCCAGTGTGTGCCACAGACAAATCTAACTTCAGATGAGAGAGTTTAAATTCAGAGTGTATAACACAAGCTGTTAGGAGTTTCTGGTTCGGGTACAAAATGGCTTCCAATAAGAGAATCTCTGTAGTATGTGAGCATAAACCCAGTATCACCTGGGAGTCCCTGGGCATCATCTGTGAAGAAACAAATTGTTCCTTGTTTTCTGAGCTTTTCAATCACCTACATCTGAGATAGCCAGAACATAGTGTAAACTGAAAATAGTCTGAACTTCTACTATTCATTATTGTAAATGTTTTAGATTAGGCAGATCATTCTCAGCAAAACACTGAGTGATACAGAGGGGTGGATTGTGTTGGTTTGAGGCTAATTGGAATATTATGAGAGGAATTAGATCTTTGGCTGTAAAAAGAAAACAACAGTGATGTCTCCATCACTCATAGGTTCTGCTGAGAGATATAAAAACAAGGACCACAAACAGTGTCAAAGTGTGTCTCTGGCTGCTGCTGCTGCGTTAACTATCTCTGCCTGAATCTGCATAACCCAATCTAACCGTTTCCTTCTGCCTCCTCATCTGGCTTTCTGCATCCCACCCCTTGCATGTAAGAGATTCTGAAATAAGGGAGGGGGTTGGAAGAAGGAGTGAGTTAGTTTGAAAGCTCTCCGGGGCAGGTCTGTTTTTTGGGAGGGTTTTTGTACTTTTGTATTACTTGAAACTTGTATATAATTGTATATAGTTGTAAATATCTGTACACGTTGTGTATTTGTGCCATGCTGTAAATACAGCTTCAGTCCTTAACTTCCAGCCAGCTGAGTTAGTCTGGTGAATATGGCAGGGGTGGGGGGGCGGGGAGGAAACTCCCAAACTACCACAATTTGAAGCATTTAAAGGGATCCAGTATGTACTGTGTATCAGGGGGTCAAGATTGTACTGGGATGAGGCTCAAACTGTACTGGCATGGGACCAGCGTGTACTTAAATGAGGTCCAGTCCATACTGGGAGAGGAAGTGTGGATTGAGTTTGTACTAGNTGTAGAGTGGGTGGTGTTGCACCATTGAGTGGGCTGGGTTGCACTGTAGGATATGTTGTGTGACATCATAGAGTGCATTGACATCATAGAGTTCCTGGTGTGACAGCATGAGTTGCCTGACATCATAGATATGTAGTGTGAGATCAGAGTGGATTCTGTGACACCACAGAGTGGTTTCTGTTACACCCTGGAGTGTGTTGTGTAAAACCAAAAAATGTGTTCTGTGAGATCATGGAGTGGGTTGTGTGAAACCATAGAATGGGTTGTGTGACATCATAGAATGAGATGTGTGGCACTGTAGAGTGCTTTGTGTGACCTTCTAGAGTGGGCTGTGTGGCATGATAGAGTTGGTTGTGTGAGATCATAGAGTGGGTTGTGTGTCATCAGAGTGCATTGTGTGACATCATAGAGTGCACTGTGTGACACCATACAGTGTGGTTCAGTAAACACAGCAGGACCTGCACAATCAGATTTGGTACAAACAATGGATGGTGATAAAGTTCCTATTGTACATTAAAATANCTACTGGGAAGAGGCCACATCTGTGATGGGAGGGGTTAAAAGGATTGAGTTTATATTGGGCAGAAAACAGACTTTACTGGATCCCAGGGGATAGTACTAGACCAGAGGCCATTGTGTAGTGGGATAGGAGCAAGGGATTAAGTTTAGAATAAGCCTTGTCCAGTCTGTACTGGGAGGTGATGTAATACGAATTAATTATGTTTATGAAATTAGGATTATTAATTTTAATAATCAAACAAAAATTGTGAAACTTATTAAATCTTGCAAAAAATCTTATCAATAAGTTTGGCAGGCAGGGTGTGGGTATTTACACAGGGAACAGGCAATTTGAACATTTAAGCAAAACTAGCAAAACACAAACATTTGAGTTTTTGGAAAGAGATTCTTGAGGTGCAATAACCTCTTGCCCTCTAGGTGGGATTCAAGGGGCTCCTTTATCCTAAGGCAGAAGGCACAATCAATTAGTCACAGAATACAACCAACCCAAAGCAAAAGCTTTAATTACAGAGAGGCTTTTTACAATATTCACTCACAAACTGGTACCTCTGGATCCCCAGGACTGCATTATAGTCCCAGACAGTGCCCAGAACACTTGTAAGGTTGCTGGTGGTGAGATGATACCCACTAGCGGCTTGTGGAGTTTTCCCAGGGCTCTGACAGGGTGCTGAGGTTAGCAGTCTCTGACCTGGTCTTGATTCCTTCTTGGCCAGACTGTGTCCTTTCCAGGGCTCCAGACTCCTCATGGAGGTTTGCAGGTGTGCAGGCAAAGACAATGTGTTGCTGGTGGCAGTAACTTGCTCTCTCTCACCACATAGGCTGTGCTGAGGTCTCTCTGAGCTCAGCAGCTAGGAGCAGCTTATTGCTTTCAGTCCACACTGAGGCTGGCCATGGGTTTCATGAAGCTTTTGGCAATAATTCTTGCCTACTGTGTCAAGGCATTTACTGCCTCTCCATGGTAAACTGAAGCATGGCAAAGTTTCCAGGTGGAAACGCTTGAAGCATCAAAGCTCATTGTTATACAGCAAAGCTGGCCTCGAACAATGGCAAAGGCAAGGCAAAATTCACTGAGACAGAGCACAAGGGTGGGCACAGTGAGGCAGAGCACAGTGAAGGCAGACCACAGTGAGGCAGAGCAGGTTGTTAACAACTCTGATTTAATTAATTGCCTGAGTCCGGTGGCTGCAGTTGGCCACAGACATTAGTCAATCAGAATGGCACTTTGCCAAAACTAACCATGTTAGATGAAGCCAGGGGCCTGCTTTACCCAAATTTGGGAAGGCAGAGGCCATGCACCATGCACAAGCCAAGGGAGTGTACTTTGTTTACCTCAAGAAAACAATTCTAGGCAAGCTCTGAGTCCTCAGACTTGATGTCTCCAAGCCTTTGTTTTCTTTCTTACACTACTCCCCACTCCAGCAGAGGGGGAGGGAGAGTGGGAGGTCATGCCTGGACAAGCCAGGACACAGATCAAGCCTGTTTTGGCCTTCCGTGACACACCCCTTATTCCATCCCATTTGGCTCATGCTCAGGTTCCACACAGTTCAATGCATTTCACCATCTCCTTAGATTGTCAGACTTAAATCCCTTCTTGATTACACTCATGACTTAAATTGCATACTTCAACCATCTCAACCACAGTATCCTCAGGTGACTTTGGGTGCCTGCCTCAGCTGCAGTCCTTTTAGAGTACTGAACTGTGGCTTGGTAAGCACAGGCCAGGCCCCAGCAAAGTGCAAGAAGCTGCTGGTTCTCATTGGGGTAGGTGAGGCAACCTTCTGTCAGCTTGTGAGTCATTCTAGCAGGGTTCCTCACCTCTGCTGGGGTCCCAGGCTATAGGAGGTGACAACCATCCTAGGAATTTGCCCGAATCCACACCCCCTGCCACCCAGGGACCAGCCACCTCAGTGCGCATTTCAGTATGTCCCCACCCAAGGGCTGTCTCCTTCCATGCCATCATGGCACCAGACTCCACAAAGCCTGTTACATGCCAGTGACATTGATCAGCAGCATTAAAGAGCTCATGTAAGGATGAATCAAAACCTTGGGGGCTTGCCTAAAAAAATTCTCTATATTAATTTCAGGTGGAGAGAAAGAAATTATAACCTCCCCAGCATAACCTCCCCAGAGCAGCAGGCCTACAAGGATGAGAAATAAACACATTGACACTGCCCTAGCAGTGGTGTTGTGGTTTCACTGTTCACTCTGTGCTTCCAGCAGGAATTCTGCTGCCTCACTAGTGCACTTCAGTCACTCCCAAGTCAGCCATCAGGTTCAAAGCTTCAATATGCTCTATCTCAACCTGCTGTCTCCAGGGAGAAGGTTCTGTTAGGGATCACTTAAATGAAACTGAGATGGAACCAAGGAGTTGGTTGAGCAAGGCTCTGTCATCTTATTTTTACTTCTGTGTGCCAAGGGAAAAGTTAGAAGGCCTTTGCAGAGGGATTAGAATTGCCCCAACAAACCCTCAGTGGATCTATTTGTGCCTCCCCCTCAGTGTAGGCTGCTCATGAGTGTGGGTGCTGTGATGCCTGGTTAAATGGCAGACCTGGCTGAAGTGCTTGCCACAGTCAGCACAGCTGTAGGGTTTTTCACCACTGTGGGTGATTTGGTGCCGGATGAGATTAGAGCTTGTGGTGAAGCTCTTGCCACACTCTGCACAGGGGAACAGCTTCTCACCAGTGTGGATGCGGTGGTGGAGGCGGAGAGTAGAAATGTGGCTGAACCTCTTGCCACAGTCGGGGCAGGTGAAGGCCTCTCCAATGTGGGAGAAACGATGTTGGTTGAGTGCAGACATGTATCTGAAGCTCTTGCCACAGTCAGGGCAAGTGAAAGGCTTCTCTCCAGTGTGAGTGTGACAGTGGAGCTTGAGAGAGTTGCTGTGCCTGAAGCTCTGGCCACAATCAGCACAGCTGTAGGGTTTTTCTCCACTGTGGACATGGTGGTGGCTGCTGAGGTGTGTGCGCTGGCGGAAACTCTTACCACAGTCACTGCAGGTGAAAGGCTTCTCTCCAGTGTGGATGCAACAGTGGAGTGTGAGAGTTGCAGTGTGCTGAAGCTCTGGCCACAGTCAGCACAGCTGTAGGGTTTTTCACCACTATGGAGACGGCGGTGGATGCTGAGGTATGAGCTCTGGTGGAAGTTCTTACCGCACTCATGGCAGGTGAAAGGCTTCTCTCCAGTGTGGATGAGATTGTGCTGGAGGAGTCTGGAGCTATTAGGGAAGCTCTTGCCACAGTCACCACAGACAAATGGCCGGGTGCCAGGTCGGGGGCAGCGGTGCTTTACTGGCTCTGAGCCAGATGGGACACTCTGCCCACACTTGGGGCACTGATTCAGCTGTTTGAGTGGCACAGAGGGGGTTGCCATGATAGCACTCCCCTCCTCATGCTCCTCCTCTTGGTCATCTTCATTCTCATTAACCTCATTCTCCTCATACTCATCACTCTCCTCAGCACCGTCATCCTCCATCTTGTCTTCCTCCTCCCTCTCTTCCTTGGGGTTGTACTTTGGCTCCTCTATCTTGCTCTCTGGCTGCTCCTTCTCCCACTTCATGTCTATGTCCTTCTGTGAGGCCATGATGGTAGGGGAAGAGGTCACTGATGTGCCCTAGGCAAGATGGAAGCACCTGAGCCCAGGAGTACAAACACTGACATCCTGCCTGGCTCATGACACCTCCCAACACCCAATGCTCAACTGGAGCAAGGAATGGAGAGTGGCCCTCAAACCCCCAGTTCATGCCATGATGGGGGTCAGACCTCTAATCCCTGTGCTCAGACACCAGGTCCCTGTGCTGGGGATGCTGAGACATTGTGGTACTAATGCAGCAGACTCATCCCTCCCCTGTTCCCAGGCCTGGCAGGGTGGTTTCCCTGCCCACTGACCTCTCCTGGTTCATACAACAGAGGTGGCAGTGCTCTCCCAGGAAGACCAAACTATCTCCAACATTCTCCTGTGCATCCTCCATATCCCACCCCTCATCTCCACCTTATTCCACACAACTGAACCCTACCAGCCTGAGGGACCCCCAGACTCCCATCCCAGCTCACTTCCCTCAGAGCCCATGGAATGGTGAAATGTGGTTGGGAGGAAGGTCTGAAGGAAGTTGAGAGGTGCCACACGGATCAACCATGGGCTGGGGTCCTACTGCTGTCCCCCTGTCTGGGTTCTTTCCCTGCTGGGCTGTTCCAAGGGGCAGATCTGCAAACTCTGCTCTTTCCCAGCCCAGAGGGGCAGGGATGATGAAGAGAGAAGGACACAGCCCCTGCCAGACAGAAGCAAAGAGCACAGAGGAGAGGCCTGACCTGCAAGGGATGGCTCAGCACTGCCCAGGACCATGCAGCAGAGCTGGGCCTTGCTGGGGGCAGCTCCCAAGCACAGCATCATGGGCACAGCAGCAAGTCAGGATTGCTGAAGATGGGAGGGCTGAAGAAGTGCAGACTCATCTCCTTACCCAGCACAGAGACCCCATCAAACAGCTGCAGGGCAGCACCACTTGAGAGCTGCCTCCAGCCAGCATCCGCCAAACCTTAGCTGCAGGCTCTTCCCACTGCCTGAAGCTGCATTTGCCAGGAGCTGTTGCAATGGGACCAGGTCTCCTCACTGGCCCTAAGCCCACAGGGATTCTTACAGAACCTCTTCAGCCCTCACTCTGATGCTGGAGGAGTCTCCTGGACAAACCTGACACCTCTAGCACCAGCCACACACAGCTGCAGCCTAAAGACACTCATCTGAAAGGTTTTTGGTTCCTTCTCTCTCTGCCCATTTCTGTCAGTTTTCTCTTTGGAGTTCTCCTTGAGCTGCCATTCCAAAGCCCCAGGAGAAAATGAGGTTTGTAGTGAGAGCACAATGCCCATGTTCTGTTGGCAACCTCTCAGCTGGCACATGCAGAGCTGCAGGAGAATTCTCTCCTTTTATCTCCTGAAATGTTGCCAGATTTTGGCATTTCCTCCACACACATTTTACAGCTGGGCCCTTGATCCCCTCCACTTTCTGGGGGTCAGGGCCTCATTCCTGCCTAACCATTTCCAAGGTCTTACCACATTACCAACCCATCCATGTCCATGGACCTGTGTCCCCCACTTCCACTACTGCTGGACTCAGATAAGTGGATTGGAAAATGTGGCTGAAGAAGCATCTCAAGAACTGGGCTGAAAGCAGGAGAACAGCAATGGAAGGTCCCTGAGAATAAAGGCTGGAATGAACTGGAGGGTTACAAGCCAAGGGGAAGTTACAGATCAGGGGTGGGGAGGGACCCTGCAGCCATCTCATACAGAAATTGATGAAGGGCACAGAGAGGGAGTGAGACCTCAGGTGACTCCTGCCCTGCAGTGCCCTAGGGTAAGGGGTGGTGAATGAAGTAGGGAAATTCACAGGCTGCTTTTCATGAAGTGAAAACCACTTTTCACAAAGTGGTTTTCTTTCTGTTAGAATCTCTGTCTCTTACAAAACTTTCCAACAGCTCAGAGAGAGATCAGCTTCCAGACATAAATAATGATAAGAAAGTAGAAAGCTACAAAATAGCAACTGTGATGGTTCAAATGAGAGCAAAACAGGTCAAACTGAACCAGTGGTTCAACCTGGCCATCCTCCCAAAACAGAAGCAAAGAAACACACAAAAACAAAATAAGGGAGATAAGAACCAAGTACACCAATCAAAACTCAAACATGGTACAAAATGCACAACTACCTCAGCCTATTTGCAGAAAAAGCCATAGCACAAAACAGCAGCAAGCACAAGCAAGCCAAAGGCCCAAGCCAGAAAACTGCTCCCCCATTCCTCCTCATCCTGCTGCCATCCCAGCAGGAAAAAGCACATCCCAAAAAACTCAGAATCCAGAAGCAGCAACTAGAACAGGAAGCCTCCCATGTTGCACCCTGAACTTCAAGCCCCATCACACTTTGCTCCAGTGAGCACTTTCACTTTTTTGAAGCTGGCATGGCTGCAGCATGCAGTGAATAACAGCAGCAGGTTCAATTCAATCCATGACAACAACCCAAAACTCCAAAGGGGCCAAAATAAAGATTCATACGCTCAGAAGCTGACACAGCCAAGAAGCAAATGGAGTTTCTCTCTTTAAATGACTCCATGCAAATGTGAACCATTTCCCAGGCCTTTAATGACTCTCTGTAAACTCTCAGTGTATAAAGCACCTTGGGACTACTGTCAGGTTGATGCAAATTTGGAGGGTGATCCCTTCACTGCTAGCACTGTAATAAAGCAATACCTTGGCCTAGTGGTTATTGGCTGCTAGGTTTTGATCTCTGCCTCACTGAGGCACCCCAGATGGGATGAGCTCTGGGGACTTTGTGGACCCTGGTTTAGCATCGATCTGGATTTCACACTGAGTGGGATCCAGATCTTCGGACAAAAAGAGCCTCAGAGTAAGAGCCACTGGGAAGGGTGAGTGACTCCTCTGCTCAGTGGGAGAGGGCCTTGAGTGGGTGGGAACCCCCTCTAAGTGTGCTGCCAGAGATTTCTCTAGAGGAGGCTCCCCCTTTTCACTGGGTCTCTTCAGGGAGCAGACAACAGGCACCTGTGCTTCATCCCAAGTACAACCCTATCTAAACCATCTGTGTGACTGTTTTGTCTCAGTGCAAATTCCAGCCTGAGGGAGAGAAGGAGGTGAGGGAAACAAAAAGAACAATGTTTGTGGGCACTAATTGGAATACTGTAGTCGTACCTTTGATATTAGGACTAATATTTGTTATCACCGTGTGGTGGTGGTGTTCAGCTTGTCACATGACTTGGGAGTGGTCTAAACAAATAAGAGCTGGGGAAAGCAATTACTGACTACTTAGGAGGGGAGGAAATTTGACCAAAAGACAAATTCCTTAACTCCCCTTCTGGCAAGTCCACTCTCACCTTCTCCAGGCTCTGTTGGGCAATCAGCTTCAGATGGTGTGGCAGGGCTGGTGTCCAGACTCCTTTCCCCACCCTCCGTCTCCAGAGGTTTGAATGGGGGGAAGAAAGCGGCGCAGAACTGCTTCTGCCACCCCTGCGGGCTTGAACGGGGCACAGCAAAATGTGCCCAAGGATATCTCTATGTTTAGTAGGCTGAACATGAGCCAGAAGTGTGACCAGGTGGCCACAAGAGCCAATGGCATCTGGCCTGGATCAGGAATAGTGGGGCCAGCAGGACAAGGGAGGTTATTCTTCCCCTGTACTTGGCACTGATCGGGCCACACCTTGAGTGCTGTGTCCAGTTCTGGCCCCCTCAATTCAAGGGAGATGTTGAGGTACTGGAATGTGTCCAGAGAAGGGTGACGAAGCTGGTGAGGGCCTGGAGCACAGCCCTGTGAGGAGAGACTGAGATAGCAGGGACTGTTTAGCCTGGAGAAAAGGAGGCTCAGGGCTGACCTCATTGCTGTCTACAACTACCTAAAGGGAGATAGCAGCCAGCTGGGGTTGGTCTCTTCTCCCCAGCAACCAGCAACAGCACAAGGGCACACAGTCTCAAGTTGTGCCAGGGGAGGTATAGGCTGAATGTTAGGAAGAAGTTCTTCACGGACATAATGACTGGCATTGGAGTGGGCTGCCCAGGGATGTGGTAGAGTCGCCATCCCTGGAGGTGTTCAAGAAAAGACTGGATGGGGCACTTAGTGTCATGGTCTAGTTGATTGCCTAGGGCTGAGTAATAGACCAGTTTGGATGATCTTGGAGGTCTCTTCCAACCTGGCTTATTCTATTCTCTATTCTATGTTATATTCTCTGTTCTATCCCATTCCATTCCATTCTGCACTAAGCAGGGTTATCTGCAACTAGAGCAGGTTGGCTGCTCAGAGCCCTACCCAACCTGACCGAGAATATGTCCAGGGATGCCTCAGGAAGTGTCAACTAGCCAGGGTCAGCAGGCTGGGCTGTGGGGTGGTGGGAGGACACTGTCATGTTAGCTGTTGGTATTAGAAAATCTGCCAATAAACCAGTTCTGAGGGCTCAGAATCTACTAGGGTGTTTGATAGGACAAGAGGAAGCATCCACAAGTGGCACCAGAGGCTGAGACTGAACATCAGGAAGAATTTCTTTCCCAAAAGGGTTGTCAAGCCCTGGAACAGGCTGCCCAGGGAAGTGGTGGGATTTAAATGCAATACAGATGTGGTGCCGAGGGAGGTGGTTTAGTGGTGGAATTTGCAGTGTTGGGTTAATGATCAGACTTGATTCATTTTAAGATGTCTTTGGTCTCTTCTAACCAAAACCCAAAACAATTCTATGAACAGCAGCTTCACAGGGGAAGAGTTCTTTTAGACATTTAAATAAAAGCCCACACAAGCTTGCTGTCTAGGAAATTAAGCCCTTTCCAGCTATTTTCTGTGGTCCTGGTTCTTACTTCTCTTGCAAAATCAAGTGCTCAGTAAATTTAAGGGGACAACATTCGATAATATTTGCAGCTGTTTTAGATGATACTGAAGATCACCAACTCTGAGGTTTTATTTCTGGACAACTTAGCAGCATAAGCCCAAAGAATATTTATAGACTGATTGTTTATCTTGATTGTTAGGCTGTGGTGTTCTCTGCTAGCCAAAGCACTGATATTTTTGAGGGATATTTCTGGATTTAGCTAAATTGATTAAATAAGAGCTTGATGTCACTACAAGCATCTCATCTGATGTATTGAGAGAGCATGACAGCATTGTTGTGCTGTGCCATGAGTGAAAAGTTTTCAGGCAAAAACAGACTGCAGTGTGCCTTAAACTAAGCTTAATCACACCAGTACCCCTTATGACTGAGACAGATTATTGCAGGAGATTTCTGTGATTTGGGTTTGTTTTTTATTCTGGTTGTGTGTGTTTGTTTTTGGTGGTGATGACTTAAACCAAGTGGCAGATGTCATAAACGTTACTCACCCGTTCAGGAGCCAAACCGGCTTCATTCACAGAAGTGAAGTGTATCTTGCTTAGGAGTTTGAAATGTGAAGAAGCTGAATGTCATTTTGTACCAAGTAATAACTGAAGGAATAAACCACAATTAGTTAGGAGAATCACAGAATTGTTTTGTTTGGAAGAGACCTGTGAGATCATCCAACCCCACCACTGCCAAGCCACCACTAAACCATGTCTCTCACCACCACATCTATGTGGCTTTTCAATCCCTCCATGGATGGGGACTCCTCCATTTCACTGGGTAGCCTGTTCCAGGGTTTGACAACCCCTTTGGGGAAGAAATTGGTCCTAATGTCCAAGCTAAACCTCCCCTGGTGCAAGTTGAGGATGCTTCCTTTCATACTGTCAAGAACCTCAGTAGATTCTGACACCTCAGAACCATTTATTTGAGGCCATTTGCTCTTGTCCTATTGATATATTCTTCCTATTCAGCATGTTCTTTAATTTCAGACATTGGTCAACTTCCAGTTGATGGAAAAATTGTCCTGGAATAATTTTCCAAGATAACAATAATCAGATAACTTCTGGTAGCTAAATCCCTTTGTTACTGAAGTGTATAGTTGCAAGATTGATTCTAGTAGGTCATTATGTCCATATTTTCATTTTGGATTAATTGCTTCCTGACAGTTGCACAATCCATATTACTTCCGAAAATTATTTCTGTCTGTTTGTTAGGTAGAAGGTAAAGTGTAATACCTGTAGGTACATACTTCAGCTGTGGTTTTGGAGGAACAGCAATAGTAAGCAGTATTTAATTTCATTTTGGTCTTTCCAAAGCAGTATCAATGCTCTTACAACTAGCAGTGGTTAAAAAAACATCCTGAGCTGTCAGACAGAACTGGGTGGAGTCTTAAAACTCTCAAGTTGTTTGTTAGTTACTTCTCAAAGAACATCTGATTTTTGCAGTTGCCATGAAGCCTCCAGGTGCCTTTTCAGTGTGTGTCAGGACAGTAATATTGGTTGTGTAACATAACAGGCTGAGAAAACAAAATGTGTAGAGTAAAGCAGATCAATAACAGTGTTGCCAGTTCCCTCAAGTCTGTTTGATTATATTGTTCAGGGTTTTTTTAGGCTTAAGCTTTAAAAACTGCATCTGAATAACTGACAAAAGGAAACAACTTTCCAAGCCACTGCCTGGGGCTCCAGTGTACTTTTTGTGCTTGTGTGTCTCCTGCTGACTGTTAGATGAGGAATAGGGTTGGTTATCTTTTGTGCCACATAAAATGCCAGTGACAAGGCATAGCTGCACTCAGGGACTTCTTTTTCAGCAGTGTTTTTTGTTTTCTTGCTTTGCTCTTGCATTTGGTTAGGCACCTCTAAACCTTTTGAACAGTTTTGCTTTAAAGAGTCCTTGAAAGCAAGTTTTATTTTTACTATCTTCTAATGTGTAGCTCTCTTAAAGAAGAGCTATGGCATGCTGAGAGTGACTGGTTGAAACACTAGACAGCAGGTCAACGGAGGGAATTCTTCCCCTCTACTCCACTCTGCTGAGACCCACCTGCAGTGCTTGGTTCAGCTCTGGAGTCCTCAGCACAGGGAAGACTTGGACCTGTTGGAGCAGACCCAGTGGAGGCCACAGCAGTGATCCAAAGGCTGGAACTCCTCTACTGCAAAGACAGGCTGAGAAAGTTGGGGTTGTTCAAGCCTAGAGAAGGGAAAGCTCCAGGGACACCTTCTTGTGGCCTTTCAGAACTTAAAGGGCTGATCAGGAAGTCTGGGATAAGTATCAGAATCATAGAATGGTTTAGGTTGGAAGAGACCTCAAAGATCATCCAGTTCCAACCCCCCGCCACAGGCAGGGACACCTCCCACTAGACCAGGACGCTCAAGACCTCATCGAGCCTGGCCTTGAACACATCCAGGGAGGGAGCAGACACAACCTCCCTGGGCAACCTGTTCCAGTGCCTCACCACCCTCACTGTGAAGAATTTCTTCCTAACATCCCATTCAAATCTCCCCTCCACCAATTTGAACCCATTCCCCTTGTTCTGTCATTACAAGACCTTGTGAACAGTCCCTCCCCAGCCCTCCTGTAGGCCCGCCTCAGATACTGGTAGGCTGCTATAAGGTCTCCCCTAAGCCTTCTCTTCTCCAGGCTGAAAAGCCCCAACTCTCTCAGCCTGTCCTCATAGCAGAGTTGCTCCAGCCCTCTGATCATCTTCGTGGCCCTCCTCTGGACTCTCTCCAACAGTTCCATGTCCTTCTTGTGCTGGGGGCTCCAGAATTGCACACAGTACTCTAGGTGGGGTCTGACAAGAGCAGAGTAAAGGGGGAGAATCACCTCCCTTGCCCTGCTGGTAATGCCTCTCTTAATGCAGCCCAGGACACGTTTGGCTGTCTGAGCCGCGTGTGCACACTGCAGGCTCATGTTGAGCTTCTCATCCACCCAGACCCCCAGGTCCTTTTCCTCAGAGCTGCTCTCCAGCCACTCACCACCCAGCCTGTATTTGTGCTTGGGATTGCAGCGACCCAGGTGCAGGACCTTACACTTGGCCTTGTTAAATTTCATGAGGTTAGCCTGGATCCACCTCTCCAGCCTGTCCAGGTCCCTCTGGATGGCATCCCTGCCCTCCAGCAAGTCGACTGTGCCACACAGCTTGGTGTCATCTGCAAACTTGCTGAGGGTGCACTCGATTCCTCTGTCCATGTCGCTGACAAAGATGTTAAACAGACAAAGATGTTAAACAGTATTTTATCAGGGCCTGTTGTGACAGGACAAGGTGTGATGGTTTGAAACTAAAGGAGGGAGATTTAGACTACAGAGTAGGAAGAAATGTTTTCCACTGAGGGTGCTGAAACTCTGTCCCAGGTTACCCAGAGAAGGAAGAAATGTTTTAAAATGGGAGTGATGTAACACTGGCCCAGATTGTCCAGAGAGGTGGCAGATGCCACGCCCCTGGAAGCATTGCAGGTCAGGTTGTTTGGGACTCTTAAGGAGCCTGATCTAGTTTCATCTGTCCCTGCTGACTGCATCAGAGTGGGACTAAATGGCCTTTTAAAGTCCCTTCCAACCCAACCCATTCTATGATTGTATGAAACAGTTAGAAATGCTGCTTCAGTCAGGTTTAGTAGCTTTGTAGTGAAAAACCCTTACAACATTTTGTTGCAAATTAATTGTAGTCACATAATTAATAGAATGTCCGAAGATCTCACCTTTTCCCTAAAATATACCTTGCTTGTGTTTGGTTTTGGTTTGTGTTTTTGGTTTTTTTTTAATTAGTGCTCAAATCATCTAGGTAGTGTCAAGCATCTGTTAAAGACAGGCTGACTATGCTGTTTATAAATCTTTTTACACAGACTACACCACCTCCCCTCTCTCAAACCCACTTAAGGAACTATTTAAACAGCAAGAGGTTGTGAGGATCAAGCTGTTTGCAGCACAGCATTGAAAGGGTAAGACTGAAGGAAGTTATGTTCTTTTCTTTCCCAGCTTTAAGCTGTTTCTTCTTTTCAATGCACAGACTATATTTTGCTGAATTTAAGAGTGCTTTATAAGCAATGAACCTTCTATCCAAATTTATGAAAAAAAACATTTGGACAGCTTAGCAGAGTACTTTAAGTCAGTCAGCACCTTTTCCATGTTAATTCCTCTAACATGTAGCCCAGATTTTTCCCAGGGGAAGTAGGAAGAAAGCTGCAGAGTCTGATTTTGACAGCTAGGTTGTAGGATTCAGAACCAAACTGAATGAGTTTAAAAAAATAAAAGCAAGAGCAAATACACATAGTAGAATACACATGTGGCTCTAAGACTAACACATTATTTGCAATATTCTGCTTGCAGAAAGTGCCTAAAATTATATTAGAACTGCACCTGCAGGCTTCACTGAATTGAAATACAGAAATAGAGAAAATACTCCTGGCTTAAGAGTAATCTTTGTGTTCCACAAACTTTGTTCCTTGGCAGCCTAGATTTAGGTGTCTGTCAGTACTGTGATCCAGGCTGCCTGTGGACAAAGACAGGACTCCTTGCTCATGTAGAATGTGTCTTAAATGTATGTAAGAAATCTTCCCATGCAGTTCTACAAGCAGCTGGTTTATGAAAACCCAGTGTGGTAATTTTAAAGTTCATTTCAAGCCATGACAAACCAGGGCAAGTTTCTACTTGAATTCAGCATTTCAGTGTAAAATAGGTATAAAATAACAAGCACAATGGACATGTCTCAAGGTTCTGACTGAAAAGAAATTAGATGTAAGCAAAGGTAAGATGCTGGTTTTTGCTGTTTCTGAGCTTTTTTCCTTATGTTGAAAATTAGAGCTATTACATTGCAGAGCAGTAAAAACACACACACCCCCCAGCCCCACACCCCACATTCTTTTTTGGCTTGGACACTGCATTTGCCATGACAAGCACGTGACAAAAATCTTCATATAGTGCAGACTCAAACCTATTTAATGGTTCGGTTTCATGATCTTAAAGGTCTCTTTCAAGGTTCTATATCCCAACACTGTGCTCCTCCAACTTTTCATCTTTCACCTTAGTCATTACCTGTAAATTGCCTCAGTAACACTAACTGGAAAATCTGGGTGTGACATTCAGTTATCATTTTGGGGAGGGGAAGGTTTATTCAGTTCCGACATTCAGGGAATGATCTTTGCATCATTAAATTGACATTTTTTAATTGATTAGATGACCAGCAGGTCGAGGAAGGTCCTCCTCCTCTACTCTGCCCTAGAGAGTCCATGTTGGGAGTGTTGTGTCCAGTTCTGGGCTCCCCAATTCAAGAGAGACAGGGAAGTACTGGAGAGAGTCTGGTGGAGGCTGCACAGATGCTGAGGGGACTGAAGCACCATTGTGAGGAAGAAAGGCTGAGAGCCCTGGGAGTGTTGAGCCTGGAGAAGAACAGCCTGAGAGGGGATTTTCTCAGTGTTCCTCAATATCTAAAGCTTGGGGTTCAAGAGGATGTGGGCCAGTCTCTTTTCAGTGGTGCCCAGTGATAGGACAAAGGGGAATGGACACAAACTAAAACCCAGGAGACCACACCTGAACATAAGGAGAAATGTCTTTGATGTGAGGTTGACAGAGCACTGGAGCAGGCTGCCCAGAGAGATTGTAGAGTCTCCTTTCATGGAGAGATTCCAAACCTGTCTGGGCATTGTGATTGTGGGCAACCTGCTATGAGAGACCCTGCTTTAGCAGGAGGGTTGGACTAATAATAGAATAGTTTAGGTTGGAAGGGACCTGAAAGATCATCTGGTTCCAACCCCCTCACCATAGGCAGGAACACCTCCCACTAGAACAGGTCACTCAAGGCCTCATCCAGCCTGGCCTTGAACACCTCTAGGAAGGGAGCAGCTACAACTTCCCTGGGCAACCTGTGCTAGTGTTTCATCACTCTCACTGTAAAGAGCTTCTTCCTAACATCCAGTTTCAATCTCCCCTCTGCCAGTTTAAACCCATTCCTCCTCATTCTGTCATTACAAGACCTTGTAAATAGTCCTTCCCCAGTCTTCCTGTAGACCCCTTTGAGATACTGGAAGGCTGCTATAATGTCTCCTGGAAGCCTTCTCTTCTCCAGGCTGAAGAGCCCCAGCTCTCTCAGCCTGTCTTCATAGCAGAGCTGCTGCAGCCCTCTGATCACCTTTGTGGCCTCCTCTGGACTCGCTCCAACAGTTCTACGTCCTTCTTGTGCTGGGGGCTCCAGAGCTGTATACAGTACTCCAGCTGGGGTCAAACGAGTTCTGAAGACTAATGATCTTTCCAACCCCCTACCATTCTCTGATTCTGTTACAACCATTCCTCCTTCCACCAGCCTGTTTCTCACACCATTAAAAAGTGTTTTAAACCCTGAAAAGAGAACTTTAAATGAGCAGAGGTTCAAATGAATTGACTTGGAATGTTTCATTTGCCTCATGCACATTTACATGCTGCTCTTTCATTCAATTAGGAGAAGCTTATTGTTTCCAATGAACAAGAAGTTCTATGTGTTCTCTACCCAGCACCATGAACTCTGCTAATCAAACAGTACCATTCAGTGCCTGCACCATTCTGCTGGATGCCAAGGTTTATAATGTGCCTCTGGATGCTCAGGTAAAGACCTATTTCAGACTTCCATCCAAGAAGGTCTTTTTAGACTGAGAATTCTGTTCCCATGCTGAAGCTGGCATTGATTTGTACAGAAGGTTTTGCACACATTATAGGGTGTTACTTTGCTTAGGCCTTGCGTGGGTGTACAATGACAAGAGGATAGGGGTATGTGTATGTTGGTTTTCTGGTTAGTACTATGTCTGATTTTCTTTCGCCTCCAGAAATGAGGAGAAAGATAAAATGAGAACATTACTTTGCTGATTTTGATGAAATCCAGTTTCAGTCATAAACAGAACTTACTTGGGGAGGCTTAGAAATACAGCTTAAACAGTAATTAAAAACATACCAGAATAAAAAAATAATTTTTATCAGCAGCCCAGAGACTTGGAGTATCAATAGTACATGAAGTGGTGAGACTGGTTCATGAATTTGGAAATGTTTTGTGGAGATATCAAACAATCCTAGACTGGTTTGGATTGGAAGGAACCTTAGAGATCATCTAATTCAAATCCTCCTGCCATGGGACAGGGACACCTCCTACTAGACCATGTTGCTCAAGGCCCCATCCAACCTGGCTTTGAATACTTCCAGGCTTGGAGTCACCTCCACAGCTTCTCTGGGCAACCTGTTGCAGTGCCTCACCACCACATTATACTTTTCTCCTCTCCATAAGGAATATGTGCATTGTTTCATATAAACCAGATGACCAGCACTGAAACGTTGAACGGTAACAAATTATTTCTTATTTCTTTTAAAATCACCTCAAGCTTCATATTATTTATGTGTGCAATGTTATTTATGTCTTCAGTGTTGGTATTATTCCTGGTTAAAATAGGACTTGGGCTTGCCGGTCAACAGCTGCCTGAACACCAACCAGCAGTGTGCCCACGTGGCCAAGGCAGCCAACAGCATCCTGGCCTGTATCAGCAATATGGAGACTGTGGTGTTCTCCCATTTTAAGCTTTATACTGGCAAATAGTTAAAATGTTTCCTTAGTAAATGTAACCAATAAGGCAAAAATGAGATTTTTTTTTTTTGTTAGCAGTCCATATATCATCATCGTTAATTTTGAAGTTCAGCATGTCCTTTAGTGTTTGTTTTCCTCAATCTAGAGGGTTTGAGCTTTCTAGCAATTTCAGATCCATCTGAGTTGCCCATGGAGCTACATTTTTATAGTTAGCATTTTACAATTAATTTTAAAATGCTGATTATAACATAGACCTGTTGGATCAGGTCCAGAGGAGGTCCTACTATCTGATCAGAGGAGTGGAACACCTCTTCCGTGATGACAGGCTGAGAGAGTTGGGGTTGTTCAGCCTGGAGAAGAGAAAGCTCGGGGGACACCTTAGAACAGCCTTCCAGGATTTGAAGTGGGCTACAGGACAGCGGGAGAGAGACTTTTTACAAAGATGTGGTGTCACAGGAGGAAGACTAATGGCTTCAAACTAGAAGAAGCTGGATTGAGATTAGCCATTAGGAAGAAATTGTTCCCTGTGAGGGTGGCGAGGCACTGGAACACATTTCCAGAGAAAACGTGGGGGCTGCAAGCCTGGAAGTGTTCAAAGGCAGGTTGGATGAAACCTTGAGCAGCCTGGTCTAGGAGGAGCAATGACACATCTACATGCTCTAGATGAATTTTATGGTCCCCTCCAACCTAACCCATCTTATGATTCTATAGCTGAACTCTATGAAACAAAAGGAATTTTTATTGCAGAAGAAGTTGTTGTGGGGTTCCCCCACACTTCAAATGACTGTCTAGATGACAACAGGAACCGTAGTGAAAAGCCTGTCATGTCCCCTCATGACAGGACCTCAGCACCTTGGTGCTTCCATCTGTGGTAGTTTTTCTTAGGAACTTTTTCCTTTGCCCATAACCTTCAGCAAAGTATTCAATATATTTTTCTTACAACTGAAATCAGTGTTTTAAGCCATCACCTCAATGCTTTGAACTTGGTACTTCCTGGGAAGAATACAGATGCTCAAGAAAAAACCCCAAACACTCCCCTGTGATGGGTTCTGTCACTTTGCTGTTACCCTGCTGGCATATCTTAACTGTGTTCTCCAAAAAAGAAATATTTTGGATTAAGTCTCTCTTGTGTTTGAGCAAAGAGCTGGCAAAGGTTTGTAATAAAAGAGCTGCTTTGTTTTGCAGGAAAATGGCTCCCTCACAACTGTTTTGATGGGATTTCTGACTCTTTGGAGGCTTGCCCTTCCAGCTGCACATGTTGGGCAGACCTTGAGAGCCATGCTTCACAGCCATGTGGCCAAACCAAAGATGGCTTTTTAGAGATTTTAGTCTTTGCATGTGTTTTCCCTCCCATTCCTGCCCCTTGTTGCAACGTAGAAATTCCTGCAGTATTTTTGTTCTCTTCCCTTAAAAAAAAGCAAACAAAAACCAGCAGCTTATTTTATTTAGTGATTATGATTTAGCTGTTACATTGGCATAGTTTGGCTTCAGGACTATCTACAAAGGATCTAATTTCTCATGAGGGACTGAGGGGCAGATGTGATGTTCCATGTTCTCAGTAAATAGATGAGGGTTTCATTTCATTGGGCAAGGCATAAGACCTGTCACTTTTTTTTACTCTCCCTTTAGGGATTTTGATGTAAAAATATTGTTAAATTATTGCTTTTGAGTACTTTTCTAGTCAGTGAAGTCAGACTGCAGAAGTTTATTAATGTGTTTGCTTTTCTCCAAGGAATTATTTCTTTAATTTGTTACTGAATTTTAAAGAGAATAAAGCAAAAGTAGTTTTGTGGAAGGATCTGCCTTATACAGATTAAGATTTCAGAGATTAAGATGAAGGAGGTTCTCCTTCCCCTCTACTCTGCCCTAGCAAAGTCAAATCTGCAGTACTGGGTCCAGTCTGGGCCCCCCAGTTCAAGAGAGACAGGGAGCTAATGGAGAGAGGCTGGTGGAGGCTACAAAGATGCTGAGGGGACCACAGTATCTCTGTGAGGAGGAAAGGCTGAGAGACCTGGGGCTGTTGAACTTGGAGAAGAGCAGCCTGAGGGAGAATCTTCTCAATGCTCAAGAATATCTAAAGGATCAGGTTCAAGGGGAATGGGCCAGACTTTTTTCAGTGATGCCGAGCAAAAAGACAAAGGGTACTAGGCACAAACTAGGCTCAGGAGGTTCCACTTGAACATGAGGAGAAAATTCCTTCCTGTGAAGGTGAAAGAGCAGTGGAGCAAGCTGCCCAGAGAGATTATGGAATTGTCTCCTCTGGAGAGATTCTAACCACTATGCCTGGGCATTGTGATCCTGGGCAACCTGCTGTGGGTGACTCTGCTTCAGCAGGAGGTTTGGACTGGATGATTTTAAAAGTTCGCTTCCAGCTCATCATTCTGTGATTTAAGATATAAATCTTTAAGCTTTCTCACTCTAAATCTCAAAAATCTGGAGTGAATCTGAAAATACCCATTTTTAGTGAGCAGCTGGCACACAGTAGAAGTGTTGGCTAACATTCATACTCATATCTTGATACTCTGAATGTATTTTTTCATTGTGATGCACTGGTGAGGGCACATCTTAAGTACTGTGCTCAGTTTTGGGGTGTGCACTACAAGAAGAACACTGAGGTGCTAGAGCAGGTCCAGAGAGGGGGAGGGACATGGTTTAGCACCAATCTTGGCAGGTTAGATAATAATTGGACTCAATGATTTTAAAGGGTTTTTCCAACTGGAATGATTCTGAGGTTCTGTGGTTGTTCAAGAAGGACGCAGAGAGTAGTTTCCTGTTTCATAATATGCTTAACACTGAATCATCCAATCCCTGACAGTTTGGGTCAATTCTTGTTTTGCAAGCTGACGACAGCAAAATGGCAGTGAGGGATCAATTTAATGTGAGGCAGTTAATGCCATGGTTACAGGACATAAATGATAAGGTGGACAAGTTAAAGGTACACTTCTTTTTCTTTCTGCTTCAAAAAAGGAAACCCCATCAGACTGGGATGTTCCCATGAAGATGAGGTGAATAAAAAGTAGATTCAAATGCAGTATCAGAGGCAACTGGAGAGGGTTTGAGTGCAACATAAAGGAGGGCCCAGCAGTATAGAGGAAAAACAACTTTGTTGTTACGTAGTGTACTGGAATAACCTTCAAATTTCTAAATGCATAGTTGGGAAACTATGGGTGGTTTTTAGATGTTCAGATCTGACTTATTTTGTCCAATGCTGCAATAATTTATTTCTCTTTTTTTTTTTTTTTTTTTTTTTTTTAACAGATGTGCCTTTTGATGAGGCAGCAGCACACAGCAGTGGTGTTAAACGCAATATAGAGACATGAGTGGCAGCTTAAGCTCCAAGAGCTTGATCCTGCTACCTACAAATCCATCATCATTTATGAATTTCAGGAGTTTTATGTTTCTCTTGTTGATGTTAACGATGCTGGAGTGGGTGCAGAGAAGGGCAATAAGGCTGGTGAGAGGTCTGGAAAACATGGACCTCTGAGGAGCAGCTGAAGGAACTGGGGTTGGTTAACCTGGAGGAGGCTGAGAGGGGACCTTATTACCCTCTACAATTACCTAAAAGGAGGTTGTAGTAAGGCTGGTTCTGGTCTCTTCTCCCGAATTACTAATGATAGGACAAGAGGAAATGGCCTCAAGTTATGTCAGGGGAGGTTTAGATTGGATGTTCAGAGGAAGTTCTTCACTGAGTGGGTGGTCAGGCCCTGGAATGGGCTGCCCAGGGAGATGGTGGAGTCAGCATCCCTGGAGGTGTTTGAAAATGTAGTGGATGTGGCACTTGAGGCTATGGTCTAGTGATTAAGGATGCTGGGATGAAGGCTGGGCTGGATGATCTTGGTGGTCCTTCCCAACCGTAATGATTCATAGTGATGAGATGTTGTGCTGAGGGAGCTGGTTTAGTCAAGGACTCGTCAGTGTGAAACTAATGACTGGACTCAACAATCTTGAAGGTCTTTTCCAATCTAAGATTCTTTGTCAACTTTGAGTTGACACCAATATGACATCAAGCACATCGTGGCTGACTCTTTTTTCCCCTTGGACAGCTAGAGATTGAAGTGCAGGGACACACAAAAGGTGTTTTTTTTTTTTTCTTTGCAGACTGAGTACTTAATTGTGTGGAATTCCCTCTCAATAATTCCGGTGCTCCTTCAGAGAAGTGTAGCTTGGGCTCTTGTTGGGAACACAGAAGATAGATCATAATTTTAAAGCCCATTTCCCCAGTAACTGCCATTTAAACTTGCCTGTGGCATTAAAGCTTACTGCTGCAACATTACAAAACCGGGAGAGTTAACAGCGCTGGAAGCTGTTAGTAACTAAAACAGCCACCAAAAAAACAAACACCAACCCACAAGGGACACTTCAAAATCTGCTATAAAGCTTTGCCTCAAGAAACTTCAGTAATGGTAGAACGCCCAGAGAAAGGATGAGAAAGCCTGTGGAAGAAAATACCCAACCTGGAGGAAAATAGTCTTTATTAATCTTATTACATTTTGTAAAGTACTGTACAGTTTTCTTTCTTTCTTTCTTTTTTTCTTTTTTTGGGGGGGGGGGGGGGAAAAGATGTTGTATTGTTTTAATTTTTAAATAATTTATTTTCTACCTATTGTGTAAGTGTAAATAGTCTTGTAATTAATGTTCAGATCTGTACAACTGTTTTGGGTTTTTTGGTCTAAGTTTTTATTGGACCAAAGCTGTTGGATTTTTTTTCTGCAGTGTAATGGGTTCCTGGTTTGCAGTTCTGGTTCTGGTTTGGGTTTTGGTTTAGTTTTTTTTTGGCAGGGCAGGTGTTTAATTTTGCTGCTTGTTTCATCACCATGACTGTAAAAAAGTTGAGACAGAAGTGTATTGCATGTTTCACAGTCCCCTGAGTCTCCTGTACTTCAATAAATGATCCCTAAACAACTATAATACCTACACCAACCATATCTCACATCAGTCTGCTCTTGTAATGCCACACCTACCACTTACTGTACTGAAGAGATTTTTGTGTTAAACAAACAGAAACACAACAAACACCTTTTGCTCTTACATGGTGGCCTCATAGTAGAACTTATTTTTTTCCAACTAAACGCCTTTGAATGAAAATTGTTAAATTGTATATTGTCTATTTTAATATTAATCTATAGAAGGACATGTGAATAGCTGTAAATAGAACATTTAATAAATTTTATTGGTCATGTTGCTCATTGGAATGTCCTAGTATTGGAACACTTTTCTATACCAAATCTCAGCATTCCTGAAATACATCAGGAGAATGGCAAGGGTTAGGGCCACTAGATGAGTGTCAGAGCCTCTCTACGAACCCCTCTCCCTTCACAAAGGGAAGAGAAAGGGAATAAGGGAAGAGAGACCTGATGGGCTGGGAAAGAAAACTGAAACAGCTTTAATGGACATACTAATAAAATGAAATAGATACAAAGAGATACAAACCAACATGGAGCCCAACCCCTGGTGGCAGTGGTGTCACTGTCACCACTGATGCTCTGGGCAGGCACTGGGGAAGTCCCAGGCTGGATGCAGCAGTGGATAGCAACCAGATTCAGGAGTTGGATTCTGGAACTGGATTTGGGAACATGCAGATTGGAACTGAATGTAGAACAAAGAACCTGACCACTGAAGAAGAGAAGTGGCACTGCCCTTGCTCTGTGTCCTGGTATGGGTATGACAAACACCCTAGAGTTGGTCCAGCCCCTGGAGTCTCTCCTCCCCCTCCTGTTCAAGGTCCAGGAGAGGCTGAGGGGTGGGGGCACATCACGTGGCCCCAGGACCCAGGGAGACCCCAGGCTGCACGTATGCGTGGGGCTGTTTTGAATCAATTGGTCAGCTAGAGAATGCTGAATGCCTATTGGACAGTTTCATGCGCCCCCTAGGGTATTTAGGCAGGGGTCAGCAGCCGTTAGGAGCTCTTCTTCGCTCTTCTTCATTCTCCTGCATCGTCCTATCATCTCCCCGTCGTGGCTGTGAAGAGTCCCAGCCATGTGCACGCAGCAAGGCAGCAGGCAGCAAAGCATAGCAGCTTTCCAGAGAAGTGGCAAGACTAATCCCCTTCTCTCTCTCTCTTTCTCTCCCTATCTGGGCTAAGTCGGTCTTTTCCTTCTTCCCCTTGGGTTCAGGAAGGAGCGTTGTTTTCCCCCTCGTGCCCCTGAGGGTTTGTAGGCGTGGCTGGGGTCTATTCTGTTTGTATACTCTTTGTTCCCTAAATTCTGACTGTTAAACTGTTTATCTGGCGTTTTAAGCAACTCGTGTGTTTGTTTTCTGCCAACCGTGTACCAAACGAACCCTAGGGGGCTCCAGGACACCCCTCCGTGGATATCAATATTAATTAAAGCGATATCTCATGACACTCTGCACAGGACCAAGTCTAAGTCTGAGCCTTTCTGCAGCCCAGCTTTTGGAGTAGCTCTCCTCATCAGCATTCTCACTGCTAGAAGCAACCTCTGGCTGTGCAAACCTGTCTTGAGCTTCAGAAAGTGCCCTGACTGAGCTAAGAAGTTAGATCCTAAGCAGAACTGATTCTGGTCTAGCTCAAACCAGGACAGAAGTTCAGTGAGAAAGTTCCCATGTTGTGAAATGTAAAGCTTTTTTATTCTTAGTCCTGCCCTTAATGAGCAGACACTTAACTATTTATTAGTAGGAGGTTAAGAGATATTAATGAAAATGATTTGTTACCCTCTAGTCCATAAATAATTCAGGAATGTTTGGGATCTGATGGCTGAAATTGCTGTTGAAAGAAGCAAGGCTCAGGCAAGAGACTCTGGAAAAAGACTTCAAGAGCTTGGTTTGAAGTGATTATTCATTACCAGGTGACTTACTACGGGGTAGCTACTCCTGCTTACGTCAATGCCTGGAGTGCCCTCCTTGTGCTGCAGTGCAGACTGGCATGGAACAAGACACTCTCTAGGCAGTAATCTCCTCCTGTGCACATGAAGATTAAAGTAATAGTAAGCACAGTAAAATCTATTAGTTCCTGCCCTGGCAGTTGACTAAATATGAGTTAGCAGTGTGGGCAAGAGGGCCAATGGCATCCTGGCTTGAAATAGAAACACAGTGGCCAGCAGGAACAGGGAGGTGATTGATGCCCTGTACTCAGCACTGGTGAGGCCACATCTCCAGTACTGTGTTCAATTCATTGTAAGAAGGACATGGAGATGCTGGAGTGGGTCCAGAGAAGAGCAACAAGGCTTGTAGGGGGCCTGGGGCACCTGGCCTGGCAGGAGTGTCTGAGGGAGCTGGGATTGTTCAGTCTGGAGAAGAGATCTCATTGCTCTCTACAGCTACCTGAAGGGAGGTTGAAGTGAGGAGGGAGCAGCTTCTACTCCTTGGTATCAAGCAACAGGACTAAAGGAAATGGTTTCAAGCTGTGCCAGAAGAGGTTCAGGCTGGATATCAGGAAATATTTCTTCACTGAAAGAATTCTCAGACATTGGAATGGCCTGCCCAGAGCAGTGGTGGAGTCACCACTCCTGGAGGTGTTTAAGCAGTGTGTGGACCTGGCATTTAGGGACATGGCTTAGTGTTGACCTTTCAGTGCTGGTTCAAGGGTTGGACAGGATGATCTTTGAGGTCTCTTCCAACTGGATGTATTCTGTGATTCCATGATCTAGAAGTGTCAGAACCTCACACAGACTTTTTCAAGTCTGAGATACAAATAATTAGGAGTATGAATGGGGTGAAGAAGTGTTTGGCTGTGTTAGGCAAGAAGCAGGTGACAAAAATACTTGGGATGGAGACAACTGGGCAGATTCCACTAGAACTTGGTGGTATTGTATAGTGGTGCCTCCACATGTCCCCAGTGGGAATGGAGTCTTCCACGGCAATGTGGAACACTGCCAGTGCTGGGGTGCTGCAGCAGTTCAGCATCCCCACAGCTAAAGGAACAGCCCCGCAGGGCTGGGAGGAGGGTGGGGATTGAACTGGGTTTTTGGGTCCAAGTTTGCAAGGTGGGATGATAGCTTGTGTGTTGCTTAAGGACCCCTTGCTGTGCACTTCCCTCAAAAAAAAGTGAGGGGAGAAGGAAGGATGAGAGGACACTCAGTCATGACCTTTTGGGGAGAAGGCCATGTTTCCCTTGGGAGAGTCTCACTGCCCCCCCAAGAAGCCTGAGGGCTACTCTGAGTTTCTTTCAGTATTTAAAGGGGCCAGTATGAAAGACCGGGACAGACTTTTTAGCAGAGCCTGTTGTGACAGGGTAAGGGTAAGTTTA
This sequence comes from Psilopogon haemacephalus, assembly GCA_013396835.1. Taxonomy (NCBI): domain Eukaryota; kingdom Metazoa; phylum Chordata; class Aves; order Piciformes; family Megalaimidae; genus Psilopogon; species Psilopogon haemacephalus. The sequence goes on along the minus strand of VWZI01013956.1, from coordinate 10,888 downwards.
TATCCATTGCCTCTTATCCTATCACAGCTGAGGAGAGCCTGTCCCCTCCCTCTTGATTCCTAGCCCTCAGATATTTATAGACATTAGATCCCCTCTAAGTCTTCTCTCCACCAGACCAAAAAGTCTCAGGTCCCTCAGCCTCTCCTCACAGTGCAGTGCTCTGGCCCCTTCAACATCTTTGTAGATGTCCATTGGACTCTCCAGCAGATCCCTGACCCTCCTGAACTGGGGAGCCCAGAACTGGATGCAATATTTCAGGTAAATTCTCACCAGGGCAGAGTAGGGAGGGAAGAGAACCTCCCTCAATCTGCTGGCCACATGCCTCTTCATGCACTCCAGGACCCCATTGGCCTTCTTAGCCACCAGGGCACATTGATGTCCCATGCAGAACTTCATGTCCACCAGGACTCCCAGGTCCTTCTCCACAGGGCTGCTCTCCAGCAGTTCACCTCCCAGTCTATACTGCTGCAGTTTATTGTTCTTTCCCAAGTGTAGAACTCTGCACTTATCCCTGCTGATCCTCCTCAGGTTCCTCTATGCCCAACTCCCAGTCTGTCCAAGTCTCACTGAATGGTCTCAGAGCCTCCAGGTGTCTCAGCTAAGCCTCCCAGTTTCCTATGGTCAGTAAACTTGCTGAGCAGACTCTGTCTCTCTGTGCCCTCATCAATGGCACTGATGATGATGTTGAACAGGACTGGACCCAGCACTGATCCCTGGGGGACTCCACTAGTGACAGCTCTCCAGCTGGACTTGGCACCATTGATCACCACTCTTTGCACTGTAATGTTCTGATTGCACCCCTAAGAGAAGTAATGGAGGGGTGGGGAGGGGCATGCAGCTAAAGTGAGAGCTTCTTTTCCAAACTTTGAGTTAGGTTCCTGGAGGAAAGTAGTCAAAGGCTGTCGGGCTAACCCAGCTGCCATTGCCAAAAGATCTCAATTGTTAGGAACTCTGATCTGGACTAGGTAGATGTGGATTTGCTTTTGGGAGAAGTGACTGCAGCTGAGAAAGAACTGCGATGAAAATACATGCAGGATCATATCCAGCAACAGATCAACAGCAGAGTGCATGGAGGAGATGTAGATAATTGTGGACCCTTCAGAGGCCAAACTGGGACTTGAATGATGAGCAGGATTACAGACTTCTGAGTTACAGACTTTGGCTTGGGGAGTCTTTAACAATCCAGAGACAGTGGAGAAAGGAGAATGGGCAAAAGCTGTGGCAGTGGGCATGGAACAGAGAGAAGCCTTTGAAAAGCAGGAGAGAGGAACATTGGGAAGATAAATGTACTAAATTTCATATTTCACTGGCAAAAGTAGCAGCAGACTGGATCGACAGAACACAGTAACAGAGGGCAAGCACAGGCTGCTGCCTCCTGCTCCAGGGCAGGAAGGGAGAGATCAGCTGCAAACTTGCCCCAGGGAAGTTATAACAATAATCAGTGTGGTAAACTCGTTGGGGAGGGGGAGTAAAATTTTGCAGTTCAAGCAGGCACTTTTATCTGGAAAGTCTGTTTCCTTTTACTTTAGTGAAACTCAGCAGCTTTTCCCTGCCTCTGTGTGTGTGTTTCTGTAGAGCTGGAGATAGAGCAAGACTTTGAGATGAGTGAGGGAACTCTAAAGAAATTCTTCTCTTTGAAGGTAAAAACCACTGGCCAGCAGGAAAAGGCATTTTCCTAAAACCTCTTAAAGTGAGAAAACAGATTGGCATGTATTAGTTTCATATTTGCCAGATTCTCCAAAACTGTAATTATGTAAATTGGATAATTACTTAGGCAAGGAGGGACAATATGAAGGTGCAGGAGGAACACCTACTGAATGGTTTAAGTAGGGTTCCAGGGAAAGCAAAAACAGATGGGATGGATTAGGTGGATTTACAGGGACAGATCTAAAAGACAAATATGTGCTGCTTGCCTTGGCCTCCAGAGAGACAGAAGTTATTTGCATCTGATCAGAAAAGCCCTACCATGGGCAGAAGAAATCAGTTTAACTGGACAGTGTTACCATAAGGGCTTGAGAACAGCTCTGCATCATTGGGAGTTATTGTTAGAACTCAAGGCCAGGAAACTGAGGCACGAACAAGCTGTGCTGAGACTAAGTGGATTTCAAGTCAGCCTCTAGCAGCAAGCAATCCACCTGGAAGCAGGAACACCAAAGCAGCCATCTGCAGAATACCTCTCTCCAGATGGTGACAGGAACTTTAGAGCTTTTCTGGAGGTGTCAGGTTGGTGCCAGTGGTCAATCTGTAATGATGGACCCACATGAACTGACAAAGGAAACATCACTTGGCTGTGTGCTGGTTTGAACTAATTGGAGGATTTGAATGAGAAATTAGGCTATAGGCTGAGAGAGGAAAACAGATGATGCTACTTACCTCACAGCTTTACTGAGAAAGAAAAAAAAAATGTTTTAAGAGTTGTAACCCAAATACAGATAAGTCAGACTGCTTCAGATCACTTTAGGCTGTGGTAGCTCTTGCATGGCTCCCTTCTCCCTGCCTTTTGTAGCTGATTCTGAATAATTCCACTAACTTCTTTCCTGCTGCTAACCTCCTTGGCTGATCTACCCTATCTGCTGCATAAACAGACGGTGAGGTAAGATTGGGGAAGGTGGTAGGAGTGGTTGGTGACCCCTCTTAGGGATTTTGATCTCTGGGAGGGGTGTGGTGTTTCTGTATTACCTTTTCACTGTATATATCTGTAAATATCTGTTATACATTGTTAATATCTGGTTGTATATTGTGCAAAGCTGTAAATATAAAGCTTCATTCCTTAACTTCCAGCTGACTGAGTCCTAGCCTAGGTCATTTCAAAGGGTGGGGGGGCAGGTAACTGCTAAACCACCACAGGCTGGTATTTGAAACCCTCAAAGCAAAAGCTAATGAGGGCACCATGACTTTATGACTGTTTGCCTTTCTAAACAACCTGATGAAGCTGACCAGGATGCCAAGCAATCATGGCTGAGCCAGATGACATCATGGCTGAACACCTTAGAAATTCAGCTCCTTTCCTTAGTGGAGCAACTGCTGCACAGAGCCTTTGAAGGATGTGGAGGGTGGCAGGAGCACTTTCTTCTGGCAAGATACACAAGAAGCAGAAAGGCAGTGACCACTGCAAACAAGTTCTGAGAGACTGTCAACAGATGGGAATAAAACAGATAGAACACACAGGAGAGAGACTACATCTATTAGAAGTGGTGCACCTGCCAGCTAAGGTTGCTGTTCTGCACTGCTAAGAACACCTGAAGGGTAGCACTGACCCAGAGGAAGGTCCTAAACTGACTGATGATGGTACCAAAGACAGCAAGAAACACATTACAGGGATAAAACTCAGAGAGCAGGAACAGCACTGGAAGCAATCAGGAGACTGAATGCTTAAATCCATTCCTCCCTCTCTCATTAAACAATATTAGGGTCAGCATTTTAAGCAAATGAGTATGGGGGAAGCTGTCAAGACAGAACATGACAGAACACACTGAGATATGCTGAGAAAGGAAGTTCTTAGGAGGTGAGAATGTGAAATGGATTCCTGGAAGCTGCCAGGAGCAGGAGGAGCTGTTAGTGCTCACAGACACCTTTTCAGGTGGTCAGGGGCTTTCTCTGGAGTGCCCGAGGTTACTCCACCAGACAGAGACACTAATTTCTGTGCTACAGTAGTGCAGCAGGCTGGAAAACATTGAAGGCTGACTGGCAGTTCCATGCAGCCTGCAGATCACAAACCAGCAGGCACGGAAAGAAACTGAGTCATAGGATAAACACTAAAGAGCCAGAACTGCACTGCTTGGAGTGCAAGAGATTTTGAAGAATTGTATGTGATGGGCAGACAGGACAAGATGTGAATCAGTTGGGGAATTCTGTTCTACAAAATTATCTTCTCTGTTAGAAAAACAGCTGAAGATTAATAGAACTGTCCTGGGAGCCTGGTTCTGTGAAGAATCTTTAGAGGTCACCTCGGAGAAGCAGAGCAGACTGCACCAGGTGTTACTAACAGCCCACACTGCAATCAAGACCAAAGCACAAAGCAGCCCCAGTGACAAGAGCTTCAGAGCAGCAGTGGAATCTGAATCCAGAGACCCTGCAACTAAAACTGTAGAGACAATAAGACAATGGAAATTTTCTGTTCCCCTTGTTTGCAGCAATGATTGGCAGCACTGCAGTCTGTGCCTGTTGCTGTGTCTAAGAGGCTGTTCCTCCTGCACCTTCATATTGTCCCTCCTTGCCTAAGTAATTATCCAATTTACATAATTACAGTTTTGAAGCTTCAGCTAACACTGATAGTGTTAAGGCTAAAGATTGCAGCAGTGTCAGGAACCAGCAGGATGTGGTGAGTGTGGAGGTAAATGTGCCCAAAAGGCTTTACTGGCAAAGATCAGTGCAAAGCCAGAGAGAACCTCCCAAGGGACTATGAGAACAAGGCCAGTGTCTTTCCACAGCTTTGTTAGATGGTTCCTTCCCTGTCTTGGAGAGAGGGAATTTAAAAAAGCGACCCAAACAGAATGGCCTTGGACCTCGTAACTCTCAAGGAGAGAGGAAGGTTGAACAACAAATTACGACAAGAAGCACAAGCCAACATCATGAGGTTCAATAAGACCAAGTGCAAGGTCCTGAAGCTGGGTCGAGGCAATCCCAAGCACACATCCAGGTTTGGCAGGGACTGGCTGGGGAGCAGCCCTAAGCAGAGGGACTTGGGGTGCTGGTGGAGGAGAAGCTCAACATGAGCCAGCAGTGTGCAGATGCAGCCCAGAAAGCCAACCAGATCCTGGGCTGCATCAGGAAAAGTGTGGCCAGCAGGGCCAGGGAGGTGATTCTCCCCCTCTGGTATGCTCTGCTGAGACCCCATCTGCAGTACTGCATCCAGTTTTGGAGCCACTATTGGAAGAAGGATGTGGGCATGCTGGAGGTATCCAGGGAAGGGCCACAAAGATGCTCAGAGGGCTGCAGCACCTCTGCTGTGAGCACAGACTGAAAGAGTTGGGGCTGTGCAGTCTGGAGAAGAGGAAGTTCCCAGGTGACCTTCTTGTGGCCTTCCAGGATCTGAAGTGGGCTACAAAAAAGCTGGGGAGGGACTTTTAAGGCTACCAAGACTACCTACTAGGCCTGATACCTACTACTTCCTACTAGGGGGAATGGAGCAAAGCTGGAGGTGGGGAGATTCAGATTGGACATGAAGAGGAAGTTCTTCACCATGAGAGTGGTGAGAGCCAGGAATGGGTTGCTCAGGGAGGTGGTTTGGGCCACATCCCTGGAGATGTTTGCAGCCAGGCTGGATGAGGCTGCGGGCAGCCTGATCTAGGGTAGGGTGTCCCTGGGCATGGCAGGGGGTGTCAGAACTGGCTGATCCTTGTGGTCCCTTCCAACCCTGACTGAGTCTATAATTCTAAGATCAAAACACAGGGTGACAGAAAATAACACCAGCTCTAACTTTGAAACTGTGTAAGTACCAAGGTGGCTGCCCTAGCCAAGCTGGCTTAAGCAGCTTCCTGGAGGCATTATTACGGTAGCAGTGTTCAGTTTGGTAGTTTGTGTGTGTGGCACTGTCACAATTCTATTACCAGCAGGAAGGGATCAGGCTGGAACACTAAACTGAAACTGGAGGGTGACTCCTTCGCATCCGGTGCCCTAACAAAGCCAAACCTTGGAGTGGTGGTTATTGGCTGTTAGGCTCTGATCTCTGCCTCAACCCCCAGCAGACACCTGCAGGGAACCCAGCACATGAAGCTGAACAGTTTTTATTTCTATGGATTCCTGTTCCATCAGGTAGAGAAAAGCTAAACCCTTGGAGATCTACTTCGGCCTTGAAGAGCAGACAGAGGCTCCTCAACCCCTCTCCAAGCAGCTCACCTCTCCACACTAGGCTGGAAAGGATTGGCAGTGCAAAGAGAACTGTGATGAGGAACTGCACAGAGCACTACAACAAGCAGCTAAAATACACAAGGCCAAAGTCTGCCTGGGACACCATTCTCCAACAGACCTCCTCAGGCCAAAGCTTTCCAGCCAGAGTCCACCTCAGACACACCTCTCCAAACACCTCCTCAGGACAAAGCTTTTCAAAGCCTCCCTCCAAATCAGGCCAAACCCCAGGCCTCCATGCCCCTTCCCCACCATACCTCTCTACTTCCACCCAAAACAAACCCAAGCGATGCAGCAAAGAATTAGCTCAGCCAAGGCCAAAGTCAGCTGTAAACCTCCTGCACATAGCAGAAATGAAGTCCACACCACAAATGGAGAAATGGAGAGAGAAGAAAAGGGCAAAACTGAGAGTGCAGCCAGTTTGTAAGGGCAGTGGATGCAGGATTATGAGAATGAAATGACACAGGTGATACTTACTGGGCCACCTCCTGGACTCTCTGGCCCTCACAGGACTGCACTCAATGGTTTCAGACAGCCCAGATCTTAAACCCAGAACAATTCCTTCAAAAGCAGCTTCACCTGCAAGGAAAGGACCTGAAAGGGCCTGCAAGAAAGCTGGGCAGGGACTTTGGACAAGGGCTTGTAGGGATAGGATAAGGGGGAATTGATTCAAGCTGGAAGAGAGAAGATCCAGACCAGACACTAGGAAGAAATTCCCCACAGCAAGGCGGGGGAGACACTGGAACAGGCTGCCCAAGGTGGTTGTGGATCCCCTGCCTGGAGGTGGAGGCCATATGAGGCCTTGAACAACCTGGGCTGGTGGGAGCTGTCCCTGCCCAAGGCAGGGAATTGGAACTGGATGAGCTTTAAGATCCCTTCCAACCCAAACCATTCCAGAAGTGGATCCAAAGTGGACAAACTGCACAGTTCAAGCTGAGCAACAGCAAAGGAGCCAGGAAGGAACAGTAAGGGGCAGTGGAAGGCAGCAAAGAGCTCAACTATGGCTGCTGTCCAGAGGCACAGCTCTGCAAAACTCCTAAAGGCTTCTAAAACCACATCAAGACAGTTTCAAAACTCCTTCAAGTTCCTAAATACACCTAAAGATGCATTCAGCTCTCTCAACAGTATTGCAGAGATTTTCATGGGTTCTGTGTTTGCCAAACTCTTCAAATATGCCTGAAAGATCACCAAAATAGCTGAGAAAACTCTGCAAATGTCATTAAAACCTTTGCAGAATTTTCTCAGCTATTTTGGTCATTAAAACCTTTGCGAAACTCTTCCAACTCCTTCTGTAGAGACTTTACTTTCTGGGCTTCCTTAAGCCTTCCACACCCTTGGAAAAGGCTGAAACAGGCTTAGAGGGTTACATCAGAAACAACAGCTCTGTAAACCTTAGAAAGGCCTCCAAAATCTCACCACAATCCTTTCAAACCTCCCAGAGGTTCCCCAAATCACCTAAAGATGCAGGAAAATACCTTTTAAAGAGTGTTGGAGAGACCTTGAGGGGGTTTTGTCTTCTAAAATTCTTCAAATATGCCTGAAAAAGCATCCAAACACCTTCAAAACTCCTCAAGACATCCTCAAAAGTCAACAGATTCGTACAGAGCTGATCCAACATTTGTGAATTTGATTCAAATTTCTTGAAGCCTCTCAACAATTAATTAAATTTCATTCAAATCCCTACAAAACTCTCACCAAGACTGTAAAGGTTTAAGCCCACCTGGGACCCCCTGCCACTTCCCAAGGAATGGTTTGACCCTTTTCCCAGATGTCATGGTTAGACACTCCCACTTCCTGCTAGGATTTGGGCTATAAAAGGGGAGGCCCAGCTTCCCCCCCCCCCCGCA
>VWZI01013955.1:4806-22213 GCA_013396835.1 Psilopogon haemacephalus | reverse complement strand
TATGACTGTATTGATAATACACATATATCCAAATAGCCCATACCAGGGTGGGGTTGGAACTAGATGATCCTTGTGGTCCCTTCCAACCCTGACCGATTCTATGATTCTGTGAAATTGTAATGTGACTTCTGCCAGTGGCATAAACATAAAACAACTGCAAAAAAAAAAAAAACCAAACCAAAAATCTACCTCCTGTTAAAGTTTCGACACCATATATGCTACAAAGGCACATGCAGTCTGAGCACACAGGATTAATGAAGGCCACTGAACATCTGGCTGTGTGATTAGCTTTTCCTTACTGTCTGTGAGAGGGTTGAATCGTGCTGTCTCTACCCAGTCAGAGCACCTCCCGCTTAGGAAGGCTTTGACGCTGGCGTAGTACTGTTCTTCGTAGTCAGAGGTCTCACTGGAGAGGTCACACCACGTTTTGTTGATATTCCTGCATTCTGGCTTTCGGATCCATTTGCCAACACCATATCTGGCGTGAAAAAACAAAAAAAAACCAAAAAAATAAAAGAAAGGAGCTGCATAAAAGCCATTGCCATAATATTAGTTGCCTGGCTGCCAGTCTCTTTTGGGTGGTCAGCAGCAATGAGACAAGGAGTGAAGGCTACAAACTGGAACATAATGGTTTCACCTCAACATGAGGAGTTTCAGCTGAACATAAGAATCATAGAATCAGTCAGGGTTGGAAGGGACCACAAGCATCATCTAGTTCCAACCCCCCTGCCATGCCCAGGGACACCTTACCCTAGATTAGGCTGTACAGAGCCTCATCCAGCCTTCCCTGGAGGTATCTCCAGGGAAGTGGCCCCAACCACCCCCTTGGGCAACCCATTCCAGGGCATCACCATGCTCGTGGTGAAGAACTTCCTCTTCACATCCAATCTGAATCTCCCCACCTCCAGCTTTGCTCCATTCCCCCTAGTCCTGTCACCACCTCATATCCTAAAAAGTCTCTCCCCATCTTTTCTGTAGGTCAGAAATGGCAGAGCACTGGATCAGGCTGCCCAGAGAGGTCAGGGAGTCTCCTTCTCTGGAGATTTTCAAAACCTGCCTGCATGTATTCCCATGTGAACTACCCTTCCTTGGCAGGGAGGTCCCTTCCCACCTCTAAGGTTCTGTGATTCTGTGGTAACTAGCACAGAAACTGATACTACAGCTGCTAAAGCAGCTTGCCTGTTTTGCAGAAAGCTGCAGTTTCAAGGAATTCCCAACTTCAGCTGAGATAAAACACAAGACTTCCACAGGTTTCAAATGAAAAATAAATCAGAGTAGGCCTGATGCAAAAGGGAACTATAGGGAACTAACTGGGATGTCACTTTGCTTGCACCTATCAGAGATCTCTCCAATTCAGTGTCCGCAGTTTTAGTTTGAACTCTAAATATGTGATAACAGAATCAGGATAACTATTTATACAGAGATAAAGAGTTAGAATAGAATAGAATAGAATAGAATAGAATAGAATAGAATAGAATAGAATAAGTCTGGGTTGGAAGGGACCACAAGGATCATCTACTTCCAACCCCCACCTCACCATGGGAAGGGACACCTCACGCTAGATCAGGCTGTCTAGAGCCTCATCCAGCCTGGCCTTAAGCACCTCCAGGGATGGGGCCTCAACCACCTCCTTGGGCAATGCATTTCAGGGTCTCACTGCTCTCATGGTGAAGAACTTCCTCCTCATCTCCACTCTGAATCTCCCCACCTCCAGCTTTGCTCCATTCCCCCTAGTCCTGTCACTCCATGATAGCCTAAAAAGTCCCTCCCCAGCTTTTCTGTAGTTATGTCAGAATGGGCAGTGGCTCATGCTGGTGTGTATGGGGACAGATGATGCTCAGGCTCTCCAAGATGAGTGGACAGGAGACTGCTTGTTGGTGACTGTTACTTCTTTTTCTAGCTGAAAAGAAAGACTTCATTGGAATACAATAAGCTTCAAAATCCTCCTAGTTGAGAAAAGCATATACCCACTACCAGCAATGCCTCAGTACTGACCAGCTCTTGTACACCAGTAGAAGAAATCAAGATTTCCATGGAAAATTCCTGCCTGGATTTGTTTAGAAGCGCCTGCTCCTCATATTCACATTATTAAGAATTCCCCTTCGGCTGCTGAATATTGAGGGTGTGTGGCAGGTTCTACACAACTGCAGGACAGGATTGCTCATCAGCACTTTGCCACCTAACTCAAGGCCTTGCTGTCCTAGGCACAAAGAGACACACCTGAGTGGTTTTGTATTCAGTTCAAAAGATGGTTAGAGACTTTTCCATGGATGATGTGCTGGTTTGAGGTTAATTGGAATATTTTAAGAAGAGAAATTAGGTTATAGGCTAAGAGAGGAAAACATTGGTGAAGTCTCCTTCACTCACAGGTTTGCTGACAGATAGAGAAGTAAGAACACAAACATAGATAAGGCAGAGCTGCTTGGCTCTGAGCTCTGGCTGTTGGTCTCTACCTCTCCTTGCCTTACAGATGGATATGTGTAACCCAACTAACTAATTCCTGCTTCTAATCCCCACAGCCAATCTTCCCTGTTTACCTGGCACATAAGACAGATTCCGGGATAAGATTCGGTGTTGGGGGGAAGGTGGAAGGGTGGTTGGGAACCCCTCTGGAAGGGGTGTGGTGTTTCTGTATTACCTTTTTATTGTATAGAGCTGTAAATATCTGTAATATATTGCACATATCTACTTGTATATTGTCCTGAGCTTTATGTAAAGCTTCATTCATTAACTTCCATCCGGCTGAGTCTAATCTGGGTGATTTCAAAAGTGTGTGGGGGGGTGGGGAACTCCCAAACCACCACAGATGAGCTGACCCTGCACAGCCATCATAGTGCCACTGGATAGGGCTGGGTGATAGGTTGGACTGGATGATCTTGGAGGTCTCTTCCAACCAGGCCTTCTCCTATTCTATTCTATTCCGTTCCATTCCATTCCTTTCCATTCCATTCCGTTCCATTCTGTACCGTTCCATTCTGTTCCATTCTGTTCCATTCTGTTCCATTCTGTTCCATTCTGTTCCATTCTGTTCCATTCTGTTCCATTCTGTTCCATTCTGTTCCATTCTGTTCCATTCTGTTCCATTTCATTCTATTCTGGTGCTTTTGGGGCACTTTACCTTGTGCACAGCTATTGTGTACTCCACACATTCTGAGTGCTCTCCCCTTTTCTAGGAGGTGGACTATGTTGCTCCTCTGTTAGCATGGAGGACAAACATCTGAGCGAAATAGCTTGCAGTTCCTGATTGCAGAAGCAACTCCTTGCTTTTTACAGTACTCACTTCAAGTTACAGGAAACTTCTGGAGACTTACATTTGTTTTAGTGTCATGAAAACTCTGCTAGATGGAGGGAAGTGTAAATATTAGAGGTATAGACTGGGAGCATTGCATCATTCGTTATGACAGTGCTTCATCTATTTATAAACTAAACTTCCTTCTCTGGAGATATTCAAGGGCTGCCTGGATGTGCTCCTGTGTGATCTGCTCTAAGTGCTCCTGCTCTGGCAGGGGTATTGGACTGGATGAGCTTTCAAGGTCTCTTCCAGCCTCTAACATTCTGTGATTTCAATACTGTCCTTCAGAACGACCCAGGGAAAGAGATTCTGGTCCTCACTCAGATTTCTTGACACTCTACAAAGCATCCCTTGAAAATATTACTCATTACTTGGTTTTCTACAATACTTGATAACTTGAGTGGATTTTCTCTTAGTCTAGCAAGGCTTCTGGCATCTATGTGGGTTGGGCCTGTCAGAAAACAACTATAAACTCCTGGGTGCTGTTAATATCCTATGAAATACTTTATCTCCAGATGCATTAGAACATCTCCACGTTGCATCCTATGCTTCTTTCATGTGAACAAAATCTCCTTATAAATTTCTGTAAGAGAATCTGAAGCAAGCAGTACCAGAAGTAAAACTTTAAAACATATTGCTCAAGCCTAACCTACATTTTATTTCTCCTTTCTTCGCTTTTTTAGCAGCCTTACTTTGTGTAAAGATTTTTTAAATTTAAATTAATATTTCAAATGCTAAAATAAAAGTCACTGGGGCATCAAAGCAGCAAACTTACACTGAATACTTCACCTTGTAGAGCACTCCATCTCCCATGCCTTCTGGTGCCAACCAGTGAAGAACATTCTTCAGGTTTACAGATTCAAAATGGACATCCTTAGGGCTAGGCAAAGAACAATACAACTCCCCTGGGAAAGAAAATAAGAAGGGAACAATATACACTAAGAACATGCAAATACATTTGCTGGCAAGCTAGCCAAAAGGATATTTAGGTAGGCTATACCATTCATCAAACCATCTTCCTTATTCAAAGCACAAGCTTGTTTGCCACAGAAATATTTTTTTTTTCATAGAATCATAGAATCAGTCAGGGTTGAAAGGGACCACAAGGAGCATCTACTTCCAACCACCCTGCCACCCTACCTTAGATTAGGCTGGCCACAGCCTCTGCCAGCCTGGCTGCAAACACCTCCAGGGATGTGGCCCCAACCACCTCCCTGGGCAACCCATTCCAGGCTCTCACCACTCTCATGCTGAACGATTTCCTCCTCACATCCAATCTGAATCTCCACACCTCCAGCTTTGCTCCATTCCCCCTAGTCCTGGCACTACCTGATAGCCTCAAAAGTCTCTCCCCAGCTTTCTTGTAGGCCCCCTTCAGATACTGGAAGGCCACGAGAAGGTCACCTGGGAGCCTCCTCTTCTCCAGGCTGAACAGCCCCAAATCTTTCAGCCTGTCCTCATAGGAGAGGTGCTCCAGCCCTCCAGCTCCTTCAAGTGTCCCCACCTAGTGCAGCTCCACATTTCACCTGTATGGGTGTGGGTTTTGTTTAGCCAAAATGTCTTTGCCATTTATGACAGGCATTGGCATGGAAATACCCAGGAAATGGAAACTCAAGTTAGAAAAGTTCAGTCTTTTTGGAAATCATAAAGGCATTGGAATGTCAGAACAATTTAACACTGGAACTGTAAAAATATGCTTGATGCTTCAGTAGACTTCTTGTGGACTTTAAAGAATCAAACCAGATAGACACATGGAGCCTACAGCAAACACAGAAGTATGAAATCACACTGGAAAATCAGATGGGATGATCACAATAGCCCCAGTGACATTTGGTCATCCGGGCTGATTCTCCAGACAGTCAAAAGTAAACACCTATGGTTAAGCCACTCATCTAAATTGCTGGTCATTGCATGAGCTTTTGAAATGGATAAGCAAGTCAGGGGCTCTTAAGAAACCCATTTCACATCTTCCTAATACACCAGCCCTGAAGATGAAGCTGCTGGGAAGAAGCTTCTCGTTGTAAGTGGCCACAAGAGCATAAATGGGGAAGAGAAAAAAAGTGACTGTGGTTCTTCAGGACTTTTCAATACCCTTTAAGCTCTTCCTCTTGGGATGCAATGTGAGTTCTTAAGACAACAAAAGGAAACAAAGAAGGGTGAAATAAAGCAGATGAACACAAACAGTGCAAGCCTGTCTAAATGAATAGTCTCTGGTTTCCTTAAGCAGACCTTTGGGGGTTTTTTTTGCAGTATATTTCACCATTACTAGACTAATAACATTCATTGACTTGTATATATAACATACAGTTGCTTTTTGTTAAGTAGAAGTCACCACCCATTTCAGGGCACACTGTAAGTCCTTCCATAAGAAGGATAACCTTTGGTCCATGTCCACCACAGACATGGAGGAAAAGGAATGGAGCTCAGTTGCAGCCAGAAAGAAGGCATCGGGAGTACACCATTGAGGGAAGAGGAGCAACACCTGTGGAAGGGTCACCCAGGAGAGCTGCTGGGTCTTTTTAAGGGCAGACTGGAGAAACACCCATCAGAAATAACTCTAATTTATCTTATTCTACCTACGGGTAAGGGGAATGGACCAGGTAATCTCTTAAGGTTACTACCAGCCACATTTTGATAGGCCTTCTTATACCAGCTGATAAAAACATGGTTTCATACTGCATAGTAATAAATTTGGCAGTGGTACTGCAGAATCAGCTGCAAGACACCTATTTTTCTTTAAAAGTTTTTAAAAACATGGGTACTGCTCCTCAGGCTAATCCACAGTGTGGGCGTTTGAGTTGGATTTCTAGCTCAGACATTTAAAAATTTTGGAACAGAGAAACTTAGATGTGGAAGAGTACTGGAGTCTCTGAGTGGAGAGGTGAACATTCCAGGGATAGGCCAGAAAATGGCAACAATGCATAAATTAATATAATTTAATTGAAGCATCAAAAGCTTTATGTCTGGAAGCACAGCTTGCATCTTCCCCTTTGCTGCTTCTCCTGCACCCACTGCTATCTTCCCCTGCCACTGTTTTGGCTGCTGCTTTGCTGCCTCTTGACCCCATGCCATATTAGAATCATAGAATAAGTCAGGGTTGGAAGGTACCACAAGGATCACCTAGTTCCAACCACCCTGCCATGCCCAGGGACACCCTACCCTAGATCAGGCTGGACACAGCCTCATCCAGCCTGGCTGCAAACACCTCCAGGGAAGTGGCCCCAACCACACCCCTGGGCAACCCAGTCCAGGCTCTCACCACTCTCATGCTGAAGAACTTCCTCCTCACATCCAGACTGAATCTCCACACCTCCAGCTTTGCTCCATTCCCCCTAGTCCTGCCACTACCTGATAGCCTAAAATGTCCCTCCCCAGCTTTTCTGTAGGCCCCCTTCAGATACTGGAAGGCCACAAGAACGTCACTTGGGAGCCTCCTCTTCTCCAGACTGAATAGCCCCAACTCTTACAGTCTGTCCTCATAGCAGAGGTGCTGCAGCTCTCTGATCATCCTTGTGGCCCTTCTCTTGACACACTCCAGCATATCCACATCCCTCTTTTAATAAGGGCTCCAGAACTGGATGCAGTACTCCAGGTGGGGTCTCACCAGGGCAGAAGGGGAGAATCACCTCCCACGACCTGCTGGTCACACTTCTCCTGATGCAGCCCAGGATCTGGTTGGCTTTCTGGGCTGCAAGTGCACACTGCTGGTTCATATTGAGCTTCTCGTCTACCAGCACCCCCAAGTCCCCCTCTGCAGGGCTCCTCTCCAGCCAGTCACTGCCCAGCCTGGATTTGTGCTTGGGATTGCCTCGACCCAGCTGCAGGACCTTGCACTTGGTCTTGTTGAACTTTGTGAGATTGGCTTGTGCCCAACTCTCCAGCCTGTCCAGGTCCCTCTTCTTTAAGGTTATTACATTCTGTAGTAGTTTGTTCTCCTTATGCTGTTATATTTACTTTAAACTGTTAAAAAAAAATAAAAAATTCCTGAGTTTCCAAATTCTGAGTTGCAGCAAATTTGCTCTGCTGAGGGAGGGATCCGCTCTAACCCATCACACACAGTCACTGAAGTAAACTGTATGGAGGCCTTCAGCTCATCACAGACAAGGTAAATTACTGCCATTGGTTTACTGAGTAGATTTTTGTTTGCCTGTCCCTTTCAACATTTGTCCAACCCTGCATCAAAACATTTACATGCCTCAAGCACACTTTAAAGCAGCAAGAGTCAAGCATTTGACTGTTACAGTAAGATAATTTTAAACTTGTAGCATGCAAAGATGGGGTTTGGTAGATGTTTTTGAGTTTTTTGTTTTTTTAAAATATCCCTCCTCCCAGTGTGGTTTCTGTTGTGGTAAATGACATTTCAAAACAGAAGCTCTGAGTGCAGCAGACTGGCCAATCTCAGCATGCAGAAGCCACAGATCTTTACAAGATCTAAGGCATAACACCGTTGATGTGCTCCCATCTCAGTGCATTCAGAAGGCAGAGGGATGGAGGCCATTAACTTTCCACTTGCTGCAAAAGCAGAGATTTGGTTTCCGTTTCTGGTCTTGTCCCTTTGGTAAAGCCTTACAACACCTCATGCAAGGCTTTTTATTCCTCAATTCTGCACCGGTAAAACCCTTCTTCCCTCCAGGGATAGTTGAGAATGAACTTCTTGTCTAATCTATGTTTGATAGTATCAGAAGGCACATGCAGAAAACAGAGCTTTTATGTTTCATGGTTATTGGTCATGAAAGGACTCAATAAGGACAAGGGTCCTGCATCTGAGGAGGAATAACAACAGGCACCAGTACAGGTTGGGAGCTGCCCTGCTGGAAAGCAGCTCCATGGAGAAAGACCTGCATGGGACAGCAATGTGCACTTGTGGCAAAGAGAGCCAAAGGTATCCTGGAGTGCATCAAGAAAAGTGAGTCCAGCAGACCTAGGAATGTTCTTCTCCCCCTCTGCTTTGCCCTGGTGAGGCTGCATCTGGAACACTCTGTCAAATTTTGGGATCACCTGTTCAAGAAAGACAGGGACCTGCTGAAGGGAGTCCAGTGGAGAGTCACGAGGATGATTTGGGAACTTAAGCATCTCCCCTACAAAGAGAGACTGGGACATCTGAGGATGTTTAATCTGGAGAAGAGAAGACTGAGAGGAGATCAGATCAATGTTTATAAATATCTGAGGGGTGGGTGTTAAGTGGATGGGGCCAATCTCTTTTCGGTGGTCAGCAGCAGTAAGACAAGGAACAATGGATACAAACTGGAACATAGAAGGTTTGACCTCAACATGAGGAGAAACTTCTTTACAGTGAGGGAGACAGCAGTGGAACAGGCTGCCCAGAGAGGTTGTGGAGCCTCCTTCTCTGGAGACTTTCAAAACCCGCCTGGATGCATTCCTGTGTGGACTACCCTAGGAGATCTTGCCTTGGCAGGTGGCAGGGCTCTCTGGAGGTCCCTTCCAACCTCTAATGTTCTATGATTCTAAGTATGTTCATCAGCAGCTTATTTCAGTATCATGTCTTCAAACACATCTCATTTTTATTTCCATTAACTGAGATCAATGGCGCGGTTGTCATGTGGAATATTTTCAGTATGTACAGGTCTACGTGAGAGCAGAAATCAGTCATACATGTTGGTTTGCTATGTTTAGTCTGTCTTCCCAGCACAACAAAGTGTGGTGGTTTAGCAGTTACCTGCCCCTCCACCCTTTGATATAACCCAGGCTAGAACTCAGACTGGCTGGCAGTTGGTAAATGAAGCTTTATATTTACAGCAATGCACAATATACAAGCAGATATTTACAACGTGTAACAGATATTTACAGATATATACAGTGAAAAGGTAATACAGAAACACCACAGCCCTCCCAGAGATCAAAATCCCTAAGAGAGATTTCTAACCACCCCTACCACCTTTCCCCCCTTCCCCAATCTTATCTCACCACCTGTTGATGAAGCAGATAGGCGAAAGCAGATCGGCCAGGGGGGTTAGCAGTAGGAAAGAAGTTAGTGGAATTATTGAAAATGAGCTACAAAAGGCAGGGAAACGGAGCCATGCAAGAGCAGCCACAGCCTAATGAGGTTTGAAACTGTCTGACTTATCTATATTTGGGTTACAACTCTTAAAACAAAGTTTTTTCTTTCTCAGTAAAGCTGTGAGTGAAGTGACATCATGTATTTTCATTTCTCAGCCTATAGTCTAATTTCTCATTCAAATTCTCCAATTAGTTCAAACCGGCACACAAAGTTACTTTATTTTTCTTTTTTTTTTTTTGCATGGCAAAAACTGGAGACCTTAATAACTGCCTTTGGAAACGCTGTAAATCAAAACCTAAGTAACATAATTGTTTACACCTTCATGACTGCACCCTTGGACTGAAGAGGAAGTAATAACACAGGCTTGCAAACTTCACCTCCACAATGGAGGAGACAGGCTCTGATCTTAAATAAGCTGTCGGTGAGACTCTCCAAAATAAGACATGACTTAGCCTGAAAACACCTTCACGTGTGAGCGAAAAAACCCCACTGACGTTAGTGAGATTCTTCACATGAGTAAAAGACTGCACGGCACAGGTCTCTCAGGTTTCCTATATCAAAGTGTCAGCTGGGTTCAAAAAGCTGATTAGTTTTAACCATCCCTGCTGGGTGCATGTCCCACTTAAATTGTCACTGTGCAAAGCTTGGGTTTGGTTACAGTCAGGTCTATCTCCACACGTATGTGCGCACGCACACACACGTCACAGAATCATTGAGGCTGGAAAATACCTCTGGGATGACAGAAACATCCTGGTTGGAAAAGACCCTCAGGATCACCAAGTTCAACCTGTAACCCTACTCAACAAGATTCACCTTGAACCATATCCCTAAGTGCCACATCCAAACGACTCTTAAACACATCCAGGGTTTTCAACTCCACCACCTCCCTCGGCAGCTCGTTCCAGTGCCTGACCACTCTCTCAGTGAAAAACTTTTTCCTAATGTTCGAACAAAACCTACCCAGTCTCAGCTTGAGGCTATTCCTCCTTGTCCTGTCTCCAATTACCTGTGAGAAGAGACCAGCAGCAGCCTCTCTAGCCTAAGACCTAACACCATGACATCAGCTAAACCGTGCCAACAAGCACCACATCCAACCTTTCTTTAAAGACCTCTAGGGATGGTGACTCCACCACCTCCCTGGGCACTACACACGAATACAAGTACAGACACACAATTTCCACGTTGCTGCTACATCCAGCTCAGTATCTGCTTTCTCTCTGCCAGGAGGCACTGACAAACAGCTGTGTTTAATGTCAGTGCTGCTGAGCAAACACAGCTGCAGCGACCTGCACTCCTCTGTAAACACACTTGTTCGCTTTTCACTCCAGTTGAGCAGCTGTGGCCATCTGAGCTAGATTTCTAGCTCAGACATAGGAAGAAGCAGTGAAGAGGTTACCATTCTAGGGACAGGCTATATAACACCAACAATGAATAAGTTAATATAATTTCATTGGAGCATTAAGAGCCTTATGTCTGGAAGTACAGCTTGTTCTCCCCTTTTTGCTGCTTACTGCTGTGCCTGCTGCTATCTTCCCCCGCCACTGTTTTGGCTGCTGCTGCTTTGCCACTGCTTGACCTCTTCCCCATCCACCTTAAGGTTTTATATATATATACATACATATTCTTTTTTATCATAGAATGGTTTAGGTTGGAAGGGACCTCAAAGATCATCCAGTTCCAACCTCCCTGTGCCATAGGCAAGGACACCTCCCACTAGAACAGGTCACTCAAGGCCTCATCCAACCTGGCCTGCAACACGTCCAGGGAGGGAACAGCCACAACCTCCCCAGGAAACCCGTTCCAGTGTCTCACCACTCTCACTGTAAAGAACTTCCTCCTAACATCCCGTTTCAATCTCCCCTTTGCCCATTCCTCCTCATCTTGTCATTACAAGACCTTGTGCATAGTCCCTCCCCAGCCCTCCTGTAGGTCCCCTTCAGATATTGGAAGGCTACTATGAGGTCTCCTCAAAGCCTTCTCTTCTCCAGGCTGAAAAGCCCCAACTCTCTCAGCCTGTCCTCATAGCAGAAGTGCATATATATACATAAATATATTGAGTATACATGCTTGTAAATTTAGTTTTGCTTTAAAATATAGCTTCATCTTAACTTCCAAGCCATCTGAGTTGGTCTGGTAAATGTTAATTAGGGGCAAAGAACTTCCTCCTAACATCCAGTTTAAATCTCCCCTCTGCCAGTTCAAACCCATTCCCCCTCGTCCTGTCATTACAAGACCTTGTGAATAGTCCCTCCCCAGCCTTCTGTGGTGGTTTAGCAGTTACCTGCCCCCCCACCTTTTGAAATAAACCCTGGCTAGGACTCAGAACACTGTAAGTTGATAAATGAAGCTTTACATTTACAGCAATGCACAATATACAAGCAGATATTTAGGAGGTATAACAAATATTTACAGATATATACAGTGAAAAGGTAATACAGAAACACCACAGCCCTCCTAGAGACCAAAATCCCCAAGAGGGGTAACCAACCACCCCTACCACCTTTCCCCCCTTCCCCAATCTTATCTCACCACCTGTTGATGCTGCAGATAGGTGAAGGTAGATCGGCCAGGGGGGATTAGCAGTAGGTAAGAAGTTAGAAGAATTATTAAGAATCTGCTACAAAAGGCAGAGATAAAAGGAACCATGTAAGAGAAGCAGCCACAGTCCAGAGAGGTCTGAAACTGTCTGCACTATTTATCTTTGGTTTACAATATTTAAAACAGTTTTTTTTCTTTCTCAGTAGAGCTCTGGGTGAAGTGACACACTGTGTTTTCCTCTCTCAGCCAATAGTCTAATTTCTCACTGAAATTCTCCAATTAGTTGAAACCAGCACAGCCTCCTATAGGCCCCTTTTCCTCTCTTGTATTAGTATATTCTTTTTATATTGTTATATGTGTTGGTTTGAGCTAATTGGAGAATTTGAGTGAGAAATTAGACTATTGGCTGAGAAGGGTAAACACAGTGTGTCACTTCACCAGAGTTTTACTGAGAAAGAAAAAAAAGTTGTTTTTCAGAACTGTTCTGAAAACAATCAGACAGCAGACGGCTTCTGACCATTCTGGCTGCAGCTGCTTCTCTTGCATGGTCTCCTTTGCCTTGGTAGCTAATTCAGAGTAAAACTACTAACCTCTCCTACTACTAATGCCCCTGATCGATCTACTTCAGCTTATCTGCAGCATCAACAGGTGGTGAGATAAGACTGGGGAAGGGGGGAAAGGTGGTAGGGGGTGGTTGGTTACTCCTCTCTTGGAGATTTTGGTCTCTGGGAGAGGTGTGGTGTCTGTATTACCTTTTCACTGTATATATCTGTAAATATCTGTTCTACCTTGTAAATATTTGCTTGTATATTGTGCATTGCTGTAAATATAAAGCTTCATTCCTTAACTTCCAGTGTTTTCTGAGTCTTAGCTGGGGTTTATAAAAGGTGGGGTGGGGGGGGTGTGCAGGTAATTGCTAAACCACTACATTATATTTAAACTATAAGGAAATGCAATTTCATTTTCCCTGACTTTCCAAAAGAATCTGTGTTGCAGTGAGTTTATTCTACTGGGGGGAATCCACTCTAACCCAACACAGCAGCCTAGCAGCTGCAAATCATAAAAATACACCCCAAAAAAAAGTAGGTATTTTTGCTGTGCAGTGGATGAAGCTCTGGGGCTGGGGGAAGGAAGGCAAAGGACTAACTGAAAGCTCTGCTCTCCTGTTGGCACAGAAATGCCTGCTGTGTAGCTACTGGTTTTGACTGCACGGCTCCCGGGCAGGACGATCATCTGCTGCCACTTTTACTGCGGCATGGCTCCAAGGGTGCCATCACCAAATGATCCAATAAAAGAAACCAGCAAAAGAGCGTCACAGGGCTTCTCTAGACAATTGTAAGATATAATTTCAGAGAGTGAGTGATGTGGAAAGCATTAGGACAGAAAGGCAAGCCTTACTGCAACACTGCTTTTCCCAACAGCCACGGCAGTAAAACCCAGGGACTCCACCCCTGTAGTTGTCTTGGAATTTAAGAGAGGAACTCCTTTTCTGATGGTGACAGAGACTTTGGCTCCAGCTGCTGTTGTTTTCTCCTTACACAAAAGCAGAGCTTGGGAGCACCTCTGACTGAAGAAGCTCCCCTGTGGGAGGCACTGATTTTATGGGCAACGCTGCAGGAACTCCTTGTGCCTCACCATTTGCAGCTGCCACACCAAGGTGTTGTGGTTTGAGGGGTTCCAGGTTATCCCACACTCCCTAAAAAAAAGCTACAGGTATGTCAAGGGGGACCTAGGATCCCTCAAACTACCACACAAAGCCATCAATCTAATCCATGCTCACACACTTGGGAGGGAGGGCAGCCTTTCAAACAGGTGGAATCCTCGATTTATCTTCTCTCACCAGGAGCTGAGACACACCAGTGAAGCACTAATCAATTTAGGAGCAATCCAGGACAATAGTTCTGGCAGTGCTGTAAGCCATTGGCCTTTCTTTAGTGTTTCTGTACAGTTTTTAGTGGCTTTCCCCAAACTCCTGTGAAATTTTGCTTGCTCCTTCTATGCAGCTGCCCTTGATGTTTTTTTTTTTAAAGGAACTTTTACTCTGTGTGATGGTTCAGGAGTTACCTGCACCCCCACACATTTGAATTCACCCAGACTACACTCAGGCAGCTAAAAGGTAAGGAATGAAGCTTTGTATTTCTAGCATAGCACAATATACAAGCAGATATTTATAACAGATTACAGATATTTACAGCTATATACAGCAAAAAGGTAATACAGAAACACAATGCCCCTCCCAGAGATCAGAGTTGCCAAGAGGGATTCCCAACCACCCTTACACCTTCCCTCCACCCACCAATCTTATCCCAGAAACTGTAAGTAAGGTGAATTAGGAGGATCAGCAAGGGGTGTTAGGAGCAGAATCAATTAGTTGGGTTACACAGATCCAGCTAGAAGGCAAGGAGAGGGAGAGACAAACAGACAGAGCTCAGACCAGAGCAACTCTCTCTTATCTGTGTTATGTTCTTGCTCTTGTACACCTCAGCAAACCTATGAGTGAAGTAGACATCACCTTTGTTTTCTTCCCACAGCCTATAACTTAATTTCTCTTATTAAAATATTCCAATTAGCCTCAAACCAGCACACTCTGTCATAGAATCACAGAACTGCCAGGGCTGGAAGAGACCTCAAGAATCTAGTTCCAACTCCCCTGCCATGGGCAGGGACACCTCACACTAGATCAGGTTGCTCAGAGCCTCATCCAGCCTAGCCTTAAAGACCTCTAGGGATGGAGCTTCCACCACCTCTCTGGGCACCCCGTTCCAGGGTTTCACCACCCTCACGGTGAAGACCTTCTTCCCTAACATCCGCTCTGAATCTACACACTTCTCCTTCCTCCAGTTCAGCTGTTTCGATGGTTATGCTGTTGTCAGTGAAAAAGATTCCCTCAAACACATGCCTGAGCATGGCATACAAGCTGTTGTACTCTGTCAGAACAAAGGTACATTCAGCTCTGTGTTCAGTGGCACATCCGCAGCTCCGAGCAAGCTGGCACTGGCCGCGCAGGAATGCGAGGGAGGACTCCGAATGGCAAACAGGGGATCCGAGCCAAAATTGGAGAGCAGAAGTTACAGAGAGGAAAGAAAATCAAGCAAAGGCAGTAATGCAATAGCAAATATCACTACCTGCTGTTTTGTCATCTTAGCAACAATTGAAATAGAAAAGGATGAGTTGGGTTGTTTTTTTGTTTTGTTTTGGTTTTTTTTTTTTTCATAATTAAGTGGGTGTGGTGGGTTGGGAGCTCTCCCCCTCCCCAAATAAACTTTTACCAGACCAACTCAGACAGCTTGGAAGTAAGATAAAAGCTATATTTTAAAGCAAAACTGAATTTACAAGCATGTATACACAATATATTTACATGTATATATGCACCTCTGCTACGAGGACAGGCTGAGAGAGTTGGGGCTTTTCAGCCTGGAGAAGAGAAGGCTTCCAGGAGACCTTATAGTAGCCTTCCAATATCTGAAAGGCACCTATAGGAGGGCTGGGGAGTGAGTATGCACAAGGTCTTGTAATGATAGGATGAGGGGGAATGGGTTTAAACTGGCAGAGGGGAGATTTAAACGGGATGTTAGGAGAAAGTTCTTTCCAGTGAGAGTGGTGAGACACTGGCACAGGTTGCCCAGGGAGGTTGTGGCTGCTCCCTCCCTGAAGGTGTTCAACGCCAGGCTGGATGAGGCCTTGAATGACCTGTTCTAGTGGGAGGTGTCCCTGCCTATGGCATGGGGGGGTTGGAACTGGATGATCTTTGAAGTCCCTTCCAACCTAAACCATTCTATGATTCTATTTACAATTATATACAAGTTAGAAAAAAATACAGACATCCAATCTTTCCCCCCTCCACCCCCGAAAAAGAAAGTCCAGAAGGAGTCAACACCACCCTCTCTCTCTCCAGAGAGAAAACCAGCAAGGCTTACAAGATATCTGAAAAATGTTAGTGGAGGAGCAAAGGAAGAGCAAACAGGTGCAGTGCCCAAGAGCCAAGAAGAAAGAACTGTTTATACATTGGCTTTTTATACCTTTTAGTAAACCAATGAATGATAGAGACTTTGCCATTGTTATTCTTCTCACAACCAATGCCCTGCTCATTCAGAATCTGTACCAATTTATTTTATTAGAGTATTCCAATAAGCCTTAAACTACCGCAGCAGGCTTTAAAGTTTTTCTCTGTGCCCATTCTTTTAGACTTGAACTCAACAGGCTGGGTAACGAGGAAAAGGAGCAGGGGGAGAAGCATGTAGGAGGCATCACAGCCCAGCTGCCCTTCTCCCAGAGCCCTGAGACTGACAGGTATGAAGTCAGGCTAGCAAAACCTTTTGACTTGAGTGGCACTGGTGGGAATGTGGAGATGTAATTTCCTGTTCAAGTCATAACAGCGCTCGAGAGCTAACCACAAAGCACACTCTTGCCCTCCCAGAACAGGTGCCTGTCGCTCCTGTCACAGCCTGCTAAGAGGAGGCACAGGGGAGGGAAAGACAGGGGCAGAAATGGAGATGTAAAGCTACGCGAGAATCAGATGGTGGAGCAGATGAGGGAATTGATGGAGAAATGCGGGAGAAGGATGAGACCAGGGCATGTGAGGTTTGTTTTTGAGGAAACAGGCAAGCTGCCATTAGAAACAGGTGAACCCAAGGAAGTCATCTGGGGAAAGAAAGTGAATGGGAATACAGCCCAAATAATGGGAGAGGTGCAGAAGGAGGACTGAAGCCGCAGCTTGCCCTGACATGTACTCCTCCTACATGTGAAGCTTTGCATTTATTTATCCAAACCTGTCCTAACTTATTACAGATAATAGTGGTCAAAGCATATCTCAGACTTGGTCCAGAAAGACCCATCTTCAGAGAGCTGGAGAAAAGCTTTCCAGTTTATTGATGGCTTGCTAGGAGACAGCTGAGATGGCCATGGCACCTGACATCCATTCCTTTCTGTTAACAAAAATGGCAGAAATGGAACAAACTGAGTTTTCTTCCCACTGTGTAGAACATCTGCAAGTGCAAGAGCAGAGTTCACACTGCCTAACCATACCCTGCTGCAAAAAAAACTTTCCTTTATGCATTTCAGTGGGAGAAAATTATTGTAGGTATTCTAAGGGGTGTGGAGCACTGGAATAGGCTGCCCAGAGTGGTTGTGGGGTCTCCTTCTCTGAAGAATTTCAAGACCCATCTGGATGGGTTCCAGTGCAACCTGAGCTAGATTGTATGGTCCTGCTCTGGCAGGGGGAGTTGGACTCGATGATCTATGGAGGTCTCTTCCAATCCCTAACATCCTGTGATCCTGTGTGTTTTCTATTAATCTTGAGTGATCCATACTGGCCTGAAACGGGATGAGTGCTGGTCAAAAATTACTCACAACTCCTTCAAGGCTTTCAGAGTCATAATCCACCAGAGGTATTTTTCTGCTTGTTTATTTATTTATTTTAAATTAGCAAATCAAGTGAGTTTTTGTTGTTTGGAATGCAAAAACATTAATTTTCTTTTTCCAAAAAGAAATAAATTAATTTTAAAGGCCAATTGTTGACACTTCTATGACACAACAGCCTTTTTCTTTTTTTTTTTTTT
>VWZI01013954.1:45138-62239 GCA_013396835.1 Psilopogon haemacephalus | reverse complement strand
TTTTTTTTGTCTTTTTTTTTTTTTGTCTTTTTAATTCCAGAGGGGAAAGAAGTTTAATGAAGTGCAGCAATGTATAATTACTTAAGATAAGTGTTTACTTAGTTGTATATATGAGAAATCTGTGGAAATGGTGCATAACTTTCCTAATTAAAAGACTGTGAATATCACACTGTAGTCAGACCTTTAAAAAAAAAAAAAATCATTCCTTTCTCTTTTACTTTCCTGCCTCCTTTTATTTATTTTCACCCCCTCTTTTCTCAGTGAATATTGTTAGAATAGAATATATTGTTTGGAAAATAATAGACATTTTATTATCTCTCCCTGTTTATATTTCCATCACAAGATGCAATCAGTAAGAGCAATTTCATCTCAAAAATTTTCAAGGTGATCCCCTGAGGGAATGCAGCTCCCATATCCTTTCACTGTTACACACTGTTTAGATACAGATTGAACTAAATTGGGGATGTCATCTCATTGCTGCCTTTAGCCCAAAGTCTCAGGCCAATAATCACATCCTAACAAGAGCCTGAATTCAGCTGATTTCTCCAAATAACTACTCCATACTCTCCAACCTGCCTCCTGCAAGTAGGACAGCAGCTGCTATTAGAGACAGGTAAAACAGTGCAGGTAAGGATGTGGCCATGATTTGTTATAAAACACACTGAAGAGTAGCAAGACAAACATAGACATGTAACCTTCACGCTCTTTTTTCACATATATGGTGAGTCTCCTATCAATGTTAAAAGGTTATTCTACTTCTGTGGTAGCAGATAGTGTGTGCTTGCAGCCCAGAGGGTCAATAGCATCCTGGGATGCATCAAAAGAAGAGTGGCCAGCAGATTGAGAGGTGTGATTCTGCCACTTTGCTCTACTCTGATGAGACCTCACATGGAGTACTGAGTCCACTTCATAGAATCATAGAATCATAGAATCATAGAATCATAGAATGATTTATGTTGGAAGAGACCTCAAAGATCATCCAGTTCCAACCCCCTGCCATAGGCAGGGACACCTCCCACTAGATCAGGATGCTCAAGACCTCATCCAGCCTGGCCTTGAACACCTCCAAGGAGGGAGCAGCCACAACCTCCCTAGGCAACCTGGTCCAGTGCCTCGCAACCCTCACTATGAAGAACTTCCTCCTAACATCCTGTTCAGATCTCCCCTCCACCAATTTGAACCCATTACCCCTCATCCTGTCGTTACAAGACCTCCAGTTCTGGAGTCCCTCATTATAGGAAGGACATGGACCTGATGGAGTGGGTCCAGAGGAGGGTGATGGAAATGATCAGGGGGTTGGAGCACCTCTGCAATGAAGAGAGGCTGAGGGAGATGGGGTTGTTCAGCCTGGAGAAGAGGAGGCCCTGGGGAGACATATTCGCAGCTTTCCAGTACCTGAAGGGAGGTACAAGAAGGATGGAGAGAGATTGTTTGCAAAGGCCTGTAGTGATAGGACAAGGAGCAATGGCTTCAAACTAGAGCAGATTTTGATTGGCTTTTAGGAACAAGTTCTTTACTGTGAGGGTAGTGCAACACTGGAACAGGTTGAGGCCCCATCCCTGGAGATATTCAAGGTGAGGTTCATCAGGTCTCTGGGCAACCTGATCTACTTGAGGATGCCCCTGCCAACTGCAGAGATTGAACTAGATGACCTTTGGAGGTCCCTTCCAACACAGACCCTTCTGTGATTCTGTGTATTGAAATATTACTATATCAAGGGGAAAAAACCCAAACAACAACAAACCAAATAAACAAAAAAAAAACCCAACCAAAAAAAAATCACACACAAAAACAAAACCAAAACCCATGAAGGCAGAATAAATATTAGAAATATGAAATGCAAGTTCATAAAGTTCATCTATAGCTGTGTGTGATCAATCCAGCGTTTTCTTGCATTGCAAACTCTCAGTATAAAATCTAATGTGGAGCTTGATATAGAATCATGGAATAGTTTAGGTTGGAAGGGACCTCAAAGATCATCCTGTTCCAAACTCCTACCAAAGGCAGGGAGAAGTGGCATAAAGATTAAACAGCCATATCAGCCTAATTTGGAAAATACGTTTTTGCACAAATTTCAGTGGCAGCAGAATAACCCTGTTGGATTAGTTCAACAAAACAAAATTAAATATCCTTCTTCGAGAAATGTCAATGGGGTTTATGGGGTTTCCTATCTGAAGAATTTCATAAATGTCAGAATTTCACCCCATGTACAACCAGCAAAGCCTAAATAATAGGTTGGAAGACTTGAAAAGAGCCCAGTAACAGGACAACGAACAATGGGTACAAGCTGGAACACAGAAAAATTCCACTTTAACACGAGGAGAATCTACTGTAGTGGTGTTGGAGCCATGGAAAAGGCTAACTGGAGAGATTGTGAAGTCTCCTTCTCTGGAGACTTAAAACCTGCCAGGATGTGTTCCTGTGTGTCCTGCCTTAGGGGATTTTCCTTTTGCAAGGGTGTTGGACTAGGTCCCTTCCAACCCCTAATATTCTATGATTCTATGATTCTATAGTTTTGAAACTTGTAATCCCAGGCCTTTTATTTATTTGTCCTCCTGTATACTTAGATTATTGCTGTTTCCACCCACAAAAAGAAAGTAGTTATCAAGATACTACCTTGCTTATAAGCCACTGGCACGGGAAGAAAAATATAAGGCAGACCATATCAGAGCTTCTTTCTCAAAGTGTATTGATTGTGACAGTCCCTAAATCTAGGATCACAGAATCACAGAATTAACCAGGTTGGAAAAAACCTCCAGGATCATCGAGTCCAACCTATCACTTAACCCTTCTAATTAACTAACCTATAGCACTAAGTGCCTCATGCAGCCTCCTCTTAAATACCTCCAGGGGTGATGACTCCACCACCTTCCTGGGCAGCCCATTCCAATGCCAATCACTCTTGCTGGGAAAAACTTCTGCCTGACATCCAGCCTGTACCTCCCCAGGCACAGTTTGAAGCTGTGTCCTCTTGTTCTGTGCCTGGGTGCCTGACAGAAGAGACCAACTCCTGCCTGGCTGCAACTTCCTTTCAGGTAGTTGTAGAGAGCAATGAGGTCTGCCCTTAACCTTCTCTTTTCCAGGCTGCACACCTCCAGCTCCCTCAGTGTCTCCTCACAGGGCTGTGCTCCAGTCCCCTCACCAGCCTTGGTGTCCTTCTCTGGACATGTTCAGGCACCTTAAACATCTTTCTTAAATTGAGGAGGCCAGAACTGGACACAGCACTCAAGGTTTAAAAAAAAAAAAAAAAAAAAAAAAGAAAAACAAAAAGGGAAAAAAGATCAAACCAACAACTTCCTCTGCCTTTGGGTCTACCCTAGTGTTACTGAGGTTAGGACACTATTTATCTTTATGCAACTTTTTGTTGTTTTGCTTTTTTTTTTTTTTTTTCCCTCTTTTTCCCTCTGAAAACTCTTCTGGAGATTCTGGGTTTGAGTTTGTTTTGTTTGGTTTTCCCTGCAATTAACCTCTTCCTTTTTCCCATATTATCTACCTATGCTGAAGGCTGGATACTTTACTGGTTTCAAATTTTCATCTCTGTAATGTCTTCATGGAATGGGCCATTGATTCCAACAGAGCATATTTACAAGGAGTTGCAGGGAGCATCATTCTCCTCCTCGGTCGGCTAGCAACAGGCACTGATATCTCCCATGGGGAGAAGAACCTTTGTGCTGCTAAATGTGCCTGCAGCTTAGATGCTGATGTTCCCAATAATGATGTTTGTCATCTGCTGTGTTGCAGATGTGAGGAGCTCTTTCCCACTTAGCACTACATAATAAGGTGTCACTCTCACAGTTCTTTATGCTTCTTTGTTTTTTTCTTTTGGTAGGCTTCTTCTGTTTGTTTATTTAGGTTTTTTTTCCTTTGGTTTTGGCAAACTGTACTTCTTTATATTTTCATAAGCAAGACATGACTTTTTCTTAGATTATTTAAGGTATGAGGCTATATTTTTGAGAACTCAATTGACATTCATCAAGACAGTTGCTTTATTCTCTTCATCAAAGACATCGAACTGTTGGAGCCAGTCCAGACAAGGTTATGCTCAGAGGTCTGGAGCAGCTCTGCTATGATGACAGGCTATGAGAATTGGGGCTCTTCAACTTGGAAAAGAGAAGGCTTCGAGGAGACCTTGAAGTGGCCTCTCA
The DNA here is from genome assembly GCA_013396835.1 of Psilopogon haemacephalus. Lineage (NCBI taxonomy): Eukaryota > Metazoa > Chordata > Aves > Piciformes > Megalaimidae > Psilopogon > Psilopogon haemacephalus. The sequence goes on along the minus strand of VWZI01013954.1, from coordinate 58,094 downwards.
GTATCTGAAGGGAGCCTGTAGGAGGTCTGGGGATGGACTATTCACAAGGTCTTGTTATGACAGGATGAGGAGGAATAGGTTTAAACTGGCAGAGGGAAGATTTAAATGGGATGTTAGGAGGAAGTTGTTTGCAGTGAGGGTGGTGAGACACTGGCACAGGTTGCCCAGGGAAGCTGTGGCTGCTCCCTGCCTGGAGGTGTTCAAGGCCAGGTTGGATGAGGCCTTGAGTGACCTGTTCTAGTGGGAGATGTCCCTGCCTATGGTAGGTTATTGGAACTAGATGAGTTTGAGGTCCCTTCTAACCTAAACCATTCTATGATTTTATATTTTCATGAGCAAAAGATGTTTTTTTCTTAGATTATTTAGGGTATGGTGCTGTATGTTTGAGAACTCAATTGACATTCATCAAGACAGCTGCTTTATTCCCTGAAAAACTGTTTGCATTTCAAACACAGGTTTCCTTTTGCTCCCACACTATTTTGTGCTAATATATTGCTTATTATAGGATGCAATATTGCCAGTGGTTATAATAATGATCTTTAACATCTGTTCTTTGCAAATACCAACTGCTCCTTAATTTGGTGCCATATTTAAAAATAATTACCCACTCTCAGCCTTCCAATTTGGTACGAGTTATATTTCATATCAATGTGTTTTACTAAGTAGCTGATTTGGGGGTTTCGTTGTTGTTAGATTTTATATTTTTATTTCATTTTTTAAATTTTTATTTTTTATTTTCTCTTTTACAATTGATTGCTACTTTATAACAATTTCCTGTTTCTCTCACCCTGAAGAAATCCCACGGAGTGAATAAGACTCTTTAATATCCACTTCCACTGACAACCTTCTTTCAAGATAGGGTCAAACCAGTCATGACAGATTATCCTGAGAAGGAATTTGGATGCACTATAATTTGGAGATATCTCTGCTGCATATCTAACTGTTTTGTTCTTTTCTAGGAGCAACACTTCCACAGAGAAATGAGTATTTTATTTTAATTTAATTATGTTTTGTTTTTTTGTGGTTTTTTAATTTTAAGCTGTACTTCAGAAAATTAATTGGTTCAGCCTTATATTATAAAGGCAAGGCACTGGTAAGGGACATTTTAGGATGTCAGGTAGTGGTAGGACTAGGGAGGAATGTGACAAAACTAGAAGTGGTCAGATTCGGATTGGATGTTAGGAAGAAGTTCTTCACTGTGAGGGTGGTGAGACGCTGGGACACCACGTGAGGTGGTGGTGGAAGCCTCATCCCTGGAAGTCTTTAAAGCCAGGCTGGATATGTCTCTGAGCAATCTGATCTGGTGTGAGGTGTTCTTGTCCATGGCAAGAGGGTTGGAACTGGGTGATCCTTGAGGCCCCTTCCAAACCTGGCAATTCTATCATTCTATGTTTCTATCTTCACACTGGGCTAGGAAATCCCTCCCACATCTAGATTGCTAGTGCACCTGCTCCGAAAACAAAATACACAACAACTAGCAAACCAGATTTTGAATTCTGAGTTAATGTTTTCCTTACATAATAGAACGTTGCTGCAGTTGTTTGCTCAGGTCCTAAGTTGCTCTCCATTTCTTCAAGCAGTGCAGCCTAACTACTCCTTGTGCCAAGCAGAGTACTTCACTCCCCCGTAGTGGGTATCATGACATGTACCTTTAACTTCTTCCTTTTGTGGGAAGGCTTCAGTTATTAATACCAATGTGCAGTATTACTGCTGTTTGAAAAACCTGAGCTCTCTTCCACATCTATCCTACTCCGTAGGAAACATTTTTTTGCTTTTCTTTCACTTTGAGGTAAGGATAGAGCAACCTAAAACCATCTAAGGGTTTGATCAGGCTCTCAATATGAATAGTTCATAAAAAAATAAAAAAGAAAAAAAAGAAAGGAAAAAAAAACGGAAAAAAAAAAGAAGTAGGAATCGTGTTATCTGTCAGCCACTTTCTACAGTACTTTTTTAACTTCCTGGGCCAGGTTAACATTATCAACTGTTAGGGACTGGATTCTACTCTAGCTAGAACTTGACTTCATCCTGTGTGGCTATTCCATTCTGCCTGCAATGACTTCCAACTGGTAATGGAATCTATTCCAGTTTTCTGCTGAAAACAAGCAACCTTTAAAGTCATGGACATAACTATTATCAGGGAAAGCCATGCCCATGCACAAAGCTTTTTAAAGATGGTTGTGTTTGTCCCTCTTAAGTTACCAATATGATTGCAAACACAGTCAAAACACATTTTGCGCATACAAAAAAATTAGATTACTTTATTATTACTTTTTTTTTTCTTACAGAAAAGAAAATAGTTGATCAAGAACTGAATACTGAGGAGTCACAAGCACACAATTCTTCACTTCTAAAAACATTCATGGAAATAGGAACTTGCAGATTCCATTTACACATACAGAATCACACAGAATCACAGAAACATATATATGTGTGTTTGTATGCATATATATATGTATAAAAATGTGTGTGTGTATATATATATATATATATGTATGTGTATATCTCTATATGTCACCTTTAGGTCATGATTCCTAGAATAAGTCAGGTTTCCACTTGCATTTTTTACCGCTTTATGGTGTAAACATCCAGATTTCAAAGCTGCTTTTTCATACAGGCACGATGTTGCTGTTGAAAAGAAAGGAAGAATTAACCTTTTGGAGAGTCTGAGGGACCTGGGGATTTTTGGTCTGGTAAAGAGAAGACTTAGAGGGGATCTAATCAATGTTACCAATATCTGAGGGCTGAGTGTCAAGAGGGAGGGGACAAACTCTTCTCAGGTGCTCCCTGTGAGAGGACAAGGGGTAATGGGTATAAGCTACAGCACAAGAAGCTCCAGCACAACATGAGAAATAACTTATTTATTGCAAGGATTATGGAACACTGGAACAGGCTGCCCAGAGAGGTTTGTGGAGTCTCCTTCTCTGGAGATTTTCAAGACCTGTCTGGGTGTGTTCCTGTGTGACCTGAGCTAGATTGTCTGGTCCTGCTCTGGCAGGAGGGTTGGACTCAATGATCTGTGGAGGTCCCTTCCAACCCCTAACATCCTCTGGTCCTGTGATCCTGTGACCTTTGCAGCTTATAAAATATTCACAAATGAAAAACCAAGACATTCAGAAAACTTTTGCCTAATGGCCAAAGGTACTATTTTGAGGCTGCAGTTTTAGCCTGATTTAAATTTGTCGCATTGGAACTGAAACAAGAGTGACATCAATAAATTGCACTACTGCACTATGACAGACTTAAGTGAACACTGAAAAATATTTCCCTTTTTTTTCCCCCCGGGTGAAACATAGATCAAACATTTCAATTAGTGTAATAGCAACAATAACACAAATACTGCTTTTAGTTTCTCTAAGCAGGAACCACATTTGAGACTGGGCCTATAATAAATGCTCCTGCTGAAAACCCTGGGCAGTTTGGGTAAATCACGTTGCATTTCTTCTGCTCTTCAGGAGGCAAGGTATTTGGCCAAGGTCAAAACCAGAAAGCAGGGCTTCATTACTTTGTAGCAAGCAACAGAATTCACGTGCCTCTGTTGCATCCTTGCTAAAGGTAGCTTCCTGTATCCCTAAGCACTTTGTGAAGAGTGGAGTCATCCTGTGGCAGTGATAGTTCCTTCTCCTGCCAGCCTCCATCCCTGTATGAAACCCCACAGCCATGCTGATTGCACGGGAGGTGGGATGGCTCCTGAAGGCAGTGGCCTGACTGCTGCAAGCGCTGTTCTCCATCTGGCTGCGGGTGAGCTGGCCAGCACCCAAGGCGAGGCTGACCTTGCTCCTGGGCTACCCACATCTTCATCTCTCTTGGACCTTGCTGTGCTTCTCAGAGGTTGCTTTCCTCTTTCTCCTGACTGCCAGAAAAGCTGGTCCTTCATCTGGCTGGCCTCCAAGCCAATGCAGTCACAGTTTCTCCATCTGGTTTATTCTTGGAAAGATGAACTGGATTTTCTTAATTTAGTATAGTCAATCTCTCCCTACCCTCTCTCTCCTACCTACTTCTTGCATTAACAACATGTTTAATTTTGGCTAGATGACTACATAATTGTGAAAAGGAGATTTGGCTGTTTCCATCTCTATCTCTCAATCTTTCTTTTCTCTTTTCTTTTCTTTTTTTTTTTTCTTTTCTTTTCTTTTCTCTTTTCTTTTCTTTTCTTTTCTTTTCTTTTCTTTTCTTTTCTTTTCTTTTCTTTTCTTTTCTTTTCTTTTCTTTTCTTTTCTTTTCTTTTTTCTTTTTCTTCTCCATCTTTACACATCTTGCCTGTTTATTCTCTGCTGTTTTGTGAAAACAATCCACCCTACCTCCCCCAAAATAGAACAACTTGTCCTTATTTTGTCACAGAATGATTTAGGTTGGAAGGGACCTCAAAGATCATCTAGTTCCAAACTCCCCATCATAGGCAGAGACATCTCCCACTACAGTTTTATAGTTTTACTGTGTTTTCCTTGCCCTTTTGATATACTATACACATCTATCATTTCATCTCTCGCTGGTAAGCAAAACCCTTTAACACAGATTCATAGACATTAATGTTAATTAATTCATAGTAATTAAGTAACACAGATTCATAGAAACTAATTCTATATGAACACCTTGGTAGTAAATGGCAAAATGCATAAACAGATGATGGTTTTAAAATTAAGAGTATCCATGAATATATCCCGGTGGAACCAGGCTGATTTTTCTCCTCAGCAGGAGGAGAAAAAGCCTCTTTTACCACACAAAGTCTTGTTTGTTGGTTGACTGTGGCTCTGACTTGTAGAGGTCAATGTGTTTCCATGCTGTTACTCGTGTAGCATTCACGTCAGGGTCTTCAAGCTGGTCTAATTAGCGTAGACTCCCCAGCAGTCGATGAAGTTAGACATGTTTACATCTGCTCAGCCTGCTCTCAGATCAAGCAGGAGCATTTCACAAGCAGCAGTTGCTCAGTTCTATCTGTCTGACCTGTCCTGGACTTTTAAAGGCAGGACACGCTTGTATTATACCAGTTACAAATCTTCACGCCCATTTCTCAGATGTGTAGAGACGTGAAGAAGATCTCTCAATTTCCTCTTCTCAAGACTACAGGCTACTGTTTACCAAAAAAAGCAAAACCCAAACCCAATCATAAACATATAAATTAAAAAAAAAAAAAGTTTTCTCATTTTGCATGGGAGAACCTCACTTACTTAAACCTTTGTGCAAGGTCTTACTTGAACCTTTGTGCAAGATCTTACTTGAACCTTTGTGCAAGGTCTTGCATTAATTTTTTTCAGACACACGCTTGACTTCCTAGTCACAGGTTTGTGTCTTAATATTCCTGCTTAATCTGTTTGTATTTTATTTGTGTTTCCTTCCTTCTAATAAAGGAGTCCTTCCTGAATCCACAAGGATAAAAAAAGACAGAAAGGGGGGGGGGAGGGGAAAGACTTGCATAATGTAATCCATACAGAAGTGCTGTAAATGGCTCATTTAGATGTAGTTTTGACATATGGGCTAAATTAAGCCTTTAAATAGTGCAATACATCTTTTAATGCAAAAGAAATAGTATAAATGGCACTCAATTAATGAGCGGAAAACGTAGAAGACATTCTGGAAAAGCTATAAATTGCTTACTAAAATAAACCAGCAAAATTAATAGATAATGACTCTTGCAGCTCACTGTCATGTCCTCTTAACCACAACATCCATCAGGAAAAAAATATAATCATGCTTGCACCCAGGTTTTTTTTCCTTAGTGAAGCTGCATGGGCGAACACTCTGATGAGGGTAATTGAGTCTCCTTAAATTGCCAGCAGAGAAGCAAGGAGGGACTTCAGATTAAAAATAAAAGTTAATCCTTCCAGCCATGTGTGTTCACACGTGGCTGTTTCTGAAGTAGCAGACAATTGTCAGGGTTGGGAGGGACCTCAAGGACTATAGAATCCAGTATCTGAAGGGGGCCTACAAAAAAAAGCTGGGGAGGGACTTTTTAGGTTATCAGGTAGCACCAGGAATGGGGGGAATGGAGCAAAGCTGGAGGAGGGGAGATTCAGAATGGACATGAAGAGGAAGTTGTTTAGCATGATAGTGATGAGAGCCTGGAATGGGTTGCCCAGGGGGATGTTTGGGGCCACATCCCTGAAGGTTGGATGAAGGTTTGCTGCCAGGTTGGATGAAGCTGTGGGCAGCCTGATCCAACCCATGATATTCCTGCCCACAGCAGGGGGTTTGGAACTGGATGATCCTTGTGGTCCCTTCTAACCCTTACTGATTCTATGATTCTAAAGAGGAATCCTTCAGCAAACTCTTGAATCCAGATAGCTTCTGGTCTCTCCTTCTGCTCCAAGGGGGTTGTACTGTACTCCTGCTTTTCCCTCTCACAGTAGGAGATGGATGGCAGATGGATAGCAGAGAAATGCCACAGCAGACAGCTCAGAAAGAGGCAGAGAAGGGGCAGGTCTCTGACACGATTCACTGGTACTCCTTGTGACAGCTTTTCTTCCCCAGGGCCAGAAGGGAGTGGCAGAAGGAAGCAGGACACATCAACGTGCGTCTAGTCACAAAACGATAACTACAATGAAAGCTTTTATTTCCTTTCCTGTAACTAATGCTATTATCATCTTCTGAGATAAAGAATTTACTTCAGGCTTCAATAATTTTATTTCATGCTCATAGAGGAAAAACATACAAGGTGCTGTGATTATTTATATTGCTGCTGTGAATGGTGTGGCTTTAGCACTAATGATGTTTTTAGACCAGTGTATCTCTGTGACATTATGGAGTGGAGAGTGTGTTTTTTGAACTCTTAGCAGAGCAATACTTGGGAGGTAGTGTCTTATAAAGGTTGGGGTACTCTCAATTTTTCATGTGGTCGTATAACATGACAGGCTGGGAGGAAGGACCTTGAAGTGGTAGCAGCTTGTGTAGAAATGAAAAATGGAGGAAAGAAGTCGAGTGACCTTGCTCTGTCATAGGTGTGCCATGCTCCCAGATCAATATCAATTCTAGCAGGACACAAGCACTTGCCTTAGAGACCTCAACTTGCTGTTGCTGGTGGGTGTCAGTTACTGCTGCGAAGAATAAAAAGAGAAGGTGGACTGATGATAACTAGAACAGAATGAAGAGGGAGAAAAAAAGGAAGACAGTTGGATAGAAATCTCCAGACAGCATGTATCCTTGGAGAAGGACCACTGGCCCAGATGATGTCAGATTTGCTGAGTTTCTGTTTTTATTATTTTCTTTAGTGTGTGTTTATGTGCAACTTAATGGAGCTTTCTTCTCATGCCATAAACTATATTTCACATTTATATACAGGCCTACCAAGCTTTCTGCATTATAAAACTAAGACTGAATCTGATGAAAGAATAATTGAATTCATCTCTTCTACGTCCCTAACAGAGAAGTCAAACAAAGACATAGCTTAGCATTGCAGAGCAATACCCCACAAAGGAAAGGAAATTTGCCTTGCTAATTCAATAAAGATTATATCAGATGCAAAAGGAAATAGCCAAAATACTTTATTCTGTGTTCCTATTGACTTAGAGTATTTATATATATATATATGTGTGTGTGTGTGTGTACATATATAGAATCATAGAATGGTTTAGGTTGGAAGAGAACTCAAAGATTATGCAGTTCCAACTCCCCTGTACCATAGGCAGGGACACCTCCCACTAGATCAGGATGCTCAAGACCTCATCCAGCCTGGTCTTGAAAACCTCCAGGCAGGGAGCAGCCACAACCTCCCTGGGCAACCTGTGCCAGTGTCTTGCCAGCCTCACTGTGAAGAACTTTGTCCTAACATCCCATTTAAATCTCCCCTCTGCCAGTTTGAACCCATTCCCCCTCATCCTGTCATTACAAGACCTTGTGAATAGTCCCTCCCTATCATTCCTGTAGGTCCCCTTCAGATACTGGAAGGGTACTATAAGGTGTTTTTGATCCAAACCAGGAACCTCATAACTGACATAATTTGTGCCTGCATTCCAGTTTAATACAAGAACAGCAACCAAAATACAAGTCAAACTTTGAATATTCAATTCCTGCTTTTGTGCGTCCAGTTTTGGACCCCCTTAATACAAGAAGGAAGTGGAGATGCTGGAGTGTGTCCAGAGAAGGGCCACAAGGATGCTCAGAGGGCTGCAGCACCTTTCCTATGAGAACAGACTAAAAGAGTTGGGGCTGTGCAGGCTGGAGAAGAGGAGGCTCCAAGGTGACCTTCTTGTGGTCTTCCAGGATCTGAAGGAGGCTACAGAAAAGCTGGGGAGGGACTTTTTAGGCTCTCAGGGAGTGACAGAACTAGGGGGAATGGAGCAAAGCTGGAGATGGGGAGATTGAGATTGGATGTGAGGAGGAAGTTGTTGAGCATGAGAGTGGTGAGGCCCTGGAATGGGTTGCCCAGAGGGGTGTTTGGGGTCACATCTCTGGAAGTGTTTAAGCCTAGGCTGGATGAGGCTGTGGCCAGCCTGGTATTCCTGTCCATGGCAGGGGGGCTGGAACTGGGTTATCCTTGTGGTCCCATCCAACCCTGACTATGATTATATTCTATGATTCTATGTATGTTGAGAGAAACCCCGAAAGGAGTGATACAGCTTACTAAACTGTAAAGTGATGCTAAAATGTGTTGAAAAGATTTATTGATATAGGCATTGAAGACATGAAAATAGATATAAAAAGAAATATATATATATATATAAAAAATAGATATAAAGATATAAAATAAACTCTACTTTTCTTCTATAGCTGGGGATTTTCACCTCCTATGTCCTGCTCATGTCTCATGGGGCAGATCAGAAGTCAACAGTCACTGTTAAACCAAATTTTAATGTCCAGGGCAGGTTAAGATTCTGAAATGTTTTTCTATTTTCAGCCTGCTTTAACCTTAGTCTCTAATGTCTGTGTTTTCATTCTCCTGAACATGATACACAAGGAGACTATTTTATTTCAGCATACAGAAAAGCTTCTCTTCTTGAACAAAATACCTACCCATGTAATTCTGCTTTCTCAATACAACCACAAAGCACTTGTTAGGTTTCTCTAATTGACCAAATGTGAATTAGCCTGAGCAAGGGATATAGCCTAGTTCTAAAACGTTCCTATGGGTGATTTGCACATCATATCTCTGACTGCCACTTGCTCCTCTCTCTAGTGATTATTTCTCTTTTTCTGCACTCTCTGGATACAGGCAGCCTTAGGTAGATTATGCCCTCTGCCAAGCAGTATGCCTCTGCCCTGGAGGATGCTGAGTAGTGCATTTGATCTGGTTAGGGGGACAGATCAAAATCTATGACCTTGCTGGGTTGCCAAGGGTACTTACATCCTCACCAAGCAGAGGAAGGTTTTGAACATTTTCTCTATTTTCTTCTTGTAACGACTCTTTCTCTGCATGTGAGAGCTATGATGATGTTCCACCCTGTATTCAGGTTTGTGACAAAATCATGTTGAGGTTAATATAAGTAAGAGTTATGGAAATAGCTTCCAAGACCTTGGCAGTGCATAGACACAAATCCACACCCATGTGCATACACAGATGTAGATCTATATGCCTCCAAAATCAATACTGCCAAGTTGGTTACTTCCTGCAAAGAGGAGAGCAAAATTTTACACAGGTTATTTTGAACGTGGCAAAGATCAGTTAACAAAAAACATATGTCTTAAAAGCTAAGGCACATGAATCAGGTGGAAGTTGAGCACCTTTATCATGAGAGTGGATGCTCTCAGCACAGGCAGGCATCTGTTTGTATTCACTTTGAGTTACTCTGCTGGGCTTCTTTACAGATGTGAAGCCATTTCCTGAAGACAAAGCGAGTGGTAAATATAATAAACTAAATGCTCGCTGTATGAGAACAGAAATGGTGTCAGGATCTTGCTGAAGTAGTAAAAGCCTCATAAAATAGAGTTTTCATCTCTCCTAAAAATGATAGACTCCGGAGACCCAAGGCTGATGAAAAACTTTCTGGAAAGAAAAGATTGGAAACAAAGGTGCAGGAACAGGGCAAGAGGGACAGCCCTGCTGGGTTGAAGGTTCATCCGCCCACCTCCTCAAAAAGCAGCTCAGCAAACCATGGCAGATGTCACCCTGACAGGGGAAGTGGCAAGCGGCCATCTCAGCTCTGCTTGTAACTTCTTTCACCAGAATCAAGCTGCTTTTTCCACTCCATTCAGCATGTTTGTGAGTGCTGGGTTTGTTCAGGAGACAAAAAAGGGCAAGAGCTCTAGAATTCAATAGAAGGTCAGAATGGCAATCTTTTTTTTGCCGTGTCGAGCTTCCTTTTACACTGTGACATCTGGCACCATTACCAGAACAAATTAGAGCAATTCAAACCACCAGCAGGGGAAAGTAGGTTTTCTGTTTCTTCCTACAGCAGAGCTACAAATCCGAGCGCAGGAACCAGGGCTCCTGATGACTCAGCGTAGCAATAGATTTGCTCCACTTGTTTTACAGATTCATAGGGCAACAAATGCAATTAGTGATTAAGTTTACGTTGCAGCCCAGAAAGCCAACCAGATCCTGGGCTGCATCAGGAGAAGTGTGGCCAGCAGGTTGAGGGAGGTGATTCTCCCCCTCTACTCTGCCCTGGTGAGACCCCATCTGGAGTACTGCATCCAGTTTTGGAGCCTCTGTTACAAGAGGCATGTGGAGATGCTGGAGTGTGTCCAGAGAAGGGCCACAAGGATGCTCAGAGGGCTGCAACACCTCTGATATGAAGACAGACTGAAAGAGTTGGGGCTGTGCAGTTTGGAGAAGAGGAGGCTCCCAGGTGACCTTATTGTGGCCTTAAATTATCTGAAGTGGACCTACAGAAAAGCTGGGGAGGGACTTTTTAGGCTCTCAGGGAGTGACAGAACTAGGAGGAATGGAGCAAAGCTGGAGGTGGGGAGATTCAGAGAGGATGTGAGGAGGAAGTTGTTGAGCATGAGAGTGGTGAGAGGCTGGGATGAGTTGCCCAGGGAGGCGGTTGGGGCCACATCCCTGGAGGTGGTTGCAGCCAGGCTGGCAGAGGCTGCGGGCAGCCTGATCTAGGGTAGGGTGTCCTTGGGCATGGCAGAGAAGTTGGAACTGGGTTATCCTTGTGGTCCCTTCCAACCTTCACTGATTCTATGATTCTATGTCCGTCCTTCAGCATGGTCTTCACACAGTAGAAGAGAAGAAATAATTACACTGACGAGTTTTCACTTCATTTTCAGCCTGGTACAGCATGAAACACCTGCAGTTCCAAGGAGGCATGCTACAGAATACAGAGCATATCTCCCCTTCTCCCATCTGACATTTTAATATCTGCGGCTAATGTAATCACCTTTTAGTCTATATCCCAGCAAATAATAATGCATATTTTTTTTTCCTTCTAAATAAGGGTGTAGTCTCCCCAGACTGTTTGGAACATTAAGTCAGCTCCCGATATTAAGCATTTTTTAAAATATTTGCTCATTTTCAAGCTTTAGTGTTCACATTCTTCACCATTTCCTCCTGTACTTAAAAGAGGGACACATTTTTTTTCTGCTGCCTGCAAATGGGAGAGCTGCAGAGTTAATACATCTTCTAGGTACATTAGCTGCAGGCAAAAACGAGTCTTACACATGTAATCTATACTTGTTAGTGGGACTCTGTTCAACAGTAAAACAATTTATCGTGGCAAATTGGACTGAATCTCACTTTCTGGGGACTTTTACAGCTCTTATTGGTAAACTCTTTCCACTGTAAGGACTCAGTTTTCGTTGAGATTGTGTAAGCTTTCTTTACAAAATACGCTGTGCTATGATCTTCCATTCTTGATGTGGTTGAGCAGAATTGTACATGCAACACCAAGGTCTCTGCTCCATTAATAGGGAATATTATCTTCTGGATATCACAGATATTTTGCTACCTCCTATAAAGGCAGAGATTGTAAAAATCCTCTTCAGCCCCCTCTTCAGGGGGCTAAAAAAAAAGGGCTCCTGAACACTTTGGTAGTAGAAAAACTAAGTTATTGAAAACAGATTTTTAAGTAGAGCACAGGTACTTTTAAAACAAAGATAAGCTGTTTCTTCACACTTTGGTATGCAAGAGCTGCACTCACTGTAGATTGAGTAAGATTGAAGGACCTAAAAGTTGAGTGACAGTGACACTGTAAAATTAACACATCATTAATCATGGAGTAGATAACCTAACTCTACCAGCAATAGCAACTTTTCTTTCTCTCATTCTTTCCTTCTTTCATTCTCATTTTTTTCCTTCCTTCCTTCCTTCCTTCCTTCCTTCCTTCCTTCCTTCCTTCCTTCCTTCCTTCCTTCCCTCTTTTCGCTCTTCATATTCTAGGGTTGAAATTTTCATCTATCAGAGCTGTGATATCATGAAAACAATGTATTAGTGACTTAGTTCATAGTGGGCATGGTGCAAAGTTTTCACCCTGCTGTGTATTAGCTTTTATCTGCCATTGTTTTTCTCATTACATCATCTGCAAGCAGACATGATGATGTTTTCTCAGCACAGCCCTTGGTACTGAAGGACATCCATCACCAAACACACCAACAGCATTTATAAAAGCTGTTAGGAGAATGGATTTTTTCCCCCTATTATTTACATTATAAGGGGGGAAAAAAAAAAATCTGTCACTAGTTGTTATCCAGAAGACCCCAAGCACCCCTTTAAGATGAAGTCTTCTTCTCTGGAGACTTTCGAAACCCACCAGGATGCTTTCCTGTGAGGCCTGCCTTAGGTGATCCTTTTGTGTCAGCCGGGTTGGACTTGACGGTCTCTAGAGATCCTTTTCAACTCCTAATGTTCTCTAATTATGTGAAGACCTCATTAGGGAAAGATTATTACTTCTATAAACTGAAAGTTGCATCATTGTAGCCATTTTTGTTTTTTCCTCTTTTGGTTTGTTGGGGTTTTGTGGGATTTGTTTATTTGATGTTTGGTTTTGTTTGTTTGCTTGGGTTTTTCGTGCACGTTGATTTTTATTTGTTTGATTTTGGGTTTGTGGGTTTCTTCTTTTGTTGTTTGTTGATTTTTTTTTTTT
>VWZI01013954.1:32579-45069 GCA_013396835.1 Psilopogon haemacephalus | reverse complement strand
TGTTTGTTTTTTTTGTTTTTTTTTTATCTGGGCACAGTCTCTGGAAAGATGAATGCAAGCCTCTTCTAGTGGAATTTTAGTGTGAGTCCACTCACTTTGTATCACTATTTGAAGTGCTAATCCTTATAACTGCCAGAGCCGATATATGAGATCAAGCTGACAGAAATTGCATCACTTCAGTTTTCCCCACAAAAATAATAGTAGTAAAGATAAACCAAGACTCCTAATATTAAATGTAACCTAATATTTACTTAAACACACCTTGGCAAAAGACAGAGAGCAAAACTGAGTTTACCCCAACATGCACTGTTTATCCATTCACCTAGTGTAAACGTTCACACTACCAAGAGTTATTTACAAGCCATTATATGGCTGCATTTGACCTTCACTGGTATGTGTGATTAGTATGATAAACCACCTGAATTATCAGCAAAAGTCTATGAATATTGTTTATTCAGAAGCTGGCCAGCACTGACAGATCGATGGATTTTAAAAGGGCACTCTTGACTTCAGCTGGGTAAAAATAAGTTGATAGGAACTGTGATAGGACAAGGAGCAATGGATGGAAGATGCAGCACAGGAGGTTCCAGTTCAACCCAAGGGGGAACTTCTTGACTGGAAGGGTCCCAGAGCAGTGGCACAGGCTCCCCAGAGAGGTTGTGGAGTCTCCTTCTCTGGAGCCTTTCAAGGCCTGTCTGGATGTGTTCCTGTGTGAGCTGAGCTAGATTGTCTGGTTCTGCTCTGGCAGGGGGATTGGATTCGATGATCTCTTTGGGTCCCTTCCAACCTCTGACATCCTGTAAGCCTGTGAATTTACATTTTACTTAATGCATGCCATAGCATAACCTGTTTGTAATAACCAATAGTTTCCAATTTCTAATATTTAAAATGCTATATCCTCTAACAATCAGATTAATCTAAGGAAAAAAAAAGTCTTATCACAGTGCATATGTTACATTAATTTCTAACATCTTATCTCTTTGCATGTACTCGTGTATCCTCAGTTTAGGATCAGCGTCAGTGTATATATGAACATGTACAATGCTTTCAGAGAGTTGCGTTTCACACTGCTTATGTTTCTACCTAGAGGCACTTACTTAATGGAAATATTTATTTCAGAGTCAATATTCTTCATCTTTATTGTTTCATTGGAATATACAGATTCCTGCAAATAATTGATGTCAGGGAGCCCTGAGGTGAAGAGCAATACTATCTAGAGTCTCCTTTACAATAAATCATCTCATGGCTTTTGACAGCGACAACTTCCTTGGAGAAATGATGTGTTGGGATACTTGGTTCGTGGACTTGTTTTGCATTCCAAATGACACTCATTTAGCTTTTGTTGCAAACGAACCTACCACTTCTTGAACGTGCTGGCTGAATGGGAATCAGACTCAAGGTTGATAACACCTTTTACTGTTCAAAATGCGTATCAAGCAAGACAGCACTTTATTAAATCCTTTCATCCAGCATTCCTCCCAGCTATTCCCCTTTAAACAGATGCCTTTTAAATGCTCTGTAACTAATGTTAAGCAGGTCTGGTTAGAGCAGAGGAAGAGCCCCTGACATGATCGATACCACAACACGCTCTTCTCCAAAGCTGAATCAAATGACCTGTGAAAAGTACTTTCTCCTCTCCATTTTTATGGCTTTGCACTTTTGTTTCTGAAGACGGCGAGAAGAAAGTGTAGCCTGGATGTAAAACAAAATGGCCCATCCATCAGTAGCCAAGGCTAGGCTTGCTGACCTGAGCAGTTAATACATGTGGTAAAGCAGAAATACAGTTCAACAGTTGTATGGCGCTCAGGTGCTAATGCTAAAATGCAGGGGCTGAAAGATATACATTTTATTTGTTGGAATAAAATTAATTCAGATGAACTCTTATGCTGATCTCTTACTCTCACTTAGAACATTGAACCACACATTGTACTGAGACACAGGAATGTGAAATGTTTTTGGGATTATAACTTGTATTGGGTTTAAGCTCCCCTTCCCCAATCTCAAAAGCCCAATAAATATTCAACTCGATTTGGAAGTTAAAAGATATAAACTTTAACAATAAATAGGAGGTAAAGGGTTTTTTTTTACAGAAGGTGGGGGAAAAAGTGGAACAGAATACAGGGTATGGAGGATGAGGGGAATTACAGAGGCTGGGGAAAAGGGGAAGAAAGGGATCAAAAATACACAGAATAGAAATACAACCCATGGAAATGGAGTTTTGAGTCCAAATGCTGGAATTGATGATTGGATGGTGAAGGAAGGCAGGATGCAGGCTTTTTTTTTTTTGTGATGAAATGCGGTGAGTTAAGATTTCCAAAGAAAAATGGTTCTTATCCCCACGTGTTGGCTGAGGAGCACACGGTGATCAGCAGCAAGGAGTTGGCCAGGCAGGCAGGATGAGAGAGGGGGAGAAGACAAGATGTTGCCCATTTTTATAGCAAGTCCTTGGCAGGAAGTGGGAGGGCGCTAAACATGACACCTGGGGGCAGTCCAGACCACCCCCTGGGAGGAGTCAAAAGGCTCTAGATGGGCTTAATACTTTATATAACTGCTCTCAATAAGTTTTTTTTGGAGGGTTGTTAATTTTTTTTTTTCTTGGGTTTTGTTTCTTTGCTCGTTTGGGTTTTTTTTTCCCCTTTCATTATATTTTTCAGAGTGCATTGGTTTTCTCCAAGAGACCTAAAGCTATGTGCTTCACAACTAGAAACATTTTCCTTATTCACTAGGATGGGCATCCAGGATTATTTGCAGGTAAAAGCAAAGGGCTTGTAAAAAGCCAAAAGCAGAAAATCTCAGCTCAGATGTCCAGGGGCAGGTCGTCTTACCAAGGGTGGCAATAATTCTCCCCTCACCCTCAGGACACAAATAGTCTTTTCTAAGAATTGTTTTTAGCAAATTGCAATAGCGATTATTAAACTGACTTTCACAGGCAAGGAAAAGAAATTCTGTAGTTCTTTGTTCTGTATGTGCAAGAGTAGAAGTCATGCACTGTCCTCCTAAGAGCAGCCCGGCACAAAACCAGCCTGGTTTCACCGTGGGCTTGCAGCCAAACATTTTTTGCAGGCCAAAAATAGGGAATGATTTCATAGGCACAGGGTCTGCCCTGAGCTCACCCGGGAGGCTTGAAGTCATTCACGCGAGCTCCCTGTTCCACTCTGTCCTTTCCCCCTCGTGCCCTTCGCTGACATCCAGACCACAAACCATCTTGACTAAATCCACTATTTATATCGAGCTCTCCCTTGCCTGCAACCGACTGATTTTCACTGTCTTTAAATATTTAGCTAAACAGACACCAGGAAAAGTTGGAATCCTGTGACCCGACCTAATCAACGCACCGTGTATTTGCCAAACGGAATCAAGCTATGGTAGCTGCTTCAAAGTGGGGAAAAAAAAAATTAAATGGTTGTGTTCAAGAGCATACTGCTTTTAAATGAAGATGAGCCTTTGGATTTCAGGTTAATTTAAGGGTGCTAAGGGTGTTGGGTACCGTAAAAGACCCTCTTAAAACTGTATTTCTCACCTGACAACACATGTATGTGAATGCTGTGGTGAGTCATAGAGATCCTATTTAGAATCATAGAATGATTTAGGTTGGAAGGGACCTCAAAGCTCATCCAATTCAAACCAAAGGTGGGGACACTTCCCACTAGAACAGGTCACTTGAGGCCTCATCCAACCTGGTCTTGAACACCTCCAGGGAGAGAGCAGCCACAACCTCCCTGGGCAACATATTCCAGGGTCTCACCGCCCTTATGCTGAAGAACTTCTCGTGGCATATCTCAGAGAGAAAAAGATAAAATTCCAAGGAAAATGACACATAGTGGTGGTCCTTTTTAGACCCATACAATGCATACGGTGGAAAAACAAAGAATGATTCTGAATTAATTATATTTAGAAAGAGAAGGTAAGCTGTATTTGAATGCCTTTTATTTGAAAGGTTTTGGTTTGGTTGAGCTTGGGCTAACTTGGCTATTATTTTGAATCAGGCTATTCTCAGCTGTGGGCAACACAAACTTGTCACAGGAAGGAAAACAAAATATGTCATAGATTCAGTTGAGCATTCTTGCTGGAACACTGCAGGGCTGCTGTGAGAGATTTTGAATCCCTCAAGTCACAAGTGCTGTGTGGGGATAGTCCCTGTCCCTGCCTGAGATACATAAGACATGAAGTTACTCCAGCAACCCTGAGAATCCTTTGGCACCAAAGCATCCAGGTCTTGGAAATAAGCTTTGCCTTTCCCAGGCATCTCCAATAGCCCTGGCTGAAGATTAAATTAGTTTAGCTTTACATTTAATGATTTGAGGAACTTGTGAGAGGTACAAGATTTGCAAGTATGGGCGCTTTGCTCATACTTGAAAGCAAATTGCTGTCAGGCTACACAACTGACTATGTGAAAAGTGTCAGACAAAGCCAATAAACAGCAAAATACCCTTCCCTGCCTCAGTGGTCTCATTGTTCTGAAGTGTTCTGGGATGGTTCTGGGAGCGTACCCTTATGTATCCTCTGCAGTTTGAGAGTTCTGTAAAATCAAAAATCTTCTGCACTTGTATCCTTTCCCTTTTCATGCCTGCTCCTATCATTAATCCAATTCTACCTCCTCTCTACCTCAAGACCATAATTTCCCAGATGCATGAAATCAATCATTTCCCTTTCTTTTACAAAGCTTCCTCTGTGTGTTTGCAGACTTTACTCCTTTTGTCTTTTTTGTTCCCCAGTAATGTGGGTTTTGCCATTCTTTGTCTTACATATTCTCGCTGCTCAGGTTCTAGCCCCACAAAAGTTATATTCCCGCTGAGACAGATATTGTAATAATTCCTTTGAGACTATAGTGACTCCCAAAGGCATTGCCATTGCCTGATGTGAACACAGGCATGATGATCTCTTTGTTCCTGGCCCAAGAAAGATTTGTTTCAACTTCTCTTTGCCAGCAGGAGCTCCCACGTTTGCTGAAATATTCAATTGCACAACAGGTGAAAAGAAAAGGAATGGAACTTCAGAGCCTGTGTTTGATCTCATAAACTGTGTTGGCATATTGGTTTGGTTTGGTTTGCTGGGGGGGACTGGAGGGGTGAGCTGAAGTTTTGATCCCTGGGTGCTTCATCCTCTTAGATGTTTCGGTTGCACGAAATGTGATGTTTCAAAATATGCCCTTGTGGCACATCTGATTCCTGGCCGTGCAAATAAAAAAAACAATAATAAATTAAAAATTGCAGCTAGGTTTGTTTTGTTTAAGGAAGTTTCAGTATTTTCCTGCTTATTACAAAATTCTCTCTCTAGAAGAGGAAACTTTTATGCTAGAAAACTGAGTGCTTTTTCTCACACTGACAGTCACCCTGCAAATTCCATGGTTTTAATTTAGTTTTCCTGATTTTGTGTGCATTCAGGAAGAAAATATGAACCCCAGAATGGGTTGCCCAAAGGGGTGGTTGGGGCCACATCCCTGGGGCTGTTTGAGGCAAGGCTGGCAGAGGCTGTGTCCAGCCTAACCTAGGGTAGGGTGTCCCTGGGCATGGCAGGGGGGTTGGAACTGGCTGATCCTTGTGGTCCCTTCCAACCCTGACTGATTCTATGATTCTATGAATTAAACACTGAAATCCTACAATCACTGTGCTCTTCAACTTGGCCTCTGCAAGTCTTTTAAAGAAAAAAAGGCTAAGAACCTCTCTAAAAGAATTGGTAAAACTCCACCTGATGTTATATGTGCTCAGATACCCCAATAGTTAGTCACAATGTAAAGCCCCAAGATGAAAACATATGGGAGAAAATCTGTCACCTTTACAATTCCAAAGGTTAGATTAAGTGATGGAAAGCTTTAATCTAGGTGGCTGGGTATTGATGACAGAGTAAGGATGCCTTGCCCTCTCTTTTTAACCTGGTCAGCCTTACCTTTGAAGAGAGTTGTAAAAGGGACTGCAGAAGATGCCCTCCACATCATAAAAAATAAGCTTTTATTTGACAACAATGTGAGCCACTACTGAGACTGACCTCAAAGCAGCTCTTCAGCAAGAGTGAATGACTTCAGTGCTGAGATATCACTACTGAAAATATCACATATGTAAGAATCATTTTAAATTCATCCAGTTTTCTTCTCACTATTGATTTTCAGCTAGTTACTCTTTTCCTTGCAGAAATTTATTTTACTCCAGCCTTGCTCCAATAAGTATCAACTTTTAATTTCCTGAATAGCTTATTTTTAACTTCTTTGTGTGTGTGTTTATGCATAACAGAGGTCTGATACAAGACTAACTAATGAAGACATTCCTTTCTGAATTAAAAAAATTATGCAAGAGAAAATACCTTTAAAATGGATCAAAATTGTACTTGGCTCTTCTGTCACTGCCTTTGATGTTCACAGAATGGTTTAGGTTGGAAGGGACCTCAGAGATCATCCAGTTCCAACTCCCCTGTGCCATAGGCAGGGACACCTCCCACCTGAACCTCAAGGCGTCATCCAACCTGGCCTTGAACACCTCCACAGAGGGAGCAGACACAACCTCCCTGGACAACCAGTGCCAGTGTTTCACCACCCTCACCATCCTCCTAACATCCAGTTTAAATCTCCCCTTTGTCAACTTAAACTCATTTTGACAGTAAGTGTAACCTGGCTTTTCTTTATATGGATTATAAATTAATTGCAAACAATTATTTAGCTACCTTAGACCTGTTGATAACCCAGACATCAATAAACCAGATGAAACTAATTATTAAGGTGAATATTGCCCTTCAGAACACTCTAAGAAAGATAATTGGATGTTCATGATCTATACTTTACAAGATCACAGGATGTTAGGGGTTGGAAGGGACCTCTGGAGCATTTTGAGTCAAACTCTCTTGCCAGAGCTGGACCATAGAATCTAGCACAGATCATACAGGAGCACATCCAGGTGGGTCTTGCAAGTTTCTAGAGAAGGAGACTCCACAATCTCTCTGGGCAGCCTGATCCAGTGCTCTGGGACCCTTACAGTAAAGAAGTTCTTCTTCATATTGTGCTGCAGTTTCCATTCCTTGCCCCTTGTCCTACCCCAGTGCTCACATGAGCAGAGACTGTCCCTGTCCCTTCCTTCTTGACCCCCATCCCTCAGATATTTATAGACATTTATTAGTTCCCCTCTAAGTTTTCTCCAGACTAAACAGCCCCAGAGCTCTCAGCCTTTCCTCATCATGCAGTGCTCCAGTCCTTTAATCATCCTTGTATCCCCTTCCATTAGACTCTGCAGTAGATCCCTGTCCCTCTTGAACTGGGGAGCCCAGAACTGGATGCAATATTTCAGGTGAGGCCTCATCAGGGCACAGTAGAGGGGGAGGAGAACCTCCCTAGATCTGCTGGACACACTCCTCTTAATGCACCCCAGGATGCTACTGGCCTTGGCCATAAGGGCACATTGCTGTCCCATGGAGAATTCTTGTCCACCAGGATTCCCAGGGGCTTCTCTCTAGCACATGGTTAGCTTTAAAAAGAATGTGGTAGTTGGCAAATTGATACCACAGTGGTTTAGAAATGCTGTTCAGAGCATGAAAGGTAGTTGGTTTGAAATTCAATTCTTGATTTGATTTGGGTTTGTTGCCTATTATGCTGCTGGTGCTGTTTCAATCCAATATCCTAAACCTGCAGTTAGATAATGACTCAAAGTATATTAGGTCAATACTGTACACTTGTGTACTTAAAAAACCTGCAAGATATCTTCATATTGAATTAGCATTGTCATCAAGATTAAAGAAGTAAAAGGGAAAAAAGGAGAGAACAAGTAGATGCATTTACAATGCTGTTAAAGGAGAATGCAAATATGCTTTTTTATATCATTAATTTATTGTGTATTTGGGACTTAGAATTTACTGATGAATCTTTTTGTCACATCATCCATCACAGCCTGGCACTAGAGAAGAGGAAAATAGGAAAATTAAAACACTACTTGTTACTGTAAAACAAAGAGCACGAAAAACATCCATCAAAGACAGACAGATGCAAGATGAAAAAAAAAAAATGTTAGCCAGAGCCAAGAGATCTATGCTGATCTTCTTTTAAACATTTATTAAAATGCTCTGAATGCAAATTTACTTCCCTTTGCTAAATATTTATTGTTAGTTCCCTTGACGTGGACTAGAAATTGCAAAGGGTGATAAATTAATTGCAAAGGTCTGTAATTTTACTCCTGCTTTTATAAATCAATGTACAACTTCTACTGAAGAGCTATGTTTCAGCACCAAGCTAAGAGATGCACCCTGTTATCAGCTGTTAAGTGGGATGCTCTTTCCTTTTCTTTGCTGAGAGTTACAGGAATAGGCACTTCATTAGTGGAGGAGAGATACTGCACAAGGGACTTGATACAAAGCTGGTAGCTACAGTGGAAGGCTTCCCATTGATTCAGCAGGCTTTAGATCAAGCTGGAGACCAACTCCCGGGTCCCCTTAAGGCATAAATATCTCAGCTATTACTTATGAAGGAATGCAGCTATTTACTTCTTAAGAGGTAGTGTGAACGTCAGTCTAATTCCAAATAGGAGCAAGACGCAACTGTACCATCAGATTGTGCAGTATGAAAAGGTAAGTCAGAATGACTTGTCTTTGTAGATAAAATTGCATGATGCAACATTTATTACAGCAATGTCACTGAGCAATAAAGGGCAAGTGTAAGGAGGAGGGTAAGCATGTACCACCTGTGCTGTGGCACATAATGCACAGTGCAAAACCCCTAACTCAAGTGGGCATAAAACAAAATTCAAAGGACCTTGGTAAAAACAGCTGAAATAGCTTTATCCAGCAGTTGCATCAACAAATCTGAAGGAAATGGAGAGGACCTGGTGAGACCCCATCTTGAGTACTGTGTTCAGTTTGGGCTCCCCAGTTTAAAAGGGAAAGGGATCTGCTGGAGAGAGTCCAGTGGAGGGCTTTGAGGATGATTAGGGGACTGCAGCACTGCCTGGTGAGGAGAGGTTGAGGGACTTGGGGCTGCTTAGTCTGAAGATTTAATAAATGTTTATAAATATCTGAGGGCTGGGGGTCAGGAGAGGGGGGACAGGCTCTGCTCACTGCTGCCTGGGGTAGGACAAGGAGCAATGGATGGAAGCTGCAGCACAGGATGTTGCAGCTCTATGCAAGGGGCAACTTTTTGACTGTGTGGGTCCCGGAGCACTGGCACATGCTGCCCAGAGAGGTTGTGGAGTCTCCTTCTCTGGAGCCTTTCAATGCCTGTCTGGATGTGTTTCTGTGTGAGCTGAGCTACACTTTCCCAAGTCCAGAATGTCTTCTGCAGAAGATGCAACAAGACTGCAGTGACTGTAACAGCTCATTTCCTGAGAGGCAAGATTCCATCAGGAAATTCATCATCAGAACCAGTATTGTTTGGGAACATTCATCAAAGAGATTGAAAATAACTGCATTTGGGTCACTTCCAACCCCTGACACCCTGTGATCCTGTGATCTCTTTTGGTGATTTTGATGAGCTTCACAACTGAAGCGGAGTAGAAAAATGTCTTAGCCGATGTGTGTGTTAATGAAATGCAGGGGGACTGTGTAAAACCCCCACAACAAAACCAAACCAACAAAATCCAAAACCAACTGAATGGGAAAAAAAAAAATCAGAAAGAAGCAAACATCTCCCAGCAAACAATTCTCATTGTAGTCCTGATACACCTGCCAAGGAGGAAAACATATCCATATAAAGTAACTGGTCCAAAATTAGTTTCAAACTAGCAGAATAAAAGATCTATGTATCAACACAGGCAGCATATTGAACTTGGCTTCTTGATGCAAATAGGCCTTTAGAGAAGCTAAGAGTGTTTTATTCCACTGCAAGAAGGTAGAGAATTATATAAGAAGATGTGCTGGTTTAAACTGACCCTCATTTTCAGTACAGGACTGGTTTGTGCTACATTACTGCAGTTTTGTGTCAACAAATTCTCATTAAATTCCTGTACTATCACAGAGTATAGAGAGCCAGCCAAGTGCATCACATTTTGTTTGCAGCAGTGGAGTTCATCTCTAAGCAGAAGTACATGGGTTACTGGCATAATATTCTCTGTAAGAGGCTCCTACCTCTGCAGTTGTCTTTTCTGCAAGGTCAGAAATAATCCCTTCAGCTTCTTCACAGACTGCAAAACAGAAGCCCTGTGGGAATCTTCAAGATCTCTCTTTCTGCCCCAGGGCTGTGCCCAAATGAATATTCATGTGTTAACCCCATTTCACTGTGGCCATCAGATTTAGAAGTTGTCAGGCTCTTAGCTTCTTTGCTGTGTATCACTTCTGAGAAATCTGTCAAGATATTTGGAGGCAAAGCTCCATTTTCAGGCACTTAAGGTAGACATATAAAGACAGACCTTAACTTAGGTCTATATATGGCATTGCCACACCAGATTTCTCTGTTGTTCTTTTCAGCCTATCCTATCCTAGTGACTCAGTTATACAAGCAACTGAGATGAATTTATAACTTGATGCCTTCAAAAGAGAGATAGGAATATCCTACTCTTCAACCTCTGTTGCTTCCACATTTCTTCCTGTACAACCCTCCTCAACTTTGAGCCATCTCAAGCATTGTACCATAGATCAATTCAATAAACAAAATCTGGCTGGAAAAAAAAAAAAATGTATATATATACACACACACACAAGAGAAGTAAATAATTTTTGTGTTGTTATCTCAAGCTGAATGGCTTTACAGCCCCTTGCTTTCACATTCTGATGTTCATTTGCCTTCAATAGTAGATAAGTCAGAGCAGACAGAAGAGACATCAGACTGCTACACCAAGATTAGGGCAAACATGAAGTGGGAAAGGAGGAGTTGGAGAGGGAAGAGAGAGTGAAGGTTAGGGGACGAGGAAGAGGGAAATACCTCAACCCCTTAAAGCAACAGAGAATAGTTGACTTCTATCTATTGCCTTATTGAGATGCATCCCAAAAAAGGGCTTTTAAAAAAAAATTATTTTAGTTTTTGTATCATAGCTAATAACTGTATTTTCTCTCAGTTTTTAACACAGGATAATTTTGCCTGCATAGGTGCCTCACCTTTTCTATTTCATAAGTTCCAATTTCCCAATGTTTAAAGCACTTCTCTACCTACTTATCAGAAAGTTTCAGTTGTGCATGATTAGACAGCAATAACAAACAATGGAGCTTAAAGATAAATATTTCCAGGGCTTTCCCAAAATGAATAGCATTTGCTAATTTTCTTCAGAACTATGTTTTCAGTTCTGCTACTGAGGAATGAGACAGCAGTAGCAGATTCCTAACCCAGCAAGACTGACACAGATAGGAGCCTGTGGCAAACATATTTATACACAAATAGACAAAATCTACTTTTTTTTTTTTTTTCCTGCCTAGATGTGCTTCCCCTCTCTGTGTGTGATGTGTTTTGTTCACTTCCCTTGTGACTCCAGATGACAAATTGAAAAATATCAGAGCACCTATTTCTCTAATGAAGTCTAAACTCAGGCTTAAATTTCATTTTGATCTTAACTTATTCACAGCTAGAGACTTCTCAGAGAGCTACCAAACACATTCAGTTAGAGCTAGCTGGATAATGTGGGTTCAAAATCAAGAACTCTGTTTTCGTGTGCTGCTGTAATGAACAGTCTGTGCAGGGACTTCAAAAAGAACTTCTCTTAAGTATTGAAAACTTGAGTTAACATCAGTAGGGAAAAAAAAAGCAGGAGATTGGACAAAGGACTGACCTTGAGATCACCCTAAACTGTTCCAGCTGCTGTGGACATCAGCAGGGCATTGCAACAGTCAAGAAACGATAGAGAACTATCTCAATCCAGATCTAAGTCTAGCCCTAGAAGAAAATTATCTTTCCAAATGCAGTTAGTTTTCAATCTCTTTGCTGAATGCTCCCAAACAACACTGGTTCTGATGATGAATTTCCTGATGGAAACTTGCCTCCCAGGAAATGAGCTGTTACAGTCTTGTTGCACCTTCAGCAGAAGACATTCTGGGCTTGGGAAAGTGTGTTTCTTGATCTGATTTACAGGCTCCCAGGATGTCAGCGGTTGGAAGGGACCCAAAGAGATCATCGAATCCAATCCCCCTGCCAGAGCAGGACCAGACAATGTAGCTCAGGTCACACAGGAACACATCCAGACAGGCCTTGAAAGGCTCCAGAGAAGGAGACTCCACAACCTCTCTGGGCAGCATGTGCCAGTGCTCTGGGACCCTTACAGTCAAGAAGCTGCCTCTTGTGTTGAGGTGGAACCTCCTGTGCTGCATCTTCCATCCATTGCTCCTTGGCCTATCCCAGGGAGCAAGTGAGCAGAGCCTGTCCCCCTCTCCTGACCCCCAGCCCTCATACATGTGTTAAACACTTATTAAATCCCCTTTCAATCTTCTCTTCTCCAGACTAAGCAGCCCCAGGTCCCTCAGCCTCTCCTCATGGGGCAGTGCTCCAGTGCCCTAATCATCCTCAAAGCCCTCCACTGTACCCTCTCCAGCAGATCCCTTTCCCTCTTAAACTGGGAAGCCCCAGACAGAATGCAGTACTCAAGATGGGGTCTCTCCAGGG
>VWZI01013954.1:3864-20866 GCA_013396835.1 Psilopogon haemacephalus | reverse complement strand
AGCTGCTCATTACAAGCGATGCTGCAGCTCTCTGTATGATTCCCAATGTAGGAATGTGCTCTATTGGTGTTCACTGGGAAAAAAACAAACAAACAAACAAACAAAAAAAACCAAAAAACAAATCCCAGAAGCCTTTTTCATCCTCTCCAGTCTCAAAGAGTCTGTCAGGTAATTGCATGGAACAGTTCTGATCACCGAGGCTACAGTCTTTCGGGAATCTGGGTGTCGACAAGAATACTTTACTGTTTTCTTTATGATGTTCATGGCTAAATGATTATTTGGCTGCCTGTGACTTTAAGTCTCCACTGCCAGATGAAGGGAATGTTGGGTTTTGTTGTTGTTTTTTTTTTTTCTCTGATTTTTTGCTTCTAACCTTAAATTGTACTGTGAAGTATTTAGAAAGAGAACAGCAAGAACAGCCTTAGCAAAACTAAGATACGATTTCCCTCACTCATTTCTTTAATAGAGACATCAATCTCTTTGTCACAGTTTTGCTGCTATACATACAGAGCAAATAGTTTTTGTTGTTGCTTTTTTATTATTATTATTCTCTTTTTTTTTTTTTTTTTTAAGCTGGTTTACTTGTATTGTAGATTGAAGGTAACTAAAAGACCAAAAGAAAAAAACCCCAACCAACCAAAAAAAAACAAAAACAGCAGAAGAGGAATTTTAACATGCTGCTTCCTGAGCAGAACACTAAATAGGAGTTGTTTCAGCTGGGAGAATGATGTATTTACAGGCATAGTGAACACCAAATACTCATTTTATGCTACTTATAAACTTCTCCGTCCTTTTTTTTTTTTTTAATCCATTCACTTTACTAGAGTGTATATGAAGCACTTTTGCAGTCTTCCATTTTATATAGAAGATATTGTATGTGAGACTTGCACCTACAGCAGTTTGAATACAGTGATAAAATTGGGAGTAGCCAACAGCTCATTTTCATCATACCTTGGAAACAGGCACCACATCTTGACAGAAATAATGAGTTTATTCTAAGCACTTTGGCTTTAAGCTTTCTGTCTTTTCTCTGGATTTAATTGAATCATAGAATCAGTCAGGGTTGGAAGGATCATATAGTTCCAATCTCCCTGCCATGGGCAGGGACACCTCACACCAGATCAGGCTGTCTAGAGCCTCATCCAGTCTGACTTTAAACATCTCCATGGATGTTACTCTCATAGTGGCATAGTTTCCTAAAACATCCAGTCTGAATCTACCCATTTCTAGCATTATTCCATTCCCCACAGTCCTATCACTACCTGAGAGCCTAAAAAGTCCCTCCCCAGCTTCCTTGTACCTCCCCTAAGATCCTGTAATGTCACAATAAGGTCACCTTGGATCCTCCTCTTCTCCAGACTGCACAGCCCCAACACTATCAGTCTGTCCTCAGAGCAGAGGTACTGCAGCCCTCTCAGCATTGTCATGGCCCTTCTCTGGACACCTCCAGCATGTCCACATCCCTCTTGTAACAGGGGCTCCAGAACTGGACACAGTACTCCAGGTGGAGTCTCACCAGGGCAGAGTAGAAGGGGAGCATTACTTCCCTTACCCTGCTGCCCACACATCTCTTGCTGCAGCCCAGGCTCTGGTTACTCTCTGGGCTGCCAGAGCTCACTGACAGCTCCTATTGAGCTTCTTGTCCACCAGCACACCCAAGCCCATCTCCTCAGGGCTCCTCTCAAGTCAGTCACTGCCCAGACTATATTGGTGCTTGCCTCAACCCAATGGCTCACTAATCTTTGTTCTCCTTTACTTGATCTTTCCTTTAGAGTTTCCAGGGTGCTGCTACACTACGTTAAAGCAAGATGATGGCTTCATGAAAACTCCAACTCTATGTATCTCATGGCCTGATGGTTCTCACCAAGTGATCACTCTGATGGTTTTTAAACTAATGGAAATCTACAGAAATATTCCCAAAGCTATGATTTTTTTTTCTTCTTTTTTTAATCCTTCTGTTTTTAAAAACACCTGAAATTATATAGAATAACTAGCAAATTATTTAAAATGCTTAGGCTTCAGCATCATCTGCATGTATCCATCTGAAACTTGTCTATGAAAAGACCTTTTCAAAGGTGTTTCTTGCTCCTTTTATAGTGATTAATGGTATACACTATTTGACTGCTATAGATAAGTTTATTTAAATGCTTAAAATTCAAAGCTGGTATTACTGCAGTGCTTCTTATGCAGTAAGTACCTTCACCAGGTTCTTCACATCCTACATCAAAAAAGTAATTTTATTTTATTCTGATTTAATAAATGCCTAAACTTTGAATTTGTGAGCATGTATTTGCTCTGAAGAGTTATTTCACCTATTCGGGTTAAAACTGGACGTTTTCCTTAAAAATAATAACTAAACAGAAATTGAAATGTGAGTGGCTTAAACTTCTCGTTTGTGCACATTAGAGATGACCAAAAAAAAAAAAAATTGATTTTTTTTTTTCTGATCACTTAGTTTTGTGTTGAATATGACATATATAGAATGGAATACATTGTTGGTCAGGTTTGAGCCACCTGCACTGTCTATGCATCCCTGCTGAGACTATGTTTTACTTCCTGCACATATTTACCAATGACCTTGATCTCCATAGTGAGGTCTAGAACCTTCCACATACCAACTCTTGATACTAACTCAAACATGGAATATTGTTACCTCTAGAAGCAGGCACTGTCTCCAGAAAGATGCCATTAACTTCAGAAAGTGCAGTCACTTAGAAGAAACTGAGCTGAAAATAAATTTACTGAACAGAATTAGTTCTGTTCTAGCTCAGACTAGGACATCATGCCTCTAACTAACAGGTAAACATTATTACTATTGTTGTTATTAGTAATAGTAGATTGTTGTTCCTTTATGTTGTTATATCATTGATTTATTAATATTTTAGTATTTTTATTTTATTATAATTGTTGTTTTATTATAATTGTTTAAATAATTATTATTACTAATATTATTATGACTATATTTTTTTCCTTATTTTATCTCCCTTTACACACTTTAAATGCATTTGTACTTCATTTTTTTTCTACTTTGCTGGTGGTTTTTCTTTCTCTCTTTCTTTCTTTCTTCCCTTTTTTTAAACCATTAATTTATTATAATTGTTGAAATTATTATTATTACTACTATTATTATTATTTCTGTGTTTTTTTCTTATTTTGTCTGTCTTTACACACTTTAAATCTGTTTGTACTTAATTTTTCTAGTTTGCTGGTGGTTTTTCTTTCTTTCCTTTTTTTTTTAAACTTTCCTTCACCATAGAAATCACTCTGTTCAGCACCTGAAGTTCCCAGAAAACACCCATTTTTCATAGTCTCTACAGAAGAATGGGCACAGGGAGCATTTCAAACACTAGCCAAAATAACCTGAAAACTCTGAACTGAGATCTGGAAACCATTCCCTACTCCTGTCATCATGGGGATCTCTCTCCAGGAGACAAATTAATAGAACTGATGAAATGCCAACTTGCTTCCTATGATATTTAATGCCATATTCAAAGGGCAGCAGATTTCTTCTCTGCATACAAACCATGGTGAAGCTCCTAGAAACAGTAGATATTAAGAGGCAAACTTCATAGTGACCCAGACACCTGTCAGTCAACCCTGTAATTCTGAGTTTTAGCTGTGGCTTTGCTAGGTCTGCTCATGTTAATTCTTGAAACCAATAATAAATAGGGATGCTATCACAGAATCACAGAAACATCCAAGTTGGAAAGGTCCCTCAGGATCACCAAGTCCAACCTAAAACCCTACTCTACAAGATTCACCTTAAACCATATCCCCAAGCACAGCATTCAGACAACCCTTAAACACATCCAGGGTGGGTGACTCCACTACCTCCTTGAGCAGCTCATTCCAGTCCCTGACCACTCTCTGTGATAAACTCTGTCCAAATATCCAATCTAAACCTCCCCAGACTCAGCTTGAGGCCATTTCCCGTTGTCCTGAGAGTGGAAAATGAAGTGCTCAGAATGGCCACAGAAAGTAGCCATAGCCTATGGTACTCTGCTCTGCTTTTCCAATATACAAAACTAATTTTGGTTTGGTTTGTTCAGTTTTATTGTGTGCCTTTTCCCTTCCTTTTGTCTCTTCCCTTGTTTAGCACTAACACATCCACAGCTTTGCTAACTCTGAGTATTGCTCACTACTTGGAGCACTAAAAGGTATAAACATGTAAGGCAAGACAGTTTGGTTCCCAGCTGCAGCTATTTTTTCTGAGTAATAATCTCGGCCATCCTAAACACTTCACTCATGTATGTGTGTTGTACAGGCTCAAATTTCTATTAAATGTACTTAAAAGAGTAGTCCTAAAACAAAAGTGTAGTGATGCTGTGCTAGTTTTATGCAGTTAAATTCTTCAGGTCTATATATATGTATTGGCTTAACTGTCTACCTGTTATGTTGTTCAGTCCTCATGTAATCTACATCCCTCTTGGAGAATATTGATGAGTACACATAAATGTCAATCCCTCATTTGAAAGATCTACAATAATTGAATTGCTTCCCTAAATTACTGAGGAATAGCAAGGAGTAGAATTTATCCCACATATCATGTGGCTGGGGGAACACTGGAACAGGTTGCTCAGGGAGGTGGTGGAAGCCTCATTCCTGGAAGTTTTTGAGGTTGGATGTGGTTCTGAGCAACCTGATCTAGTGTGAGGTGTCCCTGCCCATGGCAGGATATTTGAAGCTAGATGATCCTTGAAATCCCTTCCAGCCTTGACCATTCTATGATCATAATTAAAGTATATCTCATATTATAAGATTGTTATTGCATAAAAAGATTATTCTTTTCTATATAATAAATAATATTTATCAAACATTTAATTCTATTTAATTGCATTTATTAGTATGTAATTTGTAATGATATTCAATTATATTAAATGTACTGAATAATATTTAATTATAATATTAAATCCTTTCGATTAAAATTTAAATAAATAATTGTAGCTAAAACATAGTTAACAGAGGAGTAGAAATAACTAACTTCTTAGGGTTTTTTTTTTCTCATTCCATCACATATTGTAGAACATGTTAGAAGCTGTAATTGTCTCACCTCACAGTAAGTTTACTGTATAATATTCTAAATATTTCACATATCTCCAGAGAGATTTGTTTGTTCTCCTATCTGCTTTAGGAACACACAAGGTTATCCACATGATGTTCAACTTCCTTGTGTCAATATTGCAAAGTCTTTTCTGTTTCCCTTAGCTTCTCGAACTTTGGGTCTTTAGTAAAAATGACAAATGTCTGATTTTGCTAGAGCTGCTCACGCATTGGTTCATCACCTAAGAGTTAACAGAGAAGCAGGGAATAAAGCAAACTTGTTTTCAGTTCTGAGTGACCTTCTCTTCTAATCATTCTGTTTCAGGACAGCAAATGAGGCTGACATAACTTCCAGTAAAAGAAATTATAATTCTGGTGTTTTGTACAAGTAATTGCCATTGCAGAGGCAGATAGAATCTGCTTCTGGAAATTAAGGCCTTGAAAGAAAGAAAGCAAGCTTTGTATTTTGCTTTTTATGAATAATTTGCCTAATTACTTTTTGAAAATCTGCACAAACATTAAAAAAATCTTTTTGAAAATCTGGACAAACATTAAAAAAATCTTATAAAATATTAAAAGCACCTAAAAATATTAGAAGGTTTGTTTGTTTGTTTGGAGGTGGGTGGAGGGTGTGTGTGTGGGGGGGTTTGGTTTGGTTTTTAATAGTTCCTGTTAGTTGTTCCAGTATTTAAAGGGTAAATGCAAAGAAGAAGGAGGTTATAGAATCATAGAATCAGTCAGGGTTGGAAGGCACCACAAGGATCAGTCAGTTCCACCCCCGCTGCATGGGCAGGGACATCCTACCCTACATCAAGCTGCTCACAGCCTCTGCCAGCCTGGCCAAAAACACCTCCAGGGATGTGGCCCTAACCACCCCCCTGGGCAACCTGTTCCAGGCTCTCACCACTCTCATGGTAAAGAACTTCCTGCTCACATCCAATCTGAATCTCCCTTGCAAAAAATGTTCCCTATTTGCAAGGAATAACACAGAAAAGACAAAGAGTAATGAGTTCAAATTTCTCCCTTAGAAGATTCCAAGCAGATATGAAAGGGCAATTTTTCACCAGGAGGACAATCAGCCATTGGAACATAGTCTCCAGAGACAGGATGGAGTGTTCAGTATTGACACTTTTTAAACCACAGCTGGACAGGCTGCTGGACCACCTTGTCTAGACTGTGCTTTTGCAATAAAGGTTGATTTAAGTGATCCTTGAGGTCCTTTACAACCTGGCACATTCTATGATTCTATGATTCTCTTTCCGAAATCATAAAAAAAAAAAAAAAACCATTACTTCTTTAATTGTGCTTGATTTCTCCTGCTAAGAGGAAGAAATGCAGCATGGATGCCTTTTCTCTGCTGC
Organism: Psilopogon haemacephalus; assembly: GCA_013396835.1. Taxonomy (NCBI): domain Eukaryota; kingdom Metazoa; phylum Chordata; class Aves; order Piciformes; family Megalaimidae; genus Psilopogon; species Psilopogon haemacephalus. Next base: position 14,465 of record VWZI01013954.1, on the reverse strand, counting down.
AAAGCAGATTTTTCTGGCCTCCTGTGGGTTTGACTGCTTAGAAAAATGGATTATGTTTTGGGTCTGGTTTTTATTATTATCATTCCCGAGTCCATTCTTATTTTTTAGTGTTGGTATTTTTCATCCGTAGTTCTGAAGCACTGGCAGATTGCTTTTCTGGGTTAGATAATATAATCAAATAGATCAGTGTCTTAAGGAATGCTATCATCTCCAAAATTACTTCTCTTTGAAAACGTTGTGCTCACTCTTGTTATAACTTACAAAACATAGACAATATTTCTATGAGGAAAGGAGACCAGAGGATAATCTAATTTCTCTCAGTGTGTTTGCTCTGTGCATTTCATAGCACTTTGTCTACCGTCAGCTTCAGTTTCTTCTGTAATACCTGCTAGGCAGACTCTCCTGCTTCTCTGTTTCTTTCATATTGGCAGATGTCTCATTTTAGTTGGAAATCACCACTCTAAAATCACAAAAGGTCAAGGAAACATTAACTAGCTTATACAACACTTGAAAATAATATATTTTTTTTTTAATGATGTATTTCTTTTTGACAGTACCTTAAGTGACATAATAGAATCATAGAATAATAGAATCATAGAATCACAGAATCATAGAATCGTAGAATCAGTCAGGGTTGGAAGGGACCACAAGGATCATCTAGTTCCAACCCCCCTGCCATGGGCAGGGACACCATATTTTCAGAATTTTCAGTCCTTATCTCTGCATTAACAAATCATATCTTTTTTAAGGCTTCAATTGTTTTGGTTTTGTTCACTTGACAAGATGACAGGCTCACAGAATACCCAGTGCTTCTTGCATACAGAAAGTGCTTATGTGTATAAGTTTATTTGAATATATATTATCATAGAATCACAGAATGTCAGGGGCTGGAAGGGACCTCCAAAGCTCATCCAATCCAACCCCCTGCCAGAGCAGAATCTCCTGTATCAGATCACACAGGAAAACATCCAGGGGGGTTTTGTATATTACCAGAGAGGGAGACTCCACAACCCCCCTGGCCAGCCTGTTCTACAGCTCTGCAGAAAGGCATTGGACAGAAGATGAGAAGGATTTATCACAAATTTAACCAAGTCTCATTCGTTTGAGCCCACTGCTAAAATCTGAAAATCTGTGATTATATATATGTTGTTCTTTTTAAATTAATTTCTGGGTTCATACGAGAATTGGAGACATCATGGGTATGAGCATAATACAAAACATCTGAAACCCACGCACTTCAGCTGGGACGCAAAATACATACTGAAAATAAGTGAAATGAAAACATCTGTTGGTGTTTCTATCAGGATGAGCTTTTGATTGAAATTCCCTTCTTAGTTCACATGCAATCAAAAATGGAATAGGAGTTCGGCAGTATTAAGCATTTAAAGAAGGTCACTGGGTTTAGATATGCAAGTTGTACATACAGTTCATCATTCTTGAACAGGGAAAACCTGAAACACTAGGGAAGATATGAGAACTTCTGTCTCAATATTACTCACCTTAAAACAATTGCTCATAAAACATAGGGTTCACTCTTAATCTCAAAAATCATACTAGATAGCTTGCCAAATATCACTGACACCCATAAAACTGCAAAACATAAAAGCCTACATCAAGCTTTGCCTTTCTTATGCATGTATGTGGGGAAGAAAAAAAAAAATAATCTGGAAATGCATGACACAAGATTATGCCCTGAGCATTACAACCACAGAAATTGTAGTATTTCTGAAATTAAATTTCCAGTGAGGAATAAAGGCTTTATAAACATCACATTTATATCATATGTAATATATATATGTGTATATATATATATATATATTTGTGTGTATATATATTTATGCATATATATGTATATATATATATATATAAATCATACATCTTATAGTAAAGATTATAAAAATAGGCTGCACTGCACAGTTGGAAGGGAAATGGTCACAGAGCTCTGGAACAGGCTTTCCATAGAGAGGTTGTGGAGTCTTCTCTGGACACATTCCAGACTCATCCGGATGCAACCTGTGCTAAATTCTCTGGTACTGCTTGGGCAGGAGGTTTGGACTCTAAATCTCCAGAGGTCACTTCCAACCCCTAACATCCCGTGATCCTATGAAATAGAGCAAGGAGAAAGACACAAGAGTAAAACCAAGGTCATTCATGTTTGTATGAAACTGTGGCAGCCTGAGCTTTTGCACCCTTTTTAGTATGCAACAATACATACAGTTCATAGTTTACTTCTCAAGCAAGTTGCTTCAACTAAAGCACATTTCAGAAGCTCAATTAAAGTTTTTTACTTGATCTTCCTAAGTTTTATGGAGAGACTCTGTATGAGTCTCCATATCTGCCTCCCTTGGGGTCTCCACAGTGTCTCTATAGGGGTCTGTATATGGGTCTCCATAGGGATCTCTATAGGAGTCTCCTTGGGTGTCTCCATAGTTGTCTCTATATACATCTCCAAAGGGGTCCCCACAGGGGTCTTTATAGGGATATTTATATGATACTCCATAGAGTTCCCCATAGACTCACCACAGGGGTCTCTATATGGATCTCCTTAGGGGTCCCTATTAGCATCTAGTTTAGGGGTTTGTGTGCAGTTGTTTGGTTTATTTGATAGAGTTTTGTATTTTTTTAGCTTTAAGAATGAGGAGTAGAAGTGCAGGCTGATAAATAAAGAGTGTCATCATTCAGATTGTATATCCAATCTGTGGCTCAGCTTCCCTCCTTTTGGCAGGGAAGTTGACTTCATCAGAACCATTTCACAGAGCCTTCCTGGACATGAAAATTTGAGATCCCAGTGAGTTAAGAGCAGTAACAACGTCACCTGTAATTTTGTCTTTTAGACACAGGAAACATTAAGGTTAAGGAACATTGTGCAAAAATATTTCCAGCAGATGAACTGCAGAAAATGTGGACTTACAACTACAAATGCAACTCCAAATCTTTCTTATTTGCGGGGAATTTACTCTTGACACTTCCGTTATACATCTAATGGGAGGGAATGGAGTTGCCAAAATGCTTTTGTTCCTGAAAAATTCCTTCACTCCTGCTAGAGAACAGACATGACTCTGGTGAACTTTTTACGCTTGTTTGGATATTTCAGCCATTTAAAAACCCAGAATGATCACAGCTGGTAGCATCTCGGAAGCCAAAGCATTTTCCCCTGCATCTTCAATGCACCCAAACAGCATCTTATAACACTCTGTGCTGTACAGAGCATAATGTAAGCAGGAACAGAGCTTACAGTGTTTTCTAAGGCATCATGAGAGGATAAACACATTTGAAAATAAAATTCTTTATTTCCTAAGCTCTCTGCTAGAGACAAAAAGCAAAAACCAAACAAGGAAATACAGATATATACCCTGAATCCCATGGTTCTTCAGAGTGCAGATACTGCATTGATGCACTAGAATATTTGTTAGTTATCTCCCCCTATTTTTTTTGTTTATTTTGTTTTTTAATTTTGTTGGCTTTTGGTTTTGGTTTATTGTTTGGTTTGGGGGATTTTTTTGTGTTTTTGTGTGGGGTGGTTATGTTTGGGGTTTTATGTTTGTTTGTTTTTTTTTTTTTAAGTTGAAGAAGCAGAACATATATTGTATAAATCTTTGAAAATAATTGTCTAGGTGGCGAGCAGCCTTGGTTTGGTTTCTTAGCTAGCCTAAAGGAAACCAAATCCATGATGCATGGCTGGCTGAACCAGAGTGCAATTTGTTCAGGTCTGAAGAGAAATAGATCTGTTATTAAACTAATTGATACTTTGGGGACAAAAGGCAAACAAATGTGAAGGCTCTTAGGCTCTTTTTTTTTTCTTTTTCTCTTTTTTTTCTTTTTTTCTTTTTTTTCTTTTTTTCTTTTTTTCTTTTTCCAGATAGCAGGAATACAGAACAGAGTGTCCTGGTAACTGCCCAACACTGTGACAGGACGTATGTAGGTCATCTTATTATAGAACCAGAAACAAAGGACCCAGAGTTGCCAAAGATATACTTTATTAAAAGATACAGCCTCTGAGTGCACAGAACAGACACCAATTCCTCTGCACTGTTTTAGGAGGAAATCATTTTTTATCCCTTCATCATGTAGGCCTATTTATCCCTTGGTCTTATAGTTTATCCATGCTGGAATAAAATTACAGTCTCATAAAAGACTGCAGAAGTATTCCGAGTGTGTAATTAGAATTCAGTGTGAAATACTGTAGGCTGTTACCGAGAAGTGATTGTTTTGTTTAATTGCTGATTATAAAATAATATTAAACACATCCACTGATAAAACTTTTATAGGCAAGAACCGCAAATATATGTGCAAATAATATGGGTGGTGTAATAATTAAGCCTAAGTATGAGCTTCTTTCATTTCATAAGTCTTGCTAAATGCTTGGTATTTCCATTTTTTTTACAATCACAGAAATATGCAGGTTGGCAAAGCCCCTCAGGATAACCAAGCCCAACCTAGAACCCTACTCTACAAAATGCACCTTAAACCATAGCCCTAAGCACCACATCCAAACCACCCTTAAACACATCGAGGGTCTGTGACTCCACTACTTCCCTGGGCAGCTCATTCCAGTGCCAGACCACTCTCTCCATTAAAAACTTTGTCCAATTTAAACCTCCTGAGCCTCAGCTTGAGGCCATTCCCCCTTGTTCTGTCTCCAATTCCCTGTGAGAAGAGCCCAGCAGCAGCCCCTCCATAATGTCCCTTCAGGTAGCTGTAGACAGCAAGGAGGTCTCCCCTCAGCCTCCTCTTCCTCAAACTACCCATCCCCAGCTCCCTCAGTCGCTCCTCATAAGATCTATCTCCAGGTCTTCTACAGCTTCATTGCCCTCCTCTGGACACACTCCAGTCCCTCCACATTTCTCTTATATTGTAGTGCCCAAAACTGAACACAATACCTCTCTGCTCCTGCTGGCCACAGCATTTCTAATCCAAGCCAGGATGCCATTGGCCTTCTTGGCTGCCTGGGCACACTGCTGGCTCATATTCAGCTCCCTGTCCATTACAACCCCCCCAAACTCTATCATGGATTATTATTTTGCTCTATCATGGATTATTTTAACTCCATTAAGATAACCTTTTTTTTTTCCCCCAATAAATACTTGAGGCAATCTCACTCTGCATCCTCCTAGAAAAACACCATGGTGCAGTTGTTATATTAACTATCAGCATTTCTAATCCAAGCCAGGATGCCATTGGCCTTCTTGGCTGCCTGGGCACACTGCTAGCTCACATTCAGCTGTCTGGGCACACTGCTGGCTCATATTCAGCTCCCTGTCCATTACAACCCCCCCAAACTCTATCATGGATTATTATTTTGCTCTATCATGGGTTATTTTAACTCCATTAAGATAACCTTTTTTTTTTTTTTTCCCCAATAAATACTTGAGGCAATCTCACTCTGCATCCTTCTGGAAAAAATACCATGGTGCAGTTGTTATATTACACTATCCTCTTCTCTAGGGAAAAAAACAGCTTTTTGATTAAGGCTAAATGAATCTCACAATGTCACAGTTGAAGAATCTCCCAAAACATTAATGGTTACATGCATTTAGCTGAGGATATTCCAACTGTGAACCTACTGAGTAGACATTTTTTAACTTTTTTTTTTTAATTTTGAACATTCTTAATATGTTATGGTCCTAACTAGAAAATTCTTGGCACATTGCTGTCCCGTGGATAGCTGTGATGAATACTATAGAATTAAACATAATAGACTCCCTTTCTATACCCAAATTAAAAAAATCAGATATCTAAACTAACCAGAAAGTTCCTAATAGTTGATTGCCTTTTCAGTAAACTGTGAGTTTCTCTTAGATCAAATTTATTTATACAGAGTTGTATCAGTAATCTTGCTGAATTGCAGCTTCTGTCTCAAATTCAGGACAAATATTATTTAATACAGAGATGGAAGCCGCTCTCTTGGCTGCCATAAGAGAAATTGAACCAATGAACTCCATAACTTAAATCATAAACTATTACAGTCCTAGCAAAATGGTCAACATGCTGTTATCAGGGGCTATAGGAAGTTATATCCTCTGTGTAATAGCTCTGAAGGGTACTTGCAATGTAGTCTTACCAAAATGTTGCTTATTTCCATGGGGAGGGAAAAAAAAACCCAACCAACCAAAACCAAAGCTCAGAACATTGGAAAATGGATCTGGAATAACTGTAATAGGAGTTCAGATGCTTTGTGGACATGAGGGGACATATTTGTAAACACGGAGACATAGGAGTTTAAATTAGATGGTGAATTTGACCTTGATTTTGTAACTAAATTCTTCAGAGCAGAAGAATGTTGTTGATTTTACAGATCACTCTATGGCCTCTGCAGAGCATTCTGAAGCCAGAAGCTATTCCCTTCCCCAGCTGGTAACCTGGGAAGAGATCTCTTTTAGACACTGATGTGTTCTCTTATATCTCTGTAGGAGCTTTCAGAGCCAGCTCAATGAAATTCTGCTCTCAAGAGGTAAACTACAGCAACTGAGACTAGATAGGACTTAGCAGTTACTTGTATAGGGAAAGGGCTTAATTTCAGAGAAATTAAAAATAGTCTTGTCTGAAAATCTAAACAAGGTCCTGAGATGACAGAGGGGTGGGAAGAAAAATGAGGAAAAAAAAATTAAAAAGAGGAATAAAAAGAAGAAAGAAGAAAAAAAGGGGAAAAAGGGGGAAAAAAAAGAAGAAGGAAAAAGGAAAAAAGGGGAGAAAAAAAAAAGAAGAAAGAAGAAAAAAAGAAAAAAAAGAAGAAGGAAAAAGGAAAAAAGGGGAGAAAAAAAAAAGAAGAAAGAAGAAAAAAAGAAAAAAAGAAGAAGGGATTGGGAAGAGGAAAGAAAGGGGAAGGCATTGAGCATTGTTTGCATATCTTAAAGAGTTTTTTCTCATACATTTTGTTTGCTTCTTTGTTGTTTCTGTTGTTGGGTCTGGAGGCTTTATGTGTTTGGGGTTTTTTTTGTTTGATTTGGGGTTTTTTTGATGGTTGGTTTTCATCTAGACATAAATGAAGAGTTACAGGCACCTATTGATGATAAGAAAATGTTGTAAAGGGTATGGAAAGCTCAGATCTGGTGGCTTGTTTGGGTTTTTTTGTTTGTTATTTTTGTTCTTGTTGTTGGTTGCTTATTGACTCAGCTTATTGGTGTTATTTTTTTCCTTCTTTTAATTACCCCCCAAATGAACCTGAAATCTTATTTGATACAGTGATGCATGGAAGCTTTATGGAAGCAAAAGCTATTATATCATGCTATATGTCCGTAATTAAGTTCTTCAGCATGAGGGTGGTGAGAGCCTGGAATGGGTTGCCCAGGGAGGTGGTGGAAGCCTCATTCCTGGAGGTGTTTAAGGCCAAGATGGATGAGGCTGTGGGCAGCCTGATCTAGGGCAGGGTGTCCCTGCCCATGGCAGGGGGTTTGGAACTGGATGATCCTTGTGGTCCATTTCAAATCTGACTGATTCTATGATTCTAAGTAAAAAAGATTGCTTCTAAGCATTTCCTACATTTTCAAGGAGTATCACTACCCATGACTACGGTCCCATTACTACAGGTTTTGGAAAATGGGAGTAGGAAATTTTACTCATTTTTCTAAAGAGATCTGGACTCCTAGGGGATGTCCAGGAGAAAAAAAAAATATTTCAAGAACCTAATATGGGGTGAAAATAAGACCTATCTAGTAACACATTCATTGTGGGCTGCCTGCTTCCTCCCATTCTCACACCTCGGTAACATTTGAACTCATTAATAAATTGGAGCCTAATTTCAGAGAGTGGTGGAGATCTTAATGTTCCATTGCTAATTGTATGTTGGCTGGGAGTCTGTGGCTGTGTTCCTGCTTATCTACTGAATGGCACCAGCTGTGGTCCCTTCAACATCCAAGCTAGGGCCTCTATTTTCTATCTCTGGCGCCAAGGGTTGATACAAAAGGTCTTGGGACTATTTTGCTTTCCTTCTCTTTGTTAAATCAACTGATAGTGTCAGGTTTAATAAGTAGAAAAAAAATCAATGAAAGATGTGGATACAAGGATATAAGTACACTGCATGAACAATAAGACCTCAGTACCACTTTGAAATCCATAAACATGAACGCGGCAATTAAATTTAGCAAATAGATTGTGGCGTAAAACCGTTAACAGTTTATTACTGTTGAGTACTAATAAATAAAGAGAGGAACTACAGCTCAGCTCTCATGGCTGAAGCAGAGCTGGCAGGAGACAAACAGCTTAAATAGATTTTTTTGCCTGTACTTTGAGTCTGTTTGATATGAAAATTGCTGGGAAAGGCAGTAAAAATAGGATCCCTTTAAGTCATTTGCAAGTCCTGAAAAACATCAGTGGGATAGATGTCCTATAGGCAATACCATTTGTAAATGACTTCTGTGGGAACTATTCATAAATAAAATGAGTAGAGTTCAGAATAAAAATGATAAAACTGACATTTTGGGTTTTTTTCTCACTGAACTTGCCAGTTGGAGGGAAAGATTCCCCAGCGAGCCATCTCTAATAATGAGAATATAGAGGCAAACGTTAATGAGAATAAATGTATTGGGAGCTTTTTGGAGGTTTCAAGTGCCAATAGATAATCTGCAGCTCTCCTTAACTGCAGGGAGAAAGGGATTCAGATCGATGGGGAAAAAAGACTTGAAAATGTGGCACTCTGCTCCTTGATTTAAGTTCTCCGATGACCACGCTAGAAAAAGGGAAATTAGCACAATAGATAATAAAAAATACGACCCCAAGAGGGCAGGCATTTTTTCCTTTACAACAATCAGCAAGCAGGGGCAAGAAATTTTCAACAATGAAATTAAATATAGAGCTATTGGAAAAAATCAAATAAGGCCTCAGAGTTTATGGCAGTGACCCTGTTTCTTTTATAATAACGTTTGGAAGCTACTCTGTGCTAAACCTGATAAAGGAATCTTTGGATGTTACAAAATTTCGGTGTCCACAGGCAGAAGCCCAAAGAGGCAGTAGCAGAGGGAGTGCTGCAAAATAAAGTAAGGCTTTAAATCCTTCTGAGATAAAGCTTTTAAAAGACCAGCATTTCTTTCTCCTTTGTCACACACTAGGGGAAGTTGAAACTTTGAAGAATTAAGCAAGCGTGGAGTAAAATGCTGGGTAATGTCATAACCATCTGGATTTCAAGAGCAGATTCCAGATTTTTTTTCTAGTAAAAACCAGAATCACAGAAACTTTCAGGGTGCAAAAGACCCTCAGGGTCACCAACCAATATCCCTACTCTACAAGGTTCACCCTAAACCATATCCCCAAGCACCACATCCAAATGACCTTTAAGCAAATCCACAGTTGGTGACTCAACCCTCCCCGGGCAGCTCATTCCAATGCCTGACCACTCTTGTTGTGAAAAAACTTTTCCTAATGTCCAGTCTAAACTTACCCATTTGCAGGTTGAAGCCATTCCCTCTTGTTCTATCACTATTTACCTGTGAGAAGAGACCAGCACCAACCTCTCCACAAGGTCCTTTCAGGCATCTGTAGACAGCAATGAGGTCTCCCCTCAGCCTCCTCTTTTTCAAACTAAACAGCTCCAGCTTCTTCAGTTTTGGACATTAAGTTCTGTGCTACCCGAGTCACCTTTCAGGTTGTGTTCAGGTAACATGCAGACAAGAAGTAAAGAATTCTTTTCTCCTTGAAAAGAGAAAAGCTTAGGGGATTCCTAACTTTGTGTTCCTGGCCATCCATTCATCACTTAGACCATTCAAACTAAAAATACTCTTGAAGACCATTCGAGAATAGAAAGGATCTAAAAATAAGGGAAGACACACTTAGAAAGTCTTCAATGAATAATGACAGCAAGCACTTTGTTAAAACCTGCTGACATTATAGGCCAGGATGCTGACATGAATTCAGCTCTCTCTGCTTTGCAGATGCAGGAGTCCAGAAATGAAAATGACCTCAGGCCAGTGATCCCAAGAAACAGTTCCAGCCAAAATTACTCTCCCCACAGACCCTCACATTTCCTGCCAGTGTCAGAGGTCTGCCCACACTACAGACCTGAGGGTACATGTGTGCAGATTTGTGTCCCTCTTTGAAGTGCAATGCATCCTCTGGCTCCAGATATCTTCCCGCACTCCTGGCAAGCTGCATCACCTGGAGACTGCAAAGAAACTACCATAGCAGAGTCAAGGAAAGCTCCAGGGCAGGGTGAATGGTCCAGCTGCCATCAGGTGTCAGTGCCAGAATATTTTCTGTGGAGCAGGGTAGATTTGTGTAAGAGTAACAAGTATGATGAAGCACTGATACTAAGATTTTTGCAGTGATCATTGGATTTATGTGTTAATAGTCCTGTTAATGATGATTATTTTGTCCAAGGAGGGAAGCTCCAGAAAAGTGTGCCATGAAAGAGCTCTTGGCAGAAACTCTTGCAACTGGCTGCTGTACTGTGCCTATCCATCCCTGATACCATGCACATGTCTGCTGGATTAGATTCTGATTCTGTGAGGTTCAACCAATTCTATTTCCCCTGGTTTTTCTTTTTTTCTTTTAGTCTGTGAAATTACTTGGAAGCTGCTATCACAGGTCATGGATTTCCAGAACCAGAAAGCTTGCTTTAACATTCTGGGTTTCTTTAAAACAAAAATCAAACAAATTGGTCCTTTTTTTTT